>JARHVA010001422.1:2915000-3285000 GCA_037957365.1 Torreya grandis | reverse complement strand
ACAAATCACATGATTATTTTCATCTAATTTACACTCCCAAAATATAGTCACAATCAAATATTCAACCAAACAATATAATTACTCATCAATTTATTGTATTTATTATATTTGGCATATGCCACTTTCCAAATGATTGAGATTAGTTTCAGTATTCTACACGCAAATGTATGTTCTATATTTATTAATTTGAAATATTATACTAGTTTTTATCTTACTTGGGTTGTAAAACCAAATTAGGGTAAAACATATTGTTGAACCCATAAACATATCAAACCATGTCAGACCCTAGGTCTCCCTTAGGGTATAATTTTTTTATGGTATTACACTTTATCCTTGAATTTTATGTTCATATTTAATTTATGATTATTCCTTAATAATACACATTATTTATGGATATAATGAATGAACATTATTTGTTAACACAATTCATGCATTTACTATTTTCAGTTTTATCTACATGGATAGTGTATCTTATTTGGATAAAATTTTAAATAAAATGGATCAAAAAGATCAAATATAAGAACACTAATAAGGATAAAATTAATAATGAACAATCAAATTCCTTCTTCTAGTTCCATTATTACAACATCCAATCTAAGTTGCCTTTTTTAACCATTAGGTGAAAAATGGAATGCATGAATCCTTTTTTTATCATCATCTTAAACCTCAATGTTAAAATAGATACCATACCACTTCCATTATTCACCCACAACTTATTTTTGGATTTTTGGTTCATATTATCAATAGTAGATAAGTTAGGGGGGCCCATCATGCATTACATAATGAGGGTAGTCAACATATTTGTCCTTATCCCCCTCAACCTCCTAAAATCATGATGATCAAACCAAATGGTGTGATATAATAAATAATCTAAAGACCACCCATGATAAAACATATATCTTGGAGTTACTCAATGAATGGTCTACATCTTATACAAGGCATTAGAAGAAACAACTCTCATAATGATATAAAACTTGCATCATTTGAATATATTATACATTCAAGGTTAACCACAAATTCATCACCTTAGACAAAGAATACATACCTAATATTGTCACTAATTTTATCACCCTTAGAGAGGTAGTTCAAGCCTACTCCAAATTGAGTGGAATAATGGGATTACCCCTATACTTTCGGGTTTTATATATCAGGGCTAAACCTATAGATTTAATGGCTAGCTCCATTGAAATGTCTATTTAAGACCATCACCTATACTACTAACTCATTTGGATGAAAAGGGAGAGAGAAAAAATGAAATAAACCTAACCTAATGAGGTGATGCACCAAATGTAAACTGATCACTACAAATCAACTATAATTACACTTTAAACAAGAGCATAACCTACACATGACACTAATCTAAATCTACATTTCTACATAAGTATTTCTCTTGGATGTTTATGAAGAAAAATTTAACTAAGAGGACTAAACAAGAGGTCATAACAATACATTAGTGAAGAGATAATTAAATAAACTCATATACACTTCATTTAAACACTTCAAGAGCCCTACAAAAGACATTCAAATATAAATATAAATGTGAATAAGGATAACATGTGAAGAATGTGAATTTATTACTTAACAAGATCAATTAGTCTAACATACACATTGAAATAGTCCATGGAGAAGGTAAACCATGTTTTACTTATTGAATAAAGGCTAAAACTAAATAGGGATTCATCATATTGAGGTGGATGATTTTAAACTTATCCGAAAGTGGTTACTTATATACAAAATTGTGAAGAGAGAGAGAAAACAACATAATAGGAGAAGATTTACAAGTTTCCATGAGTTAAAAATAGAAAGGGATTTATGTAAAATTCATGACATACTTTCAAATCCATGTGTATCTCCTCTGTAGATGTTCTAACCCTCCATGTGGCATAGGTGTTAGAATGATTTCTTGACACCTTAACTATCTCTCTAAAAATGCTCTTTACTTTGCATTATTAAGTGATAAGTGCCATTATTGATGGTAAATTCAAGATATATTACATATTTTATCTTCTCTTGACACCTCTCAAATAACCTATTAAGGTTCTATTTGAGACATCACTTCATTTTATTATGTCTAGATGAATCTTCATCTCCTTAGGCCAGTTTTGCATACAAATGTCAAAAATATAATTTATCTTCTTCATCTCATTTAATATTCATGGATATTATACTCACATCATACTATACCTTCATCCATCCATTTTGAGGTCTCAAACTAGGCCCAAGAATTCATTTTCAACCAAAAGCTCAAATTAGGCCTCATTTTTTATAACCCTAAAATCATGAAAAACTCTTTATGTAGAGATTTTTATGGATGGTAATAATAATATGAAGGTATATTATATGAAATAGTATGACCTTACAACTCTGTGTTCAATTTTAGGATTATAAAGTGAGTGGACGTCAATTTTTCTACTACTTCTCTCTCCTAACTAGGCATCCCTGCCTATAGACTCAAAATTAACTCTAAAATATTACCACATGTTACAAAACATAAATAATCATTTTATATAATTATATGGCCTTCTCCCCATTCTCCATGTCAAATTTTAAGCTTTAACACCTTTTAAGGACCTCCTAAATAACATTAAATTGTCTTTTAGGGTCTATTCCATATAATCCTATACCTACAAGTATAATAATATTGAATGGAGTGATGATAAATGAGTGTTTAACATTATTAATTTCATTTTAAAGTTTTCATAATCCATTTAGATGCATAAAAGGTCATTTTGCCTTTCCTAGGTAGCTTGAAAGTGCCTCAAGGTGTAAACGATTATTCATACAGCTTCAAAAATGAATCCACTAATAAATTTAAAAAATTAAATTAAAATATGGTATATAAATTCCAATAGGAACCAAATCTCCCATGAAACATCTCTGAAACATACCAAGAAATAGAAGATAACCTCTCGGGCTACTATTAGGCATTCTATGAGGTCTAGGCAAGATTGAGGTGTGTAGGTGCATTCTTTGAGTTTTAATATGAATATAAGAAATTAATGAAGGTAAATTAAAATATTAATAACTTGTATCCATTTTTATATAACCTTTTTAACTTCATTAGATCCTATGCAACTTCATTTTCTAAGGCCTAGGCTTTGTGAGCTAAGTAAAGCAAGGAACCCTTATGGTTATTTTATCTCTTATTTTCCACTATCATAAGGTACATAAATTTAATAGGATGATTTTATATAACCATCACCATATTATTAATTTTATAAATAATTTACACTTCACTTTTCCTTACCACTTTTTAGGACCGATTGCCACAGGCTTACCTAATATGTCTGTGCATGTGACTAGCCCTGTTTGGCCTGAATTAGGTCTATCAACACTTTTTGATTAAGTATAAGTCTAAGAATTCTCATGGAAATATGTAAACACCATGAAAATATATTCAAACACTTACTCTCCCTCAGTCCTTTTTCAGTTCTCTAAACACTTCAAATAACAAATATTTCTCATGTGGTAGACATGTATATGCCTTGGCTAAGTAGGTACAGTTTCAATATTTGTATTTGATTAAAGTGATTTTGAGAGTTCTTTGAGGTCATATAATCAATTGGAAACTTATTTTATATGTTTCATATCAATTTCATATCTTTTTAAGTCTTTTACTCTTCTCAAACCAAGCAAAAACTCCCATAAGTAGGCAAACTTGTAACAAGGAATGGATGAGCAGACATGGTTTTTAACATTGTTTGATAAATATCATTATACATACCTTATTATAATGTTAATTTTAGATATTATATATATATATATATATATATATATATATATATATATATATATATATATATATATATATATATATATATCCATCCAAAAACTCCAATTTAATTGTATTTATAATCTTTTATATGCTCTTTTAGGCTTTAGAACTATTCTACCTTTCATTAAATTTTATAGGTGCCTATTAGGGGACGACTGTGTTTTGGTCTCAAGGTTTCACTTCTTAACTAATGCGATTCTCAAAGGATTTAAATTTAATCTAAATAATAAATATGGATCTAATCACTCTTAAATAATTTTTCCTTTCTCTTTAAAATTTAAAATAACCCATATCATTTAGTAGACTTATAGGTCTCTCTTAGAAAGGACTAACTGCATTTAAGATCCTTTTGGTTATTAATTAACACTCTTAAAAATTATCAATGGAAATAAATATTTAAAAAAAAAAATTATACCCTTTAAATGTCTTAAAACTCCAATATTACCAACATCATTGTCTAAGGTCAATATCCTCATCTGGCTATAGGTTATTGTCTAAAAGTTTGGGTGCATATAGTTTGTGTTTGACCTTTCTCACTCAATCATGCTATCTTACAGTGGCCAAACATATTTTAAGGATATTTAATACTTGATAAAATGTTAAATTATTCCTTTCAAGGTATCTTCAACCACCTCTACCTTCAGTATCTCCCTACACTGAATCCTATAAGTGTGTTTGAGTCTATTATCTTGTCATTTAGCCACCACTTGGATTTAGGTGGATTGAAAATATTTATTGATCCACGAAACTTTAAAATCATAAATATTAATTTTATTTAATTTCTAATAATAAAATTATTAGCACTGACACCATTTATTTATCTTGAATTTGTAGACCTACAAGCTACACACAGTTTGTCAATATGTTGTCTAACTCTGAAGATATGAAAATTGAAAGTATGGTTGTTATGGCTCAAATAACATTGAATATTTATATCAAAAAATTAAATAGGAGATAAAAAATATTGAATATTTGGAAACACATACTCAAAACCAATCAAATCACCCTATTATGTAGACAAACTAAACACAATCCACAAGGTGAATGGAGATGTGACCATTTAAAACTTGTATAAATGTTCAAATAATTAGATGGACATTGATGTATTTAGAGGATATTAGAGGAATTTGAAGGAACACTTAGATGAATTAGACCACCTATATAAATTTGAAACACATAAAAATGGATATTCATTTATAGACTATACACAAGAGAAGTTTTTATTGCCAAAAGACCATCCACACATACCAACATGATGAATTAATGTGTATGATGCATATATATACTTATAATAAATAAATCCAATTTGTTTCATTCGTCTAAGGATTTCACACTTGTTTTAGAGTTAACCAAAACACATCTTGTGGGGATTTGAGTCATCAAAAAGTAGTCTAGCTCCTTAGCAATTGTTCATAAATATAAAGATCTCAAAAAAAATTACCAATGCCATAAATTGGAATCCCATAGGTATCCTATAATTTATATAAATTAATAGGCCCCAAATATACCTATATGGCCTATACCATGTAGTTGAAAATGGCTTTTAAGATCTTGTGAATGGAGCGATGGAAGAGAGATAAATATTTATACAAATTTTAGAATTCAAACTTATTCTAATGCTTATTTATGACATTTTGAAGCTCAAAACACATTTGAAAAATATTTTCACCTATAAGTGACTTCAACAAGTCCATACAAGTCTCATAAATCCTCAAGATGGTGTTGAAACTCAAGATTCTAACCTTGTTCTAACTTTAAGATAGGTGTGGCAGATGTGTAACTTATCCAAGGTAAGTTTAATTTTTGTGGTGTATATTTTTCACTTAGTGATATTTGACACACATTTGAGTTAGCCAGAAAACACATTTTCAGTCATTTTCACCACCTTCAAGTTTACAAATGAACCTTAATCATTACAAAACATCATGAAATGTTATAAAAAAGTGATTAATACATAAAATGACCTTGATATAAATTCTAATCACTTATGAAACCACTTGACCCAACCTTATCTCTCCAAAAAATGTCCAGACCACTATATGATCAAAATAATATATTACCTTAATGTCTCCAAAATAGCCTTAAACAATGCTAATAAAGTTTCATGAAGACATTTTTTGGACCATATATGGCATTAAAAGACCACATTTAAATCTTATGAATTTTTTAATATAAAGGGGGTGAACAATTTGGACTTGGGGTCAACATTCTTGGTGATTTTCAGGGGTAGCATGCTTGCAATGCTAATGGACCAGTAACCTTGTTTGTCTATTAGGAAATGGAGTATTTTGCACTCAATTTCAAACTTGAATAGAACATGATCATGATAAAATAAAATGATTTGACCTTCAAAACAAAAAAAATTAAAAAAACACATATAAAGCAAAACAACAAGACTCACACATATACTATCAAGAACTTAGGGAACACAACAACAACATAAGGAAACTAACCTAAAAACAAAGTCTTCCTCCTTCATCAAAGGGAAATCTTTCACAATCTCTTGTCCCATGAGATAAAGGATAGCATGAATCAAGTTATCTCTTGAGCTTTGTTGTTGATGTCTTTGTCATCTTCATGTTTGCTAATCTTCTTAGCATGTTCTCAAGTGAAACAATCGTAGCTATAAACATGTCACCTGTTAAGGTGAATTAATATTATGTATAAATAATATTATAATGATACTCCTTAGCTACACTTTTTGCCAATGATGCTTCATCTAATCATGCTTCTTTGACCTCCATAGAATACTGAATGACATCAAACCTCCTACCAGCTGTTACAAGCTCATCAAGATTTTCAAGGAGCTTTGTATACTTAGTCCGATATTCATCATTGTACCCAATGGAGATATCTTGTTTAGTCTCCTTGTGAACATGGTATTTAATAGGAAAAAAAACTTTGAAATGTCATTTAATGTCTTAAAGGAGTTTAATATGTTATTGCCAATCACTTGTGTCATCTTTATTCTCAAGAACCATAGGGTTATCAAGAATTTCATGTCTTTTTATGTATTCATGAGGTTTGAAGGTAGATTTTTCAATTTAATTTTATTGTAAATCATGAACTTTGTCAACCTCAACTTGATTACTTAGAGAGGCTTCAATATCAAGGTTGGCTATAAATTTAGCAAGCTTGGATTACATATGATCTTCTTCTTGAAACATACCATCAAAGCCATCTCCAAGAGTATCTTCAAACTGACGAACAAGAGGTGTAACCCCTTGAAGCACCTCAAAATCATGCTATATCTCCTTTAAAATATACCATAAATCTTATTTATCGATGGAGTTACCAACAACTTTGTTTTCTATTTATCTTTAAAAATCAATCTCTTGGTCAAGCTCATGAGATTTAACTAACTCAACCAATGTTATGTTTCCATCAAACACCTTATCTTTCATGTACTGATAAATATTTCCTTTGTTAGATTTAAATATATCTAGGTCATATCTTTATTTACTCAAGAATATTGATTTGTATTTGTCTATACTAAGGGGGTAGCTATAATGAACTCTTCATCATCGACACTTGAGGCAACTTATTCATAAGCTACAATTTTAGCTTGATCTTCTTCACTAATATCCCATAAGATGGGTTATTCTTCAATAAAGGATGTTCTTAGAGGGTTATGAATAGGTTCATGGGTTAGAAATGGAGTACAAGGTGTGGTATATTACTCATGAATGGGCTTGGGAATGGAGATTTTTTGAATAAACTCTTAGAGATATGAAAAATTGAGTTCAACAATAAAAGAGACATCTTCTTCAACAAGAACTTAAATTTTATCATAGCCTTATTAAGGATATTCAATAGTTGAAAATTGATCTTAAACCTCTTGAGGTTACTCAAAATATGGAATGGTAGTAGGAAAATAAGAGGTTGACTGTTGTAAGTCATGGTAAGGTTGTTGAGGTGTGTAATTGTAATTATATGAGTAGAATGTAGGATAACCATAGGACTCATATGAATCATGATAAGGCTTATACGAATCAAAATGAGGTTGATATTGATCATAAGGATGGTAGGATTCATGTTGATGCTAATAGGAAGGTACATCTTCTTTAGCAAGAATTTCATTTTACTCATAACTTTCTTTATATCCTTCCTTGTATCTTTCCTCATAGCCTTTTCTATAGAATTATTTATAGGTCTTATCAACAACAACATGGCCTTATATATGGAGAATATTCTAACCATAGGGTTGATATGACTCATAAGGAGGGTCACAAGCTTGATATGGTTGTTGAGGCACATAATTATGCTCATAACAAGGTTGAAAAGAGGTATATAATAGAAATTATCTTCATACCCAACCATCTGAACTTCATGAGTCAAAGGAAATCACAAGATATTAATAAATAATTTTAAAAATAATTACTTGGGATGCTAGAACTAGTTTATTGCATTCAGATTCACAATTAGTGTTTGTTGAATGCCTCAAAAGGTTGATAGGTAGGAGAATAGACAAAGAATTATTCCACTATTTGGACTTTAAGTCCCACCAAGCATGATAGAACTATTGTCATTCAATTTTATAACCTTGGAAAAGCATTTAAGTCCTAATCCAAATTGAGTGGATCAATGGGATTACCCCTAAACCTATGGGTTATCTATATCAAGGGTAAAGCTCTAGATTTAAGGGCTATCTCCCTTGATATGTCTATTGAAGCTCATCACCTATAATAATAAATTGTTTGGATGGAAATTGAGAGAGAAAACATGAAATAAACCTAAAATAATGATGTGATGCAATAAATTTAAACTAATAAATAACAACCAACTACCATTTCACTTCAAATAAGAGCCTAACCTGCACATGACACTAATCCAAATTTGCCTTTCCAGATAAGTATTTCTCATGGAGGTTTGTAAATAAAAATTATGCTAGGAGGAATAAACAAGAGGTCATGGAATGAAACTAGTGAAGATACAAATCAATAAACTCATATACACTTAATTTGAACATTTCAAGACACCTACAAAGGAATTTCAAAATTGAATATGAATGTGAACAAGGAAAAAATTCTAAGGAAGTGAATCTATCACTTATCAAGATCAACTAGTCTAACATAAACATTGAAAAAATCCATAGAGAAGGTAAACTAGGTTGTTTTTTATTGATAAAAGGATGCAAATGAGAAGGTCTTCATCATACTCAGGAGGAGGATTCTAAATTTATCTAAAAGTGGTTGCTTATATAGAGAATTATGAAGAGAGATAGAGAGAGGCATATTAAGAGAATATTGACAATTTTCCATGAGTTAAAACAAGAAATGGATCTATGTAATAGTCATATGAGATTTATAAATCCATATGTATCTCCTTTGTACATATTATAACCCTCTATGTGGTGTAGGAGTTACAATGCTTTCTTGACACCTTAACTAGATCTCCAAAACTAATCTTTGATTTCCATTGTTGAGTGACAAGTGGAATTATTGTTGTTTAAGTCAATTTATATTATATATTTTATCTTCTCTTCACACCTCTAAACTTACCCATTTAGGTTATCTTTGACCCATCACTTTATTTTATTGTTAGGTATCTAAAGGACTCTTCATCTCCTTAGGCCAATTTTTTGAGCAATTGTCAAAACTTGAATTTATCTTCCTTATATTGTATATTATTCATTTATTGTCTATTAAAATCATAATATACCTTCAACCATCCATTTTTTTGTCTCAAACTAGCCCCAATAATTGGTCATCTACCAAAAACTCCAATTAAGACTCATTCCTTATAACCCTAAAATCATAGAAGCCTCATTGTGTAGAGTTTTATGGATGTTACTAACAATATAAAGGAATATGATAGGACCTATTATGGCCTTACAACTCTATGTTCAATTTTAGGATTAGAAAGTAAGTGGAAGTCCATTTTATGCTACTTCTATCTCCTAACTAGGCCTCCCTACCTAGATGTTAAAAATTGACTATAAAGGATTACCACAGGTGAAAAAACCCAAATAATCATGTGATAAAGTTATATGGCCTCATCCCCATTTTACATGTCAAATATAAATCTTTGACACCTTCTATGGACCTCCCAAATAACATAACATAATTTTTTAAGGTTTATTTCATATAGGCCTATACCTAAAAGTATAATCTAAATACATGGGGTGATAATAAGGGGAATAATAAACATGATTCAGGTCATTTATAAGTTTGTACAATCCATCTAGAGGCATAAAAATTCATTTCTCTCTCTTTGGGTCATTTTGACTCTCTTACACACCTTGAATTTGCCTCAAGGTGGTAATGATTATTCACTTAGCTCAGGACATGAATCCACCAACCAATTAAAATATTTTAAAGTAAAATATGTTATATAAATTTTCCTAGTATCCCAATGTAGCATTCATCATATTTGAACCATACCAAGTAAAAGAAGATAGCCTCTTGAGCTACTAGTAGGCATTGTGTGAGGTTTAGGCAAGATTGAGGCCTATAGGTACATGATTTGCATTTTAATATGCCTATAAAACTTCAATAAGGTCAATTAAAACATTAATAAATTTTTTACATGTTTATCTAACCCTTTTACCCTCATTAGATCCCTTGTAACCTCATTTGCTTAGGCCTATGGTTTATGAGCCAAGCAAAGCAAGGAACCCGCATGGCTATGTTCTCTCTTCTTTTCTACTATTACGAGGTATATAAATTTCATAATAATATTTCATATACCCCTAACCATATAATTATGTTTATAAATACTTTACACTTCATTTTACCTAACCACTTCTTAGGACTGATTGCCCATACAGGCTTGTCTAATAGGTCTATGTATGTGACTGGGCCTATTTAGCCTAAGTTGGGTCTTCAAAAATTATTTCCTGAGTTTGAATCTAAGGGTTCTCATGGAAATATTCCATCACCTTTAAATCATATTAAAACACTTACTCTCCCTCAGGGCTTTTGTATATCTCTAAAGACTTTTAACAATAAATATTTCTCATGAGGTAGGCTTGTACATGCCTTGGATAAATAGGCAAGGTTTTAATATTTAGATTTGATTAAAGTTAGTTTGATAATTTTTTGACATGATAAAATCACTAAAAAACTTATTTCATATTTTTCATATCTATTTTATATCTTTTTAAGTCTTTTACTCTTCTCAAACCAAGCAAAAAACTCCCATAAGTAGGCGAACCTGTAACAAGGAATGGATGAGTAGGCAGGGGTTTGAATTTTATTTTCTCAATATCATTAGAAAAAACTTCTTATGATTTTAATTTTACCAAGGAAATATATATATATATATATATATATATATATATATATATATATATATATATATATATATATATATATATCCATCTTAAAACTCCAACTTAATTGAATATAGACTCTACTGTATGATCTTTCACGCTTTAGAACTAGTTTGCCTTTCATTGAGATCTGTAGGTGCCTATTAAGGGATGTCTGTGTTTTGGTCTCAATGTTTTAATTATTCATTAATGGTACTCTCAAAGTATTTTAATTTATTTTAAATCCCAAATATGTCTCCAAGTACTCTTAAATAACTATGCCCTTATCTTTATGATTGAAAATAGCCCATATCATCTAGTTGATCTCTAGGTTTCTCTTAGAGAGGACTAATGCATTTGACAGCCTTTTGGTTATCCATTTCCACTCTTAAAACTTATCAATGGATATGACTCGTCTTTTTTACCTTAAGACCCTTTCAATGTCCTAAAACTCAAAGCTCTACCAACATCACTATCTATGACCAATTTCCTCAATTGGTTGTAGGTGATTATCTGAAAGGTTTGAGTGTATATAGTTTGAGTTTGACCTTTCTCACTAAACCATGATATATTATAGTGGCCAAAACTATTTTAAGGCTTTTTCATAATTTATTGAAGACTAAATTAATCCTTTCAAGTCGTATTCAACCACCTCTACCTTTATTGTCTCCCTACACATAGTCCTATAGGTGTGTCTTAGGCTATTAGCTTATCATTTAGTAACCACTTGGATTTAGGTGCCTTGGAAATATTAATTTATGCATGAAATTTTAATATTAAAATTATTAAATTAATTTCATGCTTGATTATACAATTTTTAACATTGACACCATTTATTTACCTTGAAGTTGAAGACCTACAAGCTACATAGGGTTTGTTAACATGTTGTTTGAGTCTGAAGCTATGAAAAGTGCAAGTATGGATGTTATGGATTAAATACCATTGTATATTTGTATCAAAACATTAAATATGATATATAAAATCTCAAATATTTGGAAACACATACTCAAAACTACTCAAGTCACCCTATTGTGCAGACACACAGAACACATTCCATAAGGTGAATGGAGATGTGACCATTTACAAATTGTATAATATGTTTGACTAATAAAAAGGACATTTATATATTTATATGAGAGTATAGGATAATTAAGGAACACTTATATGCATTATATCACCTAGATAACTCTTAAACACATAAAAATGGATAGTTATCTACAAATGATGCACAAGAGAAGTTTTTATTTCGAAAAGACCATCCACATATGCCAACATGATGAGTAAATGTGTATTATTCATCTAAAAACCTATGATAATTCATTCTAATTATTTTCATGTAGCCAAAGATTTAAAAATTATTCTAGATTACCCAAAACATAGCTTGTGGGAATTTGAGTCTTCAAAAAGTAGTCTAGCTTATTAGAAATTGTTCATAAATATAAAGAGATCAACCCAATGAATAATTACACAAATTAGAATCCCATTGTGGCCCAAAAATGTGGCTAAAATCTTATCACCAAAATCTACAATATGACGTATAACATGTAGTTGAAAATGGCCTTCAATAGTTTATGAATGGAGTGATGGAGGGGAGAGAAAGATTTTTACAACTGTTAGACTTAAAACATCTTCCCATGATTTTATCTAACCTTTAGAATATCAAAGTACATTATAAAAATATTTTCACTTGTAAGTAACTTGAAAAAGTCCATACAAATCTCCTAACTTCTTATTATGGTGTTAAAACTCAAGATTTTAACCTTGTTCTAACTTTTTGATAGGTGTGGTAGTTGTGTAACTGATCCAAGGTCCTTGGAATGTGTGTGCTATGGATTTTTCACTTAGGTAGTTTTGACACACATTTGAGTTAGCCAAAAATCACATTTTCACTGATTTTAACCACCTTCAAGTTTACAAATAAACCTTAAACTTTAAAAAACATCATGAAATGTTATGAAAAAATGATTAATACATAAATCCTAATCACCTATGACACCACTTGACCTAGCCTTATCTATCCATGACATGTCTAGACCACTATATGACCAAAATAAGACATTACTTTAACTTCTCCAAACCAACCTTAGACATTGCTAATAATGTTTCATGAAGAATTTTAGGACCACATAAGGCATGATAAGACCACATGACAATCCTATGAAAGATTAAATATAGAGGGGGTGACCAATTTTAACTTGGAGTCAAAATTTGGTCAACACCTACACAACAGACAATAAATAAAAATCTACCTTATTCACTCAAATTCAAGTGTAAAGTAACTTGGTCAAATGTTTGTTGGTATATAATGGATTTTGACTGAATATATGTAACACTACCCTATTACAATTATTAGCATTCAACATGGATACTATTAAAAAATTAGATCAAAACAATTAAGAATATGACAACACTCCATGTCAAATAAATGGAACTTTATCAATGGATGTGGAACTAGGTTCCAAGATGGTACCTAATGCATTCCATGTTATATTTAACAAGTTAAATTTTAACCTGCTCTTGGGGTAACCATGGTTACATGCTATGGAATTAATACCATTTACATTACAAAGATTATCAAATTCATGCATCAAGGATATTCTTATTCACAACTAGTAAATTATGACCATTTTATATATTTTAAGATCACCCAATTTACTAACGAGGACTAATCATAATCATAGTTTCAAGATCACACTATTATTCCTCCAACACAACCCATTGTAATATATTAGATACATATATATGATGTGGGATAATCAAGTATTGAAAATTATGAGAAACTAATCCTAACATACAAAGTCTTTATACAACATGAAACACAAGCTATTATAACATAACTAAAGCATATTCCCAATCTTCCTTTATTAATAAATTACAAAATATAAAGATGTCATAGTCACAAATTATTATGAAATCAATGATGAATATACCAGCATGGTAGATATGACATATGATAAAGTACACAAGCTACACTTATATTCTTATGAGTAATATTTATCTCATACTCTATTCACACCCATTGAATTTGGATTATGTCAAGATGATTCTTATACAAAAAAGGAGAAATCATAAAAAAGGGAGAAACCATAAATTCCTATTCAGGTAGAATTTTCTAAGGGAAAAAGAAAGGAGAAAATAAAAACCATGAGTATTTCCTAAATTAAAAATAATAATTTCAATACTATCTCACACCAAGAATATGTGATAGTGAAATCAAACATGAGTTGGACAAAGAAGTAGTCATATATTTCAGTAAATAATCTGGAGATGGAAGATACTAAGGCTCCAACACCATTACAAGTAAAAAGTATTAAAGATAAATAAATAAATATATTAAAAAACTTACTTGATCATATTCTCATCACATTACCATCTACTCAACATTGAGCCATGATTTTACATCACAAAGGAAAATCATATTGTGGTTATCAAATAATCACAAGACATGATATAAATCATTATGATGAATTAAAAAATTAGATTAAAATATAAAATAATGAATAAATTATAAAATTAATACAACATCAACAAGAATCACCCATATCAAACTTTATAAAGATACCATATATAACTACAATAAGAAAAAGTGTCCTTGAAAGGAAATGTTGACCATTACAATATACATGGAAGGTAACTCTTATAACATGTAAATTTAGGGAAATAAACATGAAGCCATATGCAACTTATGATAGTTTAGACATGACATTATGCATTTAAAACATTGTGCACATTATATATAACCCCTTGGATATATCATTTTACTAGTATATTATGGACAAATGATGGTCACTACACACATATAGGTCATGCCTCCTATTTATTAGGTGCCTTTCACATTGGTAAAATAATGGTTAGAATAAATCCTTTCTATATTAAATCATGTTAGGTTGTGGAGCTAAAAGCTTCACTGATACAGACATGGAGGAGGTTGCTGAGTTCTAGGGATACTGGCATCGGCAGCGCAACCAACGTCGGTCATCTTCAGTGCATAGAGCAACTGACATCGACAGGAGTTGGCCAACGTCAGTCACATCCAGTCAGATAGAGACCAACATTGGTCATCTGTGTGGTTCCAAAACTATTCGTTGCATGAACAGTTAGTTTGTTGAACCGATTGTTTGCATGTAAAGACTATTTCAAGTCTTGAGCTACATGTCTAATTATTGTAAATTAGAAGTCTAAGTTATTGTTTAGTATGGGATCTATTTATAAAACCATGGGCATGTATTGTAATTAAAAAGGATTAAGGCAAGGAAGAGATCCTTCCAATTGTAAAAATAGGTTGGTCTGCAGGTTGTTTCAAGATCAGAAAGAAGTTCTACATGGTAAGTAAGATCATTTGAGTTGCAGGTTATTGCAAGTTCATGGGAGATCTACTTGAAGAACTTTTGAGTGTTTGGTACTGGCAGTATTATTACTAACTGGTTGGAGGTGAACAACAACTCTGTGTTTGAATTGATTGTTGTGACCATTTTTGGTAGGAGAGTGAACTCTTGAGGGAAAGAGATCTGTACACTTGAGAGGTGGGGAAGATTGTGGCATCTTCATTGTATTTCCTTCTGGCATGAGTATTAAAACAAGATTGTGTATTATCTCTCATATTCTGTGTCATTTGTGAATTCTAGTTACTTGTTAATTCTAGTATAATTTTGTGTTTAGTTGCTTACACAAGGTAATCATATTGTACTCTTATTGAGGAGTTGGATCCTGACCAAGTGATATCAGAGCTTTTGGTTGGGTTGACTAATAGGTTGTATCAGATCTAGTTAGTATTTGTTGATTACAGGTCACTCACAGGGGTTTCTATTTGAGTGGGAGTATAGTAATGGCAGAAGAAAGTAAGCTACGAATGGAGAAGTTTAATGGCAAGAATTATCAATTATGGAGGATGCAGATTGAAGATTATCTATATCATAAAAATTTGTACTTACCATTGGGTGGGGTTACATGCAATCCCATAGATATGAAGGATGAAGAATGGAAGGTTCTTAATCGGAAGGCTCTAGGATCTATAAGGTTGAGCCTTGCATCATCTGTGATTTCCAACTTATCATAGGCTAAGACAACGGTAGAGTTGATGGAATCTTTGGCAAATTTATATGAAAAACCCTCAGCTTTGAATAAGGTATTTCTTATGAAGCAATTATTTAATTTGCAAATATTGGAAGGTGGATCTGTTCAGAGTCATCTTAGTGATTTCCATGGTTTGGTAAACTAGTTAAATTCAGTCAATATTGTTTTTGATGATGAAATTAAGGCTCTCTTAATCTTGTGCTCATTACCTAAAAGTTAGGAGAGTTTGGTAATGGCAGTTAGTAATACTGCGTCTGCTTCAAAGATCTTAAAAGTTGATGATGTTGTGAGTGTAATCTTGAATAAATAAATTCACAAGAAAAGCACAAGTGAATCATTCGGAAATGCTTTGAGTGTTGAAAGCAGGAGAAGGCAAAGAGAGAAGATCGAGCATGGAAGATCAAGGTCAAAGATAGGCAGGAGATCTAAATCCAGGTATGGCAGAATAACTTGCTGGAAATGTGGAAAGCAAGGGCATGTAAAGAAATATTGTTGGTTGGTTGAAGATCAACAAGAAGGAAATAAAGAAGTAGATGTTGTAGTATTATTACACAGGATGCTCTGGTATGTTCCTTGGATAAAGTATAATCTTGGGTTTTAGATTCTGGTGCCTCTTTCCATGCATCCCCAAATAGGGAATTTTTTCATGAATATGTCTAGGAAGACTTTGGAGAAATTTATTTAGGGGATGGTAAGCCTTGTCAAATGGTTGGAAAAGGGAAAGTGAAGCTAAAATTGCAGATGGGCAACACATGGGTGTTGAAGGAGGTCATGCATGTCCCAATCCTAAAGTGGAATTTGATTTCTGTTGGAAAGCTGGGTGATGAGGGTTGCACAATAACTCTCACAGTGGATTCTTGGAAAGTTTTCAAGGGTGCACTTGTTTTAGCAAGAGGTAAGAAAGTAGGTATGCTTTATCTATCTATTTGTATTACTGATTCTCCTTCTAGTTTATCTACTTCAGCTGTAGATTCAAAGATGTGGCTTAATAGGCTTGGTCACATGAATAAGAAGGAGATGCATGTTCTTGAGTCAAAAGGTATGCTTTCAAATTTGAAAATCATGGATCGAGATTTCTATAAGCAAAAGAAGAAAGTGATGTTTCTTGACACTGGGTCAACAAAAAAGGTGGTAGATTCTATTGGAGGATTAGAGTATTGCAGAAGGAAGAAATTCGATATTCATGACAAGAACAGGAAAGCCTTGGTTTTCAAGGAGAAGATGATGGATAGAGATCAGTGTAAGGGGCTAAAGAATTTTGAGTAGAGCAAGGTTGATTTAGACAAGGTTTTGATCTAAAAGGAGCTCACGGGTAAAAGTCATCGCTCACAAGTAAAACACAGAGACCGACATTAGTTAAAAAACCAACGTCAGCATCTAGATAGGGACCAATGTCGGCTATGTGTAGACCAATGTTGGTGATTCTGAACAAGTAAACACTGGCATCGATCAAGGGGAACCAATGTCGGCGATGAGGAAGTCGCATGGAACCAATGTCGGTCAGGTGCAGACTGAGATGTGACTGACATCAATCACTGAGATGGATTTTGGGTGGACAACAAGCTGTCAAGGAGTCTCAAATGCCCATATGGAGGATTGAAAGGGTAAGTAAGCCTCAAATTCATCATTTCCCTTCTTTACACTACTTTTTGCTCACTGATGGTCAAGAACTAGGAAGTTATTAAAGAAGTAGAATAGGTAGAATCTAGGAAACAGTGGGAGCTTAGCATGGATGAGGAATGTGATTCCTTAGAGGAGAACCAAACGGGAGTTTATTTGGTAGAGTTACTGACTGGAAGAAAGCACTGAAAGATGAATGGATTTTCAAGATAAAGAAGAGTGGGAATGGACACATGGGATGGAAGGCCAGGGTATATGGTCTTGAGTTAGCTGCAGGACAATGGAGGTTTAACCATTATGTTTTCTTTACCAAGTTGGATAATATTAGCTACATTATCCTATTACTGTATGTTGTGCTTGTTACAGGGTCACATATGTAGGGAGTTTCTGAACTAAAGGTAAAGTTAGTTTAGAGGCGTGTCATGAGGAATCTGGGAGCAGCAAGATTCTTTGGCATGAGTGTGTTCTAGAGACATGGAAGGTCACATGTTGATTTTGTCTCCAGATGATTGTGTGAAACCGGTTAGCATGCCGATGGTTCTGAGAGGTGTGAGAAGAAAGTGTGATTTTCTTCATTGTATTTCCTTTTGGAAGAGTTTAATACAAGTTTTCAGGATGGTTTCTTGTATCTCTTATTCTTTGCTATTTCTAATTCTAGTTACTTATTATTTTGGTTTAATTTTGTGTTTAGTTGCTTACATAAAAGTAATCATATTGTGGTTATCAAAGAATCACAAGACATGATATAGATCATTATGATGAATTAAAAAATTAGATTCAAATATAAAATAATGAATAAATTATAAATTTAATACAACATCAACAAGAACCACTCATATCAAACTTTATAAAGACACCATATATAACTACGATAAGAAAAAGTGTCCTTGAAAGGAAATGTTGACCATTACAATATACATGGAAAGTAATTATTATAACATGTAAATTTAGGGAAATAAACATGAAGCCATATGAAATTTATGATAGTTTAAACATGACATTATGCATTTAAAACATTGTGCACATTATATATAATCCCTTGGATATATCATTTTACTAGTATATTATGGACAAATGATGGTCAATACACACATATAGGTCATGCCTCCTATTTATTAGGTGCCTTTCACATTGGTAAAATAGTGGTTAGAATAAATCCTTTCTATAGTAAATCCAACCAATCAATAGCTCACTTTTACACATGTAGAAATACTTATCACAATCCAACATGACAATTATGATTACTAATAAAAATGAAAATCTTATGAAATGGAAGATAGTACAAACATTGAGAAATAAAAATAAAAATAAAAAGAGGAAGAAGAGGAAATGTGATTACATAATCTCAAATACAAGCCATGATATATCAACTTATATTCTAATTATGATGATTTATTATTTAACTCATGAGATCTAGGTCCAAATATTTCAAAAAAAAACAAAAACAATTAAAATATCCGAAACTAAAAAATTAGGATTTGAGCATAACACAATTACTAGATTACACTATTTACATGTTTCATTTTTCACATGTTTGGTATATGGAATATAACTTTCATACACACATGCATTTCATCGTATATGAGTGTGATGTAAGGCATAAACATTACACATGGACATATATATGTTG
The DNA here is from genome assembly GCA_037957365.1 of Torreya grandis. Lineage (NCBI taxonomy): Eukaryota > Viridiplantae > Streptophyta > Pinopsida > Cupressales > Taxaceae > Torreya > Torreya grandis. The sequence goes on along the minus strand of JARHVA010001422.1, from coordinate 3,265,650 downwards.
GACTTTCGTCTTATAGGTATCCATGCTAATATTGGGGAATGAAATTCATTTTATTTTTATATTATAGGCTATATCTTTATTTTAATTTATACCATGTTGCAAACCCTATATCACTTACACATTTTTTACTAGTTAGTCATATCTTACACAATGATACATGGTTAATCTATTATACTATGATGTGACATTGATAGATATGGATATTGTATCCTAGTCCTTACTTATTCTATGCTCCATTAATTTTGTTAATGTATTACATGGTATGATAATTTTTTATTTTATATTGTGTATTTCATTTTGGTCTTGTTTGAAACATATTTATGTCCCTTGCATATTTACCTTCACTTTGTTTGATCCAACATATTTATCTACTTGTTTTTGACATTTTATTTACCATGCATATGGATATTTGAATTGCTTCATGTGACATTTTTATGTCCCTTGTTTACAACATATTAATGTCCCTTTTTGCACATCATTTGGCCTTGTTTATTGGTACATCATAATGTCCCTTGTGTGGGGCCCTAGGCCTATGTGTGACACTAGCACTTGAGCTTGTTTTACTTATTCAACTTTCTAACATTGAGTGGTTCTATGATCCCTATAATTCACTACTAATGTATAGTGTTATTTAATTTTCTTTTCTACTTCATTGATACATCTATCTAGCCATGACACTTATGTGATATGCATTACACATGTTACATGCATTCCTTGATTAACACATAAATTAATTTGATGACATGATCTCCACACATTTACATGATTATACATGATGTTTTTTATATAAATGACATGGTACAATTAACTCTTATTTTGAGATGAGTGACTAACATTACACATAATGTATACACAAAATCATTTTAAACAATTAAAAATTATTGATGTTTTATCTCTTAAAATAACTAGTCAAGTGTCAATCTCTTTGAGTGCATGCCTTAAAGGGTGAACTAGGAAATGAGTGGGTAGACCTTTGGTGTTTTGCAAGATTGATGTTTATTAAATCACTACATAAAACTAATACAAACTCCTTGTCTATATTTATCCAAGATTTGACACCTCACTTACACTCTTCTCAAAAAAATTCACTACCTCAAATATCCCATAGCTAAACCAAAACCACCTTTTTTTATCATTCTTGAATGTATTCAAGTGGGTTGACCTAGTTAGGGAAATAGTGCATGTTATGGGATTGAGTTGGTCTAAACTAACTTAGTTTGGGACCTAACGACTCTATTTTAAAACTAACTAGGTTATTTGGGATGACTAGAATGGCTAAAATTACAGAAGGGATTAAGGTAAATCAAACTATATATACACATCTCTCACCCCATTTCCAATAGAGAGAATCATTCATTTGTGCTTCTTTATCTACTTTTCTGCCATTCTACTAGATGATTGATTTCTTAGCATTTCATGCTTTTTAGAGGAGAACATTTATATTGCGAAGGCTTGAGATTAACTAAGAGGTTTTTAGCTAGACTATAGTCCATTATCCAACCTTAGTTTCTTCAAAAACATAAAAAATATCTTTTAAAGCATCATTAGCCAAGGGATAGGCTGAGGCACAACATGTTCATCTTCAAGGTAAGTATTGCTAACTCTTACTGTTATATTTTAGTGGATAGATTTGCATGTATTATGGCTAATAAATTTATTGTGTCTCTTTGATTATGATTACCTCTACATTAAATTGATTAGATATTTAATTCACATGCTTATTATTTATGTTTATCTACCATTTGTGTCACAATATTTAGTAAGCACTAGATTATTTTTACCTTAATTTATTACTGAATTAAATATCAAGACCTAGCTAGGGTTATTATGTGGTATTTCTTGAATAAAATATTTGGAAACCTCTTTATTTAGCCAAACATCAACCCATATAATTAAAAAACTTTCCATGAAAACTTCTTCAAATTTTTTACAAGGTGATCTTTATGAATTATGATGTCTTCTTTGGTCTCTTTTATGATCCTTTTAACACTATTTAAGGTTTCATAGTATGTTCTAGGCCTACCTGTGAAATCACCATGTCATATATCTTCAAGGTCTATAGATGGTGTATTAATTTGTCATTATCTTATTATTGGCCAAGTTTGGACCACATACCAATATCTTCACATTGATTGATCAGATGAGAAAATTTCATATTTACATGAATGATAAAATGACTTGTGAAAGCTTTAGAAGGCCAGATTGTCACTAAGACATCATAGAGAAATGAGTGGGCTAGTTAACTTGTGAATTTTATAAATGTACGTCAAAAATCATCATGAGATAAAATAATACAACACCATTGATTTCTTCATGCCAGGAACATATCTTGAAAATTTCATGTCCACATAAGCTTTCTAGCCTAAGTTATGAAGCTTCAAAGTGGAACATATAGAGCAAGACATCCACATGAGTATCAAGTTTGAGATCCATAAAATGACTATTTGGGTTCAAAGTTCCTTAAATTTTTAAAAATAAGTCAAGATTTAATAGTCTGCATGAGCTTGCAAATTGACACATAATATCTAATGGTTTGTACTAGGGGTGTTAGGTTGTGGAGCTAAAAGCTTCAACTGTTGCAAACATGGAGGAGGTTGCTGAGTTCCAGGGAGACCGATGTCGGTAGAGTATAGTGCAAAGGGCAACTGACATCGGTAGGTGTGAACTGAAAGACAACCGGCATCAATAGAAGGTCAGCTAATGTCAGTCACCTCCAGGTAGATAGGGACCAACATCGATCGCCTGTGGCAGTTCTAGAATTATTCATTGCATGGATAGTTAGTTCGTTGAATCGAGAGTTTACATGTAAAGACTATCTTTAGTGTTGAGTTGTGAGTCTAATTATTGTAATTAAGAAAGTCTAATTATTATAAGCATGGGATCTATATAATAAACTCATGGGCTGTATTGTAAAAGTGTGCTAGAAAGCCATTGTGCTTGAAGAGAGAGCTAGTGTAGCTCCTCCTAGTTCTAAAGGGGTGCTGAGTGTGTATGATCAGGGAGAGTTGTAGGTTGTGCAAGTTCTACTAGGAGATCCACCGGGGTACTGGTTGAAGAATCATGAGGACTTGGTGAGGCAAGGACAAGGGTTCTTCAGGGTGTAGAGACATCTACATGGTATGTAAGGTCTATTGATTTGTAGGTGGCAGCAAAGAAAGGGAGATCTACTTGGAGTACGATTGTGTACTTGGTGTACTGGCAGCGTTGTTATTGACTGGTGGAGGTGAACAAAAAATATGTATTGGAGTTGATTGTTGTGACCGTGATGAGAGAGTGAAGTGAAGAAAGAGAATTATAAGTGAACCCTAGAAGTGTGGGAGCTCTAGAGGTGTGGGAAGAAGAAGTGTGGCATCTTCTTTATTGTATTTTTTTCTGATTGAGTATTAATACAAGTTATGTATTGTCTCTCATATCCTATGTTGTTTCATATTATTGGTTACTTATTCATTCTAGTTAAATTCTGTGTTTAGTTGTTAATACAAAGGTAATCATATATACTCTTATTGAGGAGTAGGATCCTGACAGTTGGTATCAGAGCAGGTTGACCAGGTTGACCAGGTTGGTACCAACTTGATAGTTGGTATCAGAGCTTTTGGTTGGGTTGACTAATAGGTGGTTCAGATCTGGTTAGTGTTTGTTGATTACAGGTCACTCACAGGGGTTTCAAATTGAGTGGGAGTATAGCAATGGCAGAAGAAAGTAAGCTACAAATGGATAAACTGAATATCATGAATGGTCTGATTGATGGAAAGAAAGAGTAGGTAAAGGAAGATTGTTGGTCGGTAGAAGATTAGTGTGTAGAAGCAGATGTTATAGGTGATGTAGCATAGGTTGCTCTAGATAAATTAGAATCTTGGTTTACATATTCTTTTGCCTCTTTCCATGTAACCCGAAATAGAGCATCTTTTCAAGAGTATGTCCAGGGAGACTTTGGAGAGATTTATTTAGGGGTTGGTGAGCCTTTTCAGATTGTTGGAAAAGGGGAAGTGAAGCTGAAATTGTAGAAGGGTAACACACAGGTGCTGAAGAAGGTCATGCAAGTTCCAATCTTGGAGATGAGTCTAATTTTTTCAGGAAAGTTGGGTGATGAGAGATGCACAGTAACTCTCACAGTGGATGCACTTGAATTAGATGGTGGTAAGAAAGTAGGTATCCTTTATCTATCTACATATATTACTGATTCACCTTCTATTGCAGAGACGTGGCTTTGTAGGCTTGGTCACATATGTAGGAGGGGAATGCATGTTCTTAAGCGAAAGATAGCTATCTTTGATAAACTTAAGAACTAGAAAGCCTTGATGTTCATGGAGGAGATGACAGACAGAGATCAATTGAGGGGACTAAATTATTCTAAGTAGGGCTATGTTAATATGGACAAGGGTTTGATCTAAAAGGAGCTCATGGGTAAAAAGTCATCACTCATAGGCAAACATAGGTACCGACATCGGTCAGGAGGAACCGATGTCGAACAGACAGGCACTGACATCAGTCATGTGCAGATCAGCAAAGTTGGTGGTGTCGGGCAGTAAAAATTGACATCGGTCAGATAGGAACTGATGTCGACAGAAGGCACACTGACGGTAGTCATGAAATTGATGTTGACAGATAGGGTCAATTGCAGGGAACTGACGTCAGTCAGGTGCAGATTGGGAGATGGCTGAGATCGATCACTGCAATGAATGTTGGGTAGACAACAAGCTGTCAAGGAGTCTCAAACATCCATATGGAGGACTAAAAGGGTAAGTGGACCTCATATTCATTGTTCACCTTCTTAATAGTTTCTTACTGATGGTCAAGAACTAGGAAGATGTAAAGAGGCAATGCAGGTAGAATCTAGAAACAGTGGGAGCTTGGCATGGATGAGGAGTGTGAGTCCTTGGAGAAGAACCAAACAAGAGTTTGTTGGTGGAGTTGTCAGCTGGAAGAAAGCACTGAAAGATGGATGGATTCCCAAGTTAAAGAAGAGAGTGGATGGATACGTGAGATGGAAGGCCAAGGTATATGGTCTTGAGGAAGTTGTAGGATAGTGGTACAGATTTTGACAGGTGGATGACAAAGCAGGGCTTTTGTCAATGTCAGTGTAACCATTGTGTTTGTCTTCACCAGGTGGATGATGATTGCAACATTATCTTGTTATTTTATGTGGTGTGGTTGCTTGTTGTAGGGTTACACATGCAGGGAGTTTCTAAGCTAAAGGTAAAGTTAGTTTAGAGGTATGTCATGAGGAATTTGGAGCAGCAAAATTCTTTGGCATAAGAGACATGGAGATTTTTTGTCTCCAGTGGGAGCTGATGTGAAGAAGGTGTTAGCGGGGTTAATATGCAAGATGTAGAACTAGTTAGCACACCAAGGGCTAGATAGGTCAAGCTGAGCTTAGAATAGTGTTCAAAATCACATGAGATTGAGTGTAGACCTGAGTTTTCCCAAGTAGTGGGAGTTGTCAGAGAGTTTGGAGCCAATTTGGGGAAGGTGGATTCTCAGGTATCTAAGAGGGACTAGTAGCAGGTTAACATGTTATGCAGGGTTAAGGTCTTCACTACATGGAGTTGTAGGTTCAGATGTGGCAGGTTACTTGGATGACAGGAGGTGCACCATAGGTTGTGTGGTGGGTGGTCTTTAAGATGGAGCTTAAAGAGGGATACAAGCCAGGAAACAAATTAGATGGTGTATAGGTATAGGTACAGTTGTAGCTATTTATCTCTAAGTGGAAGATTGTTAGGTTGTGGAGCTAAAAGCTTCAACTGTTTCAAACATGGAGGAGGTTGCTGAGTTCCAGGGAGACCGACGTCGATAGAGTATAGTGTAGAGGGCAACTGACATCGGCAGGTGTGAACTGAAAGACAACTAGCATTGGCAGAAGGTCGGCCAATGTCGATCACCTCCAGGTAGACAAGGACCAACGTCGGTCGCTTGTGGCGATTCTAGAACTATTCGTTGCACAGACAATTAGTTTGTTGAACTGAGAGTTTGCATATAAAGACTATCTTTGGTCTTGAGTTGTGAGTCTAATTATTGTAATTAATAAAGTCTAATTATTGTAAGCATGAGATCTATATAATAGACTCATGGGATATATTGTAAAAGTGTGCTAGAAAGCCATTTTGCTTGAAGAGAGAGCTAGAGTTACTCCTCCTAGTTCCAAAGGGGTGCTGAGTGTGTATGATCAGGGAGAGTTGCAGGTTGTGCAAGTTCTACTAGGAGATCCACCGGGGTACTGGTTGAAGAATCATGAGGACTTGGTGGGGTAAGGACAAGGTTTCTTCAAGGTGTAGAGACATCGACATGGTAAGTAAGGTCTATTGATTTGCAAGTGGTAGCAAGGAAAGGGAGATCTACTTGGAGTATGGTTGTGTACTTGGTGTACTGGCAGTGTTGTTACTGACTGGTGGATGTGAACAACAACTCTGTATTGGAGTTGATTATTGCGACCATGATGAGAGAGTGAAGTGAAGAAAGAGAATTATAGGTGAACCCTAGAAGTGTGGGAGCTCTAGAGGTGTGGGAAGAAGAAGTGTGGCATCTTCTTTATTGTATTTTTTCTGATTGAGTATTAATACAAGTTGTGTATTGTCTCTCATATCCTGTGTTGTTTCATATTTCTGGTTACTTATTCCTTCTGGTTAAATTCTGTGTTTAGTTTCTAATACAAAGGTAATCATATATACTCTTATTGAGGAGTAGGATCCTGACAAGGGGTCAGACTAGTCAAAAACTCCCTGTGTTAAATTCCTTTAAAGAGCTATAAGTTGGGTATTATCTAATGGTGTGGATCAATTAAACATAAATCCAATGGTGTGTATTCACTAACAAAATGTGGGTCTGAGCCTAGATCAATGGAACACATTTATTTGTACTAATAATATGATGGTGTGTACGGACTAACAGAAAACTAGGTCTAGGTAAATCAATGATCAACACTGCTTCATACACTATGATCTAATGATGTGCAATCAAGTCGCATGTCAAATTATATTCAGTGGTAGGGAATAGAGGGCACAAATTCATTCATATATATTTATCCTATGGTTTTTATAGGAGATCAGTAATTTCAAGATCTAAAGTGGGGATATGTGAGGCCAATGGGAATGAAGACAGGTTAGAGCATTCTGATTGGCTTGAGAAATATTCGATGAACAAGGTCAAACTAGAGGAACCATTTTTGACCGAGGTGAAAAAGGTCTGTAAGGGTCATCATTCTACAATTATATATTGATCAAATGCTATGAAGTAGACATAACCATGTATTAAGGTACAAAAAATATAAAGGGACCATCAATAGAGATAAATATGGACCTCTAGTTCATAAACTTGTATCATATAAGGTTATTTTTGTGACTGTGGTTTCCATTCTTAAAGGGGTTTTGTATATAATGATCCCTTACTTATTTCAAAGAAAAAATGGGTCTATGTGGACCTATTTGGATCAAGAAAAAAACTATATAGTCTATAGGTCTACATTAATATGGACAACTATAGGAAAGCCAATAGTTTTAAATTGATTTTCTACCTATAGATGAACCTATGATCTAGATATGAAAATGGAATAGATATGTGTTTAATGCCAAAGGGTCTCATCTATCAACATGGCTCCATCATCAACAAATGGGGACTAACCACCATTCATGGCATGGCACTATCAGTTTTAGGATTTAAGGATTTGATCCTCATGAACACATCAATTGGAATTTGGGTCCCAAGGTGGTGAGTTGGTAGTTGAAGAAGTAGCTAAGAGCATTTATTCCATTCAAATAGACTTTTTCATTATGCATAATAAGCCCTTGTCTTCTAGTGGGATCTCTCGACCAATGAGAGGAGCTCTAAGGTTATTTTAGCAAGAAAGGGATATTTCATTGAAATAAGTCATAAATGTAAAAAGCAATCAATGAGCTATCCCCACATGACTAGGACCCTTTTTCCACTCCTTTGCACATGTTCCCATCTTCCCTTCTCTCTTTTATGCTATATATAGAGGCTTTTGAGCCAAAAAATGGATCCTATTGGTATCACTTTAACACCTCTCTTGGGCATGACTAAAATCTACCAAGATAGAGCTTATAACCTCTTGAGATGAATACAAGGATATTTTTTCATATTTTATTTCTAGTATAGTGTGTACATGTCAGATTTGCATATTTGATAGAGTTTTTCTCCCTTTTCAAGTCTTGATCTCACTTAGTTACTAGTTGATCTTTTTATAATGGTCATGTTTAATTTTATACATATTTTAATTAAATCTTGCATGTGGATATTGTGACTAGTTAGTGTCTTACATTAGACTCCCCGTCATTTCCCTTAGCTTTTGATCATTTGGTGAACCTCTGCACGAAATATTGATGTATGATAGATGTTTGGAATCCTAGATCTAGTCTTGTAATTGTTTCATTAGTGTTTAATATTCAACTAGAGTGGATCAACCATAATTTAGGTGCATCACCATCTTTAGGTTAAGTTTTCCCTTTCATTTTATCCCTCTCTCCGTTTTCCCTAGTCATTAGTAGGTTTTAAAAGTGGGAATGATCTAAAATGATGAAATAGAGGAGCTATCCTTATTGAAAATCCTTGATATTTGACCCCATTACATGATACCCATAGCCTAAGGTTAGTCCCATGTTTAGCTAGGTTTGGAAGTAAGACCTACACACTTTTGATTCTAGCTAGGGTGCAATCTAGATCCCCAATAGTTATGGCACACCCTATGGGAGCAAGGTCCAAAAGAGTGGGAAGATATATTAGAGGTACAACCACTAAGAGGGAGGTGAATAAATGAGTCAAAATAATCCAAATTTAATTCTAATCTTTAAAAACACAAAATCATTTTCCATAAGTATTCATGAAATATACACATCATTCATAACAATGAACAAGAGAGATAATTCAAGATCAATCACATAACACATGACATATGTGGGAAATCCTCTTAGGGAATAAAACCCACTATAACCTGTAATCAAAATACTATCTTATAATAGAAAAAACTAATTTAGAACATCTAAAAATGATCAAAGAACTACAATCCTTATTTAATGAGTCTATAATCTCATAGGGTGCTTCAACACTTGTCTAGTTAAGCTACAACAACAACTAGACTTTTAGAAAGTTTTACATTGCAAGGAGGCTATAACAACCTTATATTATAAGCTACCAAAAAAAACACTTATGAACACATCCACCACTGAAATAATGTCTACAACACCCGATGATGGACCTTCGCTTATCACTCTTCACCTTCGCTCACACTCAATCTACAAGAGAACTATTCTACCAAAAATATTATGATCTAAAGTTCATACAAATAATCCTCAATATATTTTATTATACTCATCCTCAAGGCACTCTACCAATCCTTATTTCCATAACACACACACACACAATCCTTTCTCAAATCTCTCCTAAGTCTCTCATATATAAAATATAGAAATTACCATATTTGATTCTATTATCTATAGAGCACACTTGATAATCAACACCTTGGTCTGCCATCAGGCATGCCTTATCCCTTAAGGCATATTTTACAAAAATACATGGCTCAAAATAATTTTTTTAGGTTTTCCAAAGCATCTATGGGTCACCCTTAAGGAACTACACCTTTTAATAAGGCCCTTGTAGTCCTTATAGGTCTCATGTGAACCCATTCACTCCTTTAACACTTCATCAAACAAAATAAGAACATAAGACCACTTTAAAATACATGGGTTCACTCATTGTGACCCTTTTCAAATCATGAAATTATCATAGTCATCTTATCTCATCTCTATATATGCTCAAACAACTCAAATAGAGACCTTATACACAGAAACACCATTACCAAGCAAATAGTCAAATTATTAAGCATTGTTCATACTCAAGATAGATTTATCACACATAAAAAATACTCAAATAATATATTCATGGAGTTAACAACACTCTCAAATAGTTAATTCATCATGAGACATCAAAACAACATCTTCATAAGCTTAATTATCCTTCTCGAGTCACTTATAGTATAAGCATGAACATATGGTCAACTTTTAGAATCAATATCTTTAACTATACTCAAGTTTATATCTTAGAATATATATATATATATATATATATATATATATATATATATATATATATATATATATATATATGCATCTTGGATTCCTATACCACTTTTATTTTTACTATGTGATCAAATTCATTTTAGATTGAAAGATATGACTCAAGAACCAAACACTAGTTTTTTCCTTTCCAAATTCAAATATTCAAATACAAACAGTCATAGTTAAACCTCAAAAAATTTGTAATCATCTCATGTCTTCTCAGATCAGATCATATATATACCATCAATATTTTTATATATTTAACACATAATCTACCAATACCAAATCTTAGACCTCAGTCACTTTGAACTCATCTTGTGCAATCTTGAAATATTGACTCAACATGCTCCGTCGATATCTATGGATCAACTAGGTCTTTAACTCTCAATGATAGCATATTTTTTAGGGGATATTTTTCTCCAATTGGCTCTTTTTTGGAAAAAAGAAAAAAATTAGATTTTTTAATGAATAATTTTTTGAAAAATTATTCACCAGATTATCATAGAAAGTGTCTATAGAATTGGTAAATTCACTAATATATATATATATATATATATATATATATATATATATATATAAATATTAAATTTTATATTCTATAAAAAAATCCTATTGTACATATGTTTGATAGTTTTTAATATAAGAATATTTTCCTACAAATATAAAATTCCAAAAAATTGTCATTCCTTAAAAAATACCTTGATTAAAACTCACCATTCAATCAATCTGTACAAACACCCGCTCACCATTGGATCCTTATCCTATACCTTTGCTCAATCATTAAACATCATGCACCTATCCTCATCTAATTTTTTCCTAATTTTTTGGATCAATTTTCACCATCGATCTTTCTCAAAATTTAACTTATGCATAAATGGCTAAGTATGGGGACCTTTTCAATATGCCTAGAAGGCCAACTTTACACCTTAATAGCTTCTTTTGTGCTTACTCACATGATCTCAAATTTGGACTAGATGATCTCCTCACATAGGAAAATCTAACCATATAACACATTAATCCTGAATCCTTAGCATGCAAAATATATATTTCCCTTAAAATGCCTTCTCAAAGTCTTCTATCATAGAGTCAACTATGTCAAAACCCTGTTTAAGAGGCTAACTTTGAACATGCATAACTTTTGTTGTACTTCAGTGCATGATCTAAAATTTAGAAAAAATATAATAATATCAAAACTTAACAAACCCATATTATCATCTTATCTTGAAACATCCACATGTGAGAGATATGCTACCATAAAAATTCTTACTCGACTCTTTCTTGCCTCATGAAAATTTGGCTATGGGAAAATACTGTCAAAATGCTTGGGAGCCCAACTTTTCACAAGCATATATTTTGACGTTCTTCATCACAAGATTTAAAAATTACCAAAAATAAACTAAGAACAAAAATCAACAAACCCATATGATAATTTTATCCTGAAACCTCTAGATGTGAAAATGCTAACCTCATCAACATGCTTACTTAGTTGTGCTTGAACCCTTTTGTAAATTTGGTTAAGTATAGGAACATAGTGAATTATGTTTTAGTAGTCAACTTTGTATATGTATATCTTTGACTATGATTCATCACATGATTTAAGATCTAGCACATAAAAACTAGGGACTAATGTGATCACAACCATATGACCAAGTCCCCTTGACACATGCCCATGTGGTAATGGTGATGTCATCAAACTACCTACTCGTATTTTCTACCACTAGACCCAAAATGTCTGGATGACAATAATGATTAACCTAATGAAATACACTCATACACACAAGCACTCAAAGCTTATAAAACATATTAGGGACCTTTTATACATGCTCAATATTCCATACTCATCCTTAAACAACTCTAACCAAGTCAAAACATAAGATTAACCAATCATACTTCGAGGATATAAGAATAAGCATATTGCACAATTTTTCATTATTACATAGACTATCAAAGAACTTCATCTATTCATCAGGATAGCTCGATGACATCACCATAACATCATCATGAAAAATCACCAACAATCTCCCCCTTTGTCATTAATGTCAATAACTATCATATGAAATAATATATAACTCACCTTTTCTCTCTTCAATCACTCCCAAAACAAGAAATTTCTATAAAAGGAATTTTCTCCCCCTTTGACATAATGACAAATTAGGCACAAATTAATCTTGAGGACCTAAAAATACTATTAAATAGGAAATGACCACCTTATAAAGATGATACAAACTCCTATTTACTTTGAATCTACTTTAACTTGCCTTGACAACATCTTAATGTTCCATGCCAACACTCTCTTCAATCAATCTATAAACACCATAAATTCTCACATTGTGACTCTAAATGTCAAAATACCCCTTAGTAACCTTAGGACCCCATTGGGACCATTTGACCCTCCAAACCCTAACTTAACCAGAAGTTAGTTTAATTAAACTAGATTAGCCTAACCTTTTACCCATTTTAATTCTTTACCCTTAACCACTGATGGTCAAGTTGAGTAGTGATGGTCACCCTGACCATCAATGGTTAGGCTGCACCTCCTTAACAACCAACATGCAAAATAAACACTTTGATTTTCTAAATATGAGTTGTCTAAATCCATGTGTGAGACATGGCATGGATGAGTTATAACGAGGTATCCCAATTGAGCTTTCACTTCCACCTCTTGCTTGTGCTTGTAAGGAGAGAGAAATTGGGAGGTTAAATACATCTATAGTCATTAACAAGAGATTTTTCACCAATGAATTTATTTTTGTAGGTCTATCATTATCAACAATCTAGTGAACCAGCTACCACGTTAGAGAGTCAATTTCCTATCACCTCTCCACCAAGTTTTTAGGTATCATTACTCTGTCAAAATCAAACTAAATTACACCAATAGGTAAAATACCTAAACCATCCACTAGATTGACTTTTGGTAAGATAAGTACTTATTTCTCAGTATCCATCTACTCTATTTCCATTTTATAGCTAATCTAGGTCTTACCCACCTCTTATAATCCATCTTTTAGATCTCGTCAATCAACCATTTTACCAACCTAGACCCATAATAGTAACTATCAAGGTTTGCCTAAATCATCAATGGTCTTTCTAACTGTTGATGGTCACCTTAACCACTGACAGTTATCCTAACCACTTATGGTCACTGTAGTAGTAAAAACTAGTAAGTTAATTTCACCCACCTACACCCAATCAAATATGATTTTTTGTGTTGTTTCTTGTTCATAGACTATTTTCTAATTTTTTGAAGCATACCCCAACCCTTTAGCACTAGTATTAATTAGTTTATCACTAATTTAATCATTTCTAATTTATTTTCTTAACAAACATTCTTGTATTCAATTCTAGTATCTTTTGATTATTGATGTAAGTACCTTATTTTCTATTTTATAAACTTAATTATTTAAAATCTATGGATTGATAACCCCTAAGGAAGATCTCACTTTTGGGATCTAACTATCATTAGGCAATCCACTCAACTATCTATCTAATGAACAAGTTTTCTTTAGTGGTGTCTTATCTATAGGTCATCCTCCTAAGCCAAAGAGGAGATCTTCACAATTTTTTGATTCCACACATGCACTATCAATCAGGTTTTTCAACCATACCCATACTCAATTTTTTCTTTTCCTTCTTTCTTGTAATAAGCAAGAAATTCATAAAAAAATTTATGGCACATCTAGTGGGACCCTTGTGTTTTTACTTGGGTTCTTATTTTATTTCATTCTCTCTCTATTCTATGCTCATCAATGAAGTCAAAAGTTTACTTTGGGATTAAAATTAAGTGCATATATTGACTACTTGAAATTTTAGTTCACATAGCTTAACTTAAAAACAAAGTGATATATTGTAGCTTCACTCTTTTTGTCACACACTCAACCAAACCACTTTCACCAATTAAACATCAAATAAAATTGAGACAAGGCCCAATTATGATTTCATCACCTAGCATTAACCTTACCCTTTCTTGATGATCCTACTTGGAGATCATTACCAAGGAGAGAACCAACTTAGCTCTCTAGTTGAGTATATTCTCTAGATATCAATATATATTGGCTAATCACTTGACACCCTTATCATTGAAGTGCGTGAAGTGAGGGGGTAAGCCCCAATACCAAACCACATATTAATTCAAATATAAATTCTTTTTTAGTACCCAAACATTACCGGAAACCAATCTTAGACTTCTTCTCTAGTACCTGCTCTATAAACCAATTTCAGTCACACACCATCTTAAGGCATAATCTAAAAAAGAGATTAATGAAATCTCTAGGGATTAATGTATCTTTTAGAGTGTGATTTGATTTCTTTGATCATTTTATTGTCTTCTCTTTGTTTGATTATTAAGGTTGTTTGTGTTTTTTTATCTCCCCTATCTCGTATGGTTCTCACTTGTCAGTAGCGAAAAGACCTTGTAGAGCAAAACCCATCACCAAGCCAAGCTACCTCTTCATCCAAGACAATAAAATGATCAAAGAAATCAAATCTAATCACAAAGCCAATCTACCTCTTCATCCATGGACTATGATTCTAAACTATTGGACTCTCCTCACCCTTAGAGAAGTCCTAATTTCCATCAAGAGGTTCCTCAAGGAGATGTATATTTCATTGCTTTCATAGATAATAATCTCATAGCCTTGAAAAATTATCTTTAAACTATGTCTTATAGTATCCTAGCTTCAAACCCAACTATAAATCTACCTTATCGCATGCCTCTCCACCTCATGGGGAGTATCTCTATCATCATGATTATAACTCAATTGTTAACTACAAAAGCCTCCTCATCAACCAACAACCCTTTTGAGACTACCATAGAGAACCAACCAACCCAAAATACTACTGATTGCCTTATACCTTCCACCCCTACCAACCACTCCCCCACTATGAGAGTGCCTACCTATAAGAATAACAACCTTCTTTCAGCTACCACCAACTCATAAACCACTAATCCACTTCAAATCCTTATGGTGTCCATACCCTCTACCTTGCACCAATTAGTACAAGGGTCACCACCCTTCCATCAACCACCAACCCAACTAACACTCCTTTTTAACAAGTACCCATTATATCAACCTTTGGCTACATCTATAATCTACAAGTGCATGTATTGACCACCCAACCACCTACATCTACCTTCCCTTATGTATCTTCCACTCAACAATTGGCATCCACTTAGTAATATGTGGTAGCCTCCCAACCATCCCAACAATATGCATCTTATAACCCTTTGAGTGTACAACTCTAAGGGGACCTAATGAAGATGATTGTAGACAAGATGACCATTTTTGAGTCATACATTTTGGGTGCTCACAACATATTTTCATATGACCAAATAAGTAATGAACCCATCCATCCATCTGTACCAATTAGGCCATATCCTCCCCAATTGGAACTTCCCAAGTTCTCTAAATTTCAATGTAAGGAGGATCCCCAATAACACATTAGGCCATTTAGGCTTTCTTCTTATATCATCACCTATGATTATTACATTCTTCACACCTTCTCCATGTCTCTACCTAATTTGACATTGGATTGGTATAGTGCCATACCTAAACACTCCCTTTTCTTTTTCACCCAGCTAGATCAAACCTTCTTGGAACACTTTTAGATCAATATCTATAAGAAATTTTATACCACTAGCCTCTACTCTATCTGATAGTTTAAGGATGAATCCAATGCCTATTTTATAGCTCATTAGAGGAGCCTAATTAACCAACTTTCCTTTTCCTTGCCTCGAATCAAACTCATAGAGATCTTTGCTCAGACATGCACCAAGCATATCTCCTCTACATTTTATGTCCAAATATTTCAAACCTTAGATGAAGCTTTTACCATGGTGCATAATTTAGAGAATTGAGCCATTGATGAAGTTAAGCTAAAGCTCAAAAATAGGAATTTAACCTATAAAACCAATGAGGATTCTTCCTCCAAGTCAAGAAATCAGTCCAATACAAACACCAAGAGTAAGGAAATTGCAAATACAATTGTCTTTAAAGCCACTCTTCTACCTTCCATCAACCAATCTAATTCCTCTAGTTCCTAAAAAGAACATGAGGAACCAAATCCAGAATAACTAGAAGCAGTTTACTCCACTTGAAAAATCTTATGCATCCATCTTAGAGAAGTTATTGCAATAAAACATCATTAAACATCCTCCTATCAAACCTCCTCAATATTTTTGTGTCTCTCATCTTGTACCTAGTTGGTTCAATGAGAATGATCTATGTGCCTTTCATCAAGTAATAGGATTTGATGTCAATAGGTGCAACACCTTTAAGAGCCTTGTCTAATCCCTCATTGACAAGGGGGAACTTACATTGGACATCCCTAATGTACCATCAAAACAAGCCCTTGATAAATTTGGGTAATCCTTCCCAAACCATGATCCTACCAAAAATAAGAGCAATAACATCAAGTGATCTCATGATACCCATATAGTTAACATGGTCCTTGATGTGCTCATTACCAAACCACTTAGTACCCAATCTTTTGGTCCTCCATCTCCACCATCTATTGAGATAGTGGACTTACTTTCCCTTCTTTTAGACACTAAAACCAAGGAAATACAATCCTCTCTCCCTCCACTTATTGAGGTAGTGGAGTCCTTAACCACTTTTTTAGCTGATATACCAAAATAACCAACCATCACCACCTCACCTTCACCTTTAACTACTAAACAATCTAATCCCCCTTCAAAAATCATGATTCAGGAGGAAACCCCCATGTCTACTCTTCCCACTAAGGAGCCACCTATTTTAACCTTACATCTTCTGATTAAGGAAGAGGATGAGGTTACTATCCCTATGTCCACACCTAGGGGCTTATCTTTCAGGTCTACCATTCAAGGAATTAAGCTAATCTACAAACCATTCTCTAGGCTAGTGAAAAAATTGGAATTTATCTCCAAACCTAAGATGGATCAAGTCACTTTATAGAAGTAATTATGGATACCATATAGCATCAAGCAATAACCTCCAACCATGCCTTCAATAGACTAACCCACCACTTTCACCATTTAAACTTTTACCTTAACAACCAAACCAATAAAAACTTTTACCAATCAAAAAATCCCTCAATCATCTAAGATGCCTAAAACCAAAGTGACCAAATCACTTTCTCAATCTAAACTGACCAAACTAATCAAGAACCTTGGCACCTTCCCCACACCAAACCTTAGTCACCCCTCAGTGAAAGTGGAGCTTGCCTCACTAGAACCTGTAACCAAATACCAAACCAAAGTAACCAAAGAGGTAAAACCACTCAAAATTTGAAAGGCCCAAATTTTATCTCCCTCAACCTTACCCTCCATTTCAAGTCCTCATCTCTTTACCTTTAGTATGAAGCTAATCACGTCTACCAAAACCTCACCACCTCCTTTGGTTACACTTTTGTAGTTTTGATGCACCTCTTTTCATCATGCCAATAATACCTAAGCTACCTACCTTATGATCTTACACCTATAAATTATCAACCCTCTTGCCTAAACTAAGGTCATCAACCCAACACACCATCCTACCCAAAACACCTACTACCAAACCCATCTTAAAATAACCTCCTATTCTAACCACCAAAGCAAAGACCACCACACCCCTACCACCTTTAAGTGAGTCCTACTAGACTATTATCCATAGGTTATTTTAGACTTATTATTTATCCTTGCCTCCCATTAGACCATTTGACCCTCTTTTTTCCAAACTCATATGGTATAATGACCACCACGTGTGTTCTTATCATAGGACACCGGACCATGACATAAAGAACTTCAAGGCTCTCCAAACTATTATCCATTAGCTCTATGATGAAGATGATCTATAAAGATACAAAGCATCTTATGGCCCCTATACAAATCTAATTTCCAACCATACATACCCAATGCTTACCTACTCCTCCAATCTCACCTAGGATTGAAAATGAGTCTGACCAGTCCACTACCTCAACCTCTCCTTCTATCCATACTATCAATATAGTCATAAGATCACAACAAAAGGATAAGGTAAATGATAAGGTTCCATTCCATGGATGTATCCATCTTCAACCTTCAAACCAACCCAGACCCATCCATCTCCATCTTCCACCAAACCCAAGGTGTCTATTTTAGGTACCTCCCAATCTAATCCCTCAAAATCCATCAGGAGAGTTATCCTCAAACAACTTCACTAGAACCCATTGAAGATAAACTTGTATGAGTTGATCTCTACCTCTCCCCATCACCATTCAAAAATAATATAGGCTTTGTAATCTAATGTGGTCCAACTTGAGGACCCCCAACCTCTAGAAGCCTTTGTTGGTGCCCTTTAAATTTCTAACCTTGTTACCTTTAAGGATTCAAAAATACCTTCAATCCACCCTGAGGAACCGAATACCCCTATCTTTATTATTGATTGCATTAACCAAACCCACAACATATGGGTTATGATTGATGGTGGAAATAGAATTAAAATGTTCTCTTCTCATGCCTATAACCAAGTCAAATTATCAGACAATGTCATGTCAGAATCTTTGGCCATGTTTCATTCCTTTAACAATACCATGGCCACTACCTTGGGAAATATCATCTTTTATATCCATTTAGGACCTTGTATGGTCCCTAAACTTTTATATGTTGTAGAAGGTAAATTCTAATACAACATCTTATTGGGATGACCTTGGATCTATTCCATGGGTTACATGCCCTCCACCCTCTACTAATGTATTAAACTTGAGCATGAAGGCCAAGTCATCACCATTCAAGCTGACCCAAGTCCTTTATTAACTTTAAACATGACCTATCACCCTAATGATTTCTTGATACCCCCATCCAACACATCATTAATAACTAAAACCCAACCTTCAACCACCAATGTGGCTATCATATCCCCTTCCACTGATGATGCATCAACTAGTTCCTCTATACCTTCAAATGAAATCCCCACCATAGACCATTTGGAATCCACATTACATCACCTTTTGCTAGGGGAGTATTGAGTTTTAACACTTGACACTTTCCCTACTCCTCATGAGTATGGGAAACTTAGTAACCAGTCAGGATATGACCCAAATATTAGGATTATTATTCCCTTCAAACCTCCTCAATGTTAGACCCATTTTCTCTATGGGGGACTTGAGAAACCCCTTAGTGCTTCTACCACCTCTCTTCCACCTCGACCATTCATTGCCAATTTATATTACCAAGATAAACCAAGATTTGCCAAGACATACCTCCATTAGTTTGCTTGGAAAGGATTTGGCCTTGGGTGGTATGAGCATGGCCCACATGCATTGGTCACCATCAAAACCAATAAGCTACACAAAAAACACATACTTGGTTTCATCTTACCTAATTAGAAAAAATCCAAACAACCCACTTCTACCATTGTTGAAGAAGATGTCCCTTTCTCACTAACTTTTCCTCTACTTGCGTGTGAGGATGATGACATCATCCCACTTAAATTTTTTTCATAAACATGATCAGTCTTAGACCCCTAACTTATCTAAAGGAAGGGGTGACCGTAACCATCCCTTTGACCCATCTTGAGATGATAGGAGAAGACTTTCCTACCATTAACAATATCTAATTCCAAGATGATGATTTTATTCTCACCCAATTTGGTGACCTAGATTATTTAACTCATAAATCCCTTCCTCTTAAGAATTTGACCATGTTGAATGAATCCACTATAGATATGAATTTGGGTACTTCTAATAACCCCCACATTATCAAAATCAACAAATCATTAAATGCTGAGGAACTTTGGGACTTTCCGTCTTTCCTCCAAGACCATAACATACACTTCACTTGTTATTATAGTGATATGTTTGGAATTGATTCCACCATTACTACCCATAACATAGTCACTCACCATGATGCCAAACCTATCAAGTAAAAATTCTAACCTATGAATCCTTACATATCCCTTTTAGTTAAAGAAGAGCTTTGGTGTCTTCTATCTATCATCTTTATCTAACCCATTGACTACCCCCAATGGGTCTTGAATGTTGTACATATCACTAAATCCATAATGGGAATATGAATTTGTGTGGACTTTTATGACCTCAACCTCAATACCCTAAATATGACTTTCCTCTACCTTACATTGACGAGCTAGTTGATCGTATAACTAGCCATGCGATGTTATCTCTCATGGATGGGTTCTCAAGCTATAATCATATATTAATTGATCTCAAATATTAGCACAAAACTAATTTTACTACCCTTTAGGGAACCTTCTAATTTAGAGTCATGCCTTTTAGGTTAAAGAATGCTAGTGTAACCTACCAATGTGCCATGACCTATATATTCCATGACTTCATCCATGGGATTATCAAGGACTATGTGCATGACCTTCTAAAAAAATATAAACTCTAAAAAGATCACATGGATGTTATTAATATCATCTTTGAACACCTTATCCATTACCATGTCTAACTTAACCCTAAAAAGTACATTTTTGGGATCTTGTCAGGAAAGATTCTTAGCTTTATCATCACCCTTTATAGAATTTAATTCATCCCCACAAAAATAAAATCCATCCTAAACATGCTTCCTCTAACCAACCTTAAGCAACTTTGTATCTTGCAGGGGAAGCTTTAATCCATTCATCATTTTATCTTTTAGCTTTTGGATCAGTGCCAATCATTACACCACCTTTTGAAGAAGAATGTATCTTTCAAGTGGAATAGCAACTATCAAAAGGCATTTGATTTACTCAAGGAGTACCTTTTGTCTCCACCTATCCTCACCCTTCCTAAGGATGACCAACCCTTTTAATTTTATATCTCTACCACTGAACATTCCCTAGGGGTAATGCTAGTTCATCAAGATGAACAACATAGAGAACAAGTCATATATTACATTAGCTACACACTTGTATAGTATAAGACTTGGTATGCCAATACTAAGAATATTTTCATGGAATTAGTATTTATGGCCACAAATCTTTACCACTACCTTCTTAACCAAAAAACCTACATCATAGCCAATACTAACCCACTCAAGTATATAAACTCCAAGACATACCAAAACTAGAGTATGGCAAAGTGGCTCATACTCCTAGTAGAGTTTGACCTTGATAAAAAAATAAATTAAATGGAAATTCATTATTGACCAATTGGCCAAGTCACCTTTAGTACATAACCATCCTCCTCTTCTTGAGTTTTCTAATGAGTCCATTATGACCCTCTCTCAAGAAGATTTAACCTATCAAGTCACCTTGTTCTTTGATAGATCAAAGTTTCAACATGGTGGGAGATTTGTTATCATCCTTATCCCCTTTGATTATGAACCTTTACCTTAGTCCTTCAAGCTTGATTTTGAATGTACCAACAATATTGCTGAGTACAAAGCCCTAGTGATAGGCCTTCAAACTGCCTTAGCCCTAGGAGTCAAAATGATCAATATCTTTAGTGACACCTAACTTGTTCTCAATCAAACAAATGGATCTTACTAGTGTAATAATGATCTTTTTCAATAGTTCAAGTAAGTATTTGATGAACTTTTGACATCATTTAACCATTACTACATCTAGTCAACCCTATGATCCACCAATAAGTCCACCAATACCATGGCTTCCCTTGCCTCACAAATTCCATCTATACCCTCATACTCTAAGATTTATTTAATTATCCATAGTCTTACCAAACCTTCCTATGTCAACAAAATTCTCTATCCATTTTCAATGTGAAGGAAACCCAACCTAGCCTTTGGTATCAACAAACCTTTAACTATATTAACTTTAGTATAGTTCCTTATGGCCTCTTTAGGAAAGCTCAAAGAGAATTTATTCAAATTACCTCATCTTATACCCTACTAGGAGGTGTCCTTTAAAAGTGTGGCTTTGATGGTCTCCTCTTCCATTGCCTACATAGTCATGAAGCCCTTAACAATATCAAGGAAACACATAATGGTATCTATGGGGTAAACTTTAATATCTTCATTATGCATAAGTGCATCCTTCATCTTAGATATTATTGGTCTACCCTTAACCAAGACTATTATGATTATGTGAAAAAGTGTGTCAAATGTCAACAACATGCTAATTTACATCATGTACCTAGCCATAGCCTTTGAGTCTCCACCAATTTCTAGCCCTTCTCATAATGGGGTCTATATATTATTGGTGAAATCAATCCTAATTCCTCACATAAACACCATTCTATTATCACCATGACCAACTATTTTACTAAGTGGGTAGAGGTTATTCCTATAGTCTTGACCACAATGAAGAATATTATCAACTTTATCAACCATCATATCATCTATCACTTTGGTGTTCCTCATAAGATTATCACTAACAATGGTAAATCCTTTAAGAAAAATCAAGTATAGGGTCTATGTGATGCATTTGGAAATGAATTAAGTTTATCCTTGTGCTATCTCCCTTAAGTAAATGGATAACTTAAAATCTCTAACAATTCTTTTAATAACATGTTAACTAAAATGGTCAACAAATCTAGTTGGGATTGGCATTTGCACATCCCCTTTGCCTTGTGGGCATGTCATACTAGCAATAAAACCCATATGGGTGCTACCCCATTTTATTTTGTGTTTGGATAAGAGGTTATCTTTCCTCTTGAAGTCTAAATCCCATCTCTTCACATATCTTTGTAGGATCTCATTTCTAAGAGTTATTATCATCAACATCATCTAGCCCAACTAGAGCTACTTGATGAGCATCCTTTAGTAGCCTTTACCCACCTCCATGGCTATCAAGAGCATGTCAAGTATGCCTAAATAAACACATTAAAGTGTGATAATTCCATTTTAGAGACCTCATCCTAAAATAAATTTGGCATGTCACTAATATGGAAAAAAGGAAGTGGGGTAAGTTTTTTTTAATTGGCTTGGAACCTATATCATAACCCACAAGTATGGATCAAGAGATTATCGATTGTCTTCTCTTGAAGGCCACCTAGAACCTGATCCTCTTAATGCTTCACATCTACATCCTTTCTTTTGTTAAGAAGGATCAATTTCACCTTTTTTAAAACTTAATCTCATCCCTTTCTATCCACCCACATTCCATCTCCCTATTTTATGGGCAATCGATTAAAGATGAATCATGTGATTATCCATCATAGTCATATATTGATATTGAACATTAGGTACCATGTCTCTACCCATAGCATGATTCTCATGGTATTTTTCACCTCTTTTTTAGTATGGATGCCCATGGTTGTTATCACCTAAACCTCTTTACACCTAATCAACCTTATCGCTATTTTAGTTTTTCCTTTATAAATGTGAAACCTTAAGCCTATATAAACAATTCTATGTCTAAAAGAGTCAAATTAATCATAAGTAAAATCCACAACAAGAATAATCATGAGTCATTCTTAAGCATTCACAAACTACTCCCTTAAAGGATAACTACATAAGCATATCTAAAATTACACAAATGCAAGGTAGACTATTCCCTTCAAGGACAACTATCACAAAGCCTTAGATAAATCACATAAACTTATACCACTCACTTGAAGGATGGTTGAGTAAGCATTTGTCAAAAGCATAGTAATCTCTTGGAAGCTTCTTGCATCGATCAACTTCTCATATGCAATAATCAACAAAGTACCCATCATCAAAATCATAGAAAAAATAAACTAATATTGAAAGCCATAATTGACTCTTAAATAGGAAAATAAGGTTGAAGCCATAATCAGATTTTATAAGTAGACTTCCTACATCAATCAATATACACAATTCTGGCATAGGCTTCTTTACCCTAGTTCTTAAGACACCTATAAAAGAGGCATGCTAGTCTCATACTAAGGTTCCATTTTCACCCATCTCTCCTTTACACTATATGCATGGGATTCTTGAGCTTAGTTGACATTATGTGGTCAAGATACCTTTTAGCCAACTAATGCACACTAATGTAAATCATTCGAAGGTCTTATGTTCATTAAGCCTATCCAAATTTATTTTTGTTCTATTCCTTATCAAAGAAGAATCATTGTGATCTCTTCTTATCCTATCATGACTAGTTTATATTTCCATTACAATGTCGGTCTCTTGGTTATATATTTTATTCTCCCATCTTTAAACCACCTCATGTGTTTCCTCATAAACATTAACCCTAAGCATAAACATTAATCATAATCATAACTATACCAAGAATGATGATCACATCCATAAACAATTATAGTGATCAACCATTTTTCACCATATGTCTAAATATAATGAAATCCAAGTACTCATTTAATTTTATCATGTCATAAGCAATCAAGAAGCATAAGCAGAAACATAAACCAAAAACATCGCACACCCAGCTAAGCATATATCAATGTCTACAAAACCATAGTATAAGCATAATCCATAAGCAATGAAAACATCACATAATAAGAAATGAACACCAAATATAAATTAAACCATTAACATGAGCATAAGCAATGATCACATACATAGTTCATAAGTCAACTAAAATCATCATGTGTATAGATAAATAATACATGTATTAATGTATATCCTCTCTTTCAATGCATATACATCTTGCTACTTCAACACATAAGCTGGTATGAAAATCATGTACATCTACATCTATATGTCATAACATAACATATCATGCCTCTAAGGCACCACTACCACTGGCTCCACCTACATTGCCACTATCATCTAGTGCTAGTCCTCCTGGGATGCCTACCTACCCCACATTGAAATGGCCCACTGAGTTGGAGTCACCACAACTACCCCACCAGTTAAACTAGCCTTATACTCACCCCATCATGGCTATTCTAGAAATTATGTTAGAATAATGGCCTCATAATACCTCAGCTCCTCCACTATGGCCAAATACTATGCCATATGGATTATACCTAGTGTCCCTCCTACTGGTGTTATCATGGTTCCTACCTTCTATCTCAAGGTGTCCTTCTTCTGGGTCACCAAATCTAGAGAGTTCTTCACCTAATCTCTCTCACCTATCCTACTAGAAATCTAACCCTATAATGTCACAATCTAAGCCTATAATATGTTCACTTATCCTTATAATCCCATAATTTATGCCTATGTGATAGAAAGTTTTATCTTTACCTACCCATTAGGGCTACCTCCCTGTGCCTATACACCAACTAGATCCACATCCATAGCCTATCAACCCCCATCATCCCACCTAAAATAAGATATCACATAAAGTGCCTAGTACCATGCCTCATAACACTAAACAAAACTAACATCATCAACCCCTACTCTAATAAGTAGCTCCTCATGATCTAGGACTACTTCCTTTGGTTATGGATTAGGTAACAAAAACTCAGTGTCCTCCCTCTTGTATCTCAAGAATAGAATTGGGATCCCTTTCACTAGGCCAAACTACTTACAAACTCTATCAAATGGGATGAGCTTAATCTCACCATCTCTCCTCTTGTATATCCAGCTCTATCTCTAAAATGATAATGTGTGATGGCTATAGAGGGCCCACCTAGGAAAGCTAACATATGGCCTTTAGACCACATCTCCCATAACCAATCCCTAAAATTCATCCCTAAATTAGTCAATATATCTCAAACCTCCTCTAGCTCCTATGAGGGTGTAATCTCCCCTCTACTACATGAAACCCACTCTAAAATCCATCTAAACATAGCCCTCCCATGGTATCCCTAATGGTCTTAGAACCTTGATGTGCTTGTATGCCAAAAAATGGATCACAAACCCAACATTGATCTCATACCTCTTATGAGCTTTAAATGTTGAGAGCTCTCTATATATCTAGACTAGCAAAATGGTGCCCACTCAAAGACTATCTTGCTAAACAATATCTCCACTAACACACCCAATAGTAGATAAGGAATTTGGTCACTATTCAAATTTAGAAATACAAAGAAGGAAAATTCCATTACCATCATGGTCATCAAGTTTCTCTCATTTAGAGCCCTTTGGTATAATGGACCATACCTAAAACCACCAAAATGACACCTAGCACAGCCCTGATCCTCACCATACAACAACTACATCTAATCATCCCTCTCTTCACTATCAATATTGTATATTAGTTCTTCCCAAATGGGTAGCCATGTGATCCTAAGTGCATCCTTTAGTAGGATGGTCATATCTCTTGTTGATAGGAGGAAGGTATTTATGGCTAAATCCCATCTCTTAATAAGGGCCATGATCATTGCCACATATCATGATAGGAACTAGTAGTGTCTCATAGATTTGAGGCTAACCTCCCCATGTGTATCTAATCATCCTTGGTCATTCCTCCATGGATCAATGCAAAGATACTAAGAACCCAATCCCTCATCTAGATCTAATATTATGCTTGCAAAAAGCAATGTTAACATGCACACTAAGTTTTCCATTACCATTATTCATTTCTAAATCAAGCACTTTATCAACCTATGCCCACCTAAATCAACCTATTCTAAGCATTATATTTGCCTTTAACACTTGAAATCAACCCTCAACCCCAAACATTTTAACACCTTAACCTAACCTAAGCTATGAAACTGGCACCTAACTCTTTTATCAAAAAATAAAACATCTACCCTAACCTCCACATAATCTCCACACCTTCCCTAAACCTTTCAAATGAACACCTAACCCTAATACTCAACCTTTTCCAACATATCACTATCATAACTTACCCTTTTCATTTTAACTACCTCTCCACCCATTTCAAATATTTTACAAACATTTGTTATATATATTTATATTTAACTACCTACCCTAATCACTCCATTGTTGATGGTCAAGTGAGCTTGTTACTTTGGTAGTCAACCATTAATGGTCAATACTGACCATCGATGGTCAGGTCAAACCATTGATGGTCACTATATGTTACCACTGGTGGTGAAACTACATAAACTTATCATCCTTAAAACTCATCAAAACATCCAAATTTAATATAAAAACTACTTGCCCCTACCTTCTACCATACCCCCAACCCAAATCATCTCTAAATTTTAAATTTCACTTGTTAAATTTTCCAATTTTACCAAAAACATAATAAGGGAAAAACCTTACCCAAAACCCTTACCAACAACCAAATTCATCTCCACAATAACAAACTCAACTAAAACTAACAATTTTAATGCACCCCGTACCTCATTCCTCAATTAATGTCAAGGATGAAGACAACATCCAACTACTTGGTTGCATCCTTATCCACCCTACATCTCATTCTTAAGAGATCACCTCAACATGCACCTCCAATCAATCAACAAACACCAACTCATATCAATGTTTAGTTAACACTCTTCAATACTATTGCTCGTAAAATCCCAAATCACCTAAAGTATACAAAGCATGGAAGTTAAATAACAAAAAGTGAATTTAATTCACTTTTCATGTTCTAAAATTTTAGGGTTTCTCCATGACTATTTATGGTTAGGGTGATAATTGATAGTTGATATTGGGACCCCTAACCATTGATGGTTATGAGGTCCACATGTTAATTTTTTTTAGGTACCTACACCTAAGTGCCAAATTTTTGGAATTTACCATCTCTAGCACAACATTCCCAACCTATAGGTGATTACCCTTCTCTAACCAACCGCTATACCATGTCCACCTCAATTTTGGCAATTTTTACCACCCCACCACCTCACTATTAGTCTATTTTATCATAATTGGCATGCATTTTGTGACACTTTTTTCTTGTTCCTTTAACCACAATAACAACATTACCATTTTGACCCTTTTTAAATTTGCACCACCTAGTGCACAATCTAGCCTACTTGTGTCTATTTGGGAACACTTCTTACCTTGGATACCGAAAAAATTTGACCTATTTGTTTTTTTCCTGGGAGCACTTCTTACATTATGTACACATAAAAATACTAACCTTGTCTAGGAGACTAATAGGTATACCCAATTACCATGCCTAAATTATGATCATGAGGTACACTGATCACTTATCTCTTAATAGTAACCTTTATTATTTTCAACCTTGGTAACCTTGTATTTACATGATCTTGTCTATCAAACCTCTTATCAAACTTTATGTGCCTATTTGCACTTTAGTGCCCAACCTCTCATCCATCTTCATGATGTCCACCTTCATCTTCATCCTCACCTACCTTGTTAAACCCATACTCAATTATTCTTTACTTCATCACTTAATAGTTTGAGGGGGAACACCTCCTCCCATACTTAAATCAATTATTAACCTTTGACTAATAATTAGTTTTTGTTTTGCAATAGGTTTATTCTAATCCACATAATAAAAAATGGAAAAATGTAGACAACAAAAATTTGCACACCATGATTCCAAATGTTGAAATACCCTTTAAAAGCCTTAGGACCCATTGGGACCATTTGACCCTCTGAACCTTAACCCAACCTAACTGAAAGCTAGTTTAATTAAGCTAGTTAACCTAACCTTCTACTCATTTTAACCATTCACCCTTGACCACTGACAATTAAGTTGATCATCGATAATTACCCTGACTATCGATGGTCAGGGTGTACCTCCTTAATATACAACATATAAAATACCTACTTTACTTTTCTAAATATAAGTTGTTTAAATCCATGTACAAGCCATTATATGGATGATTTAGAATTAGATAGCCCAATTGAACCTTCACTTCCACCTCTTGCTTGTACCTATAAGGAGAGAGGAACTAGGAGGTGAAATCCATCTGTAATCATTATCAAAGAGCTTATGCATCTAGGAATTTATATTTTTAGGTCAATCATTATTAAAAATATAGTGAACCAGCTATCGTGTTAGGGAATAAATTTTCTACCACATCTCTACCAAGTTCTTAGGTACTATTACTCTATCAAAATCAAACTAGATTCCACCAATAGGTTAATTACTCAACCATCCACCTGATCAACTTCTGCTAAGACAAGTAATTATTTCTTAGTATTCATCTACTTTATTTCCATTTTGTAACTAATCCAAGTCTTACCCACTTCGCAGGATCCATCTTTTGAATATCATTAATTAGCCCTTTTACCAACCCATACCCAGACACAATAATCATTAATGGTCACCTCAACTGCCAATGGTCTATCCAATCATTGATGGTCACCCTTATTGTCAATAGTAAACCAAACCACCAATGGTCACTATGGCAATAAAACTAGCAAGCTAATTTTATCCACCTACACCTAATCAAATCTAATGTTTTATGTTCTTACTTGTTCATAGACCCCTTTTTGATTTTTTGAAGCATACCCCAACCCTCTAACACTATTATTAATTAGTTTATCACTAATTTAATAATTTATAGTCTATTTTATCACCAATAATTCTTGTATTCAATTCTATTATCTTTTAATTATTGATGCAAGTACCTTCTTTTCTATTTTATAAACTTAATTGTTTAAAATGTGTGATTGGCAGCCCCTAAGGAAGCTCTCGCTAGGCAATCCACTCAACTATCTATCTAATGAATAAGTTTACTTTAGTGATTACTTATCTATAGGTCATCCTCCCAAAGCCAAAGAGGATATCTTCATAATACTATGATTCCACATGCACACTATTAATCAAGTTTTTCAACCATACCTGTACTTAGTTTCTTCTTTTCCTTCTTTCCAATAATAAGCAAGAAATTCATTAAAACACAAGCTTTGTAACCAATAAATAAAAAACAAAAAAAAAACCATAGAAATTTAATGTAACACATCAAGAAACATCTAAGAGGGACTCCCCCTAATAACTCTGAGCAATTTCACCTTCTGAGCATCTTTAGATCTCCACACACCATGAAGAATCACCACATATGTTTATTAGCCTTCTCTCTCAAGCTAGCATAAGGACCACAAATAGAACTTCATGCCACTCACCAAATAGGAAGCATGGAATAAATAAACTTTATAAATCTCCTTGAAACACACATACTTTTCTTTTTGGGAAAAACTAAGCAAAAAGGCACTCTTCTTCAAATTAGGCTTGTCTAGCGTCTTTGTAGCCCTACCTAGACCTTGCAGAGCCCATAATTTTTAGTAAACACATTTTCAAGGATTTAAACTCAATATATAGAGCCCTCTCATATTATCCATCAATAATACCAATTTTCATCACTAGGCTCATCCTCTACAACATACTTCCTTCACAAATATACTAGCCAATTAACACTCCATATTAAAAAAACTTGAATAAATTGAGAACCAGAAACCTTAAAATCTTATTTAATATTTATTTGACCACCCATTTGACCCATTCAAAATATTAATAATACTTAGACCTTAACTCATAAGGTAAAGTAATTTTCTAGTATAGCCCAAAACCCTAGAATTTGAAAACAAATAGGGTCAACAAACCTCCTTCTAGTCAACACACACCTCTAACACTTATTTCACACCTAAAGATGCCCATTAAACACTTATGGACCAAAAATTGATCCTTCACACCTTTGTTATCCTTGACTTCCTATTAACTATTTTAGGCCTACTTGCTTTTAAGCCAAAAAATTGAAAAAACTGAGAGCACTCAAAAATCTTTAATTGGCACAATACATACCTTTAGATCACAAAAGCACCAAGATCACATCAAAGATAAGTATATATAAATTTTTTAGAATCAAAATATTCTTGACTTTTGCATCAATATCATTAAGTCACATGGAACCACCTATTCTGACTTTGTACTACATATCCTTCATAAACCTCTAAAATAGGCTCACAAACTTGTTGCTCCCCCTTAATCAAAGACCTTATGTTATTGGAATTATCATCTTGAGTAAAAAAACTTGATTTTATTCTAAAATTAGTCTATTAATAAGCATAGATCGAGACCTCCTCTACACCCTAATGCTCTACCATGGTGTGAAACCAGG
The DNA here is from genome assembly GCA_037957365.1 of Torreya grandis. Taxonomy (NCBI): domain Eukaryota; kingdom Viridiplantae; phylum Streptophyta; class Pinopsida; order Cupressales; family Taxaceae; genus Torreya; species Torreya grandis. The sequence continues at coordinate 3,234,883 of JARHVA010001422.1, read as the reverse complement.
AGTTCCCCACAACTCCTCATATTCTTTATACTCCTTAGTCATTTGATACTTATAGTTCTTCTTATTATTCTTAGTATTAAGAGAATAAACATTCTCAACCACTATAGCATTCTCCTTTTCTTCTATAACTGGATTAATAATACATGGAGACAACAAAGATTCATGACATACCTTTTCATCTATAGAATCTTCCTTGCAACTTACATCTTCATTAGGCATAGATAATTGATGTTATTTACATGATACATGCTCAACAACAACATGATGTTCACTTGTATCCATACATACCTCAGGAATAGCTTCAACCAAAACCTTGGTCTTCTCTTTGAGCTTGATCTCTTCATTCTCAAAATGAGCAAACAATTAGAACCCTTGGCATTCTTTAAATTTTGAAGCATTATCCACCAAAACAAATAGATTACTTAGACCTATAGTCTCATCATGAATAAAACTTGTCACCTTTGTCTTCAATGTGTTAACATTCCTTCTTCCTTGCACTCTAGGATCCTAACTAAACCTGTTATGGCTTATATACATTTGCTTGCATAACCTAGTAATGTGGCCTCTCTATTCACAATTATAACACACCATACCTTTTATAAGAAATGTATCTTTCCTTACCATATTTGGATATAAATTTAAAACATGTCATATGTCATGAAAATTAAAGTACTTAACTCTATTCATACCTTTTGACTAATGACTACCATCACAGTTCCATGCAAACTCATTTCTAACATGTCTCTTGCATTCGCTATCCCTATGACCAAATTGATTATATGTGTAACATTAACCATTAAATCTTCCATACCTCATGGTATTTGTCTATTTGAACTAATTTGTCTTCATTCTTCCAGCACCTTTAGTCATTTTTGATGATTTATCTTCAAAGTAAGATTGTCCTAGTTTACATTAGTCTTCATCCTATCTTGAGTAACTTTTTTTTGTTCTTCTTTATATCTAAGACCAATTCTATCACTAACATGATTTTAACCACTTAGAATGTTGTCTAGATCACATGAGATATTTTCAAATATCACAAATGTCTTCACCTTACTAATCTTTTCTAGATCAAATTTCAAATATTCATATTTAGAAACCTACCTTAAATATTCATCGTCTTTGTCTTTTAGACTTGTAGACATAGTTTATAATTGACAACTAAGATGCTTGATCATATCTTCATGCTCCTTAGTGTCTTTATTCAATCTTTCTTCATATACACTAAAGTATTCCTCATATTCATTGAGTTTAGATTTCATCTTTTTATGTATCTTATTCTCAATCTTCAGTTCTTCAAGAGCATTCATCAATATAGTCTCATAGTCTACCTATTTTCATCATCATCTGAATCACTCCAAGTAGACACTTTTTGATGTGAGCAGCTTCCTTCCTCATCTATGAATAAAGCTTCATCTTGAGTAGGACCATTATCTTAATTATCATATTCTGAGTTACTATCTTCACTCTTGTTTGATGAGCTATAATCTTCTTTGGTTTAAAGACTCTTCTTATTCTTGAAGGAGTTTCTCTTATTGTTATAATTTTTGAATCCTTTCTTCTTGTATGTCTTCTTGCCTTCATCTTGGCCTTCACCATGATATTCATAATCTTTATTCTCATGATTACAAGGACACTTACGATAAAAATATCATATCTCTCCATAATTGAAACATTTGAAGGGAAGTTTACCCTTATACTTCCCTCTACTCGTGTTTAATTTATTAGTAATCAAAATAAATAGTTCATCCTCATCAATGTTAGCTATGTCATCCTATTTGGATTTATTACCTTGGAATTATTCTTAGGTTTCTTCTATGTCTTGAATTATAGCTTCCTTCTTTGGTGGTATATCATCATTTATTCTCATCTCAAAAGCATAAGGGTGGCATGCAATTGATCCATCTTCAACTGAGTAAGATCATAACTCTGTTTTATAGTAGATACTTTTGGATCAAAATTGAGAGATAAAGACCATAATACTTATTAGACTATAATTTCCTCTTTAATATTCTCTCCAAGACCTCTGATGATGTTCATAGCCTCATCAAATTTATATAAAAAGGATGCCATATAATCTTCTTCCTTCATTTTGAGACTTTAAAATTTCCTTCTATGAGTCTGTAACTTAGCAAGCTTAGCCTTTAAATCTCCTTCAAAATTGATCTTCATTTTATCCCATATCTCTTTAGTATATGAACAATGGATTACCTTGGTGTATTTAGTATCTAAAAGACCACAAGTGATAACATTCATTGCCTTAGAATTATTCTCAAATAACTTATTATCTACAACACTAGATGGAGGGGTAATAAGAGAAACATAACCATCTAGAATAGATTGTCATACAAAAAACCCTAGGGACATAATATATGTTCCCATCCTTGCACTCACAAAAGCATAATTGGATCCATTAAATATCAGTGATTGGATAGTAGAGAAACCTCCTTGATGACTACCCATATTGTACCTTGGATCACCTTAAAGTTGTTAAGCCTTTACCAAAGGACCTGCTTTGATACCAATTATTAGAGGTAGAATCACTGAGAGGGGTGGGAGAATTAGTGAGCCCAAATAGTCAAAATTCAATTCTAATATTTACAGACACTTAATCAATTACCATAATTATTCATGAAGTATGCACATCATTCATAATAATCAACAAGAGAGACAATATAAGATCAATCACATAACACATGACATACATGGAAAACCCTCTTGGGGAGTAAAATTAATTATAACCTGCAATTGTAATATTATCCTATAATAACAAGAACCAATTTATACCATCTAAAAATTATAAAGAAACAACAATCCCACAGGGTGCTTCAACACCTGTCTAGCTGACCTATAACAAAAGCTAGACTTTTATAAAGTGTCATCTTATAAGAAGTATACAGCCACCTTAGATGTTAAGATACCAAAAAAACACCTATGAATACATCTACCTATAAATTTATGTCTACAACACCTATTGATGGACCTTTGCTTATCGCTCTTCACCTTTGCTCACACTCAATCTAAAAGGGCACTATTTTTCTAATAGAAATATGAGATACATGTCATAAAAGTATTCCTCAATATATTTTTCACTTCAACTCATACTTAAGGCACTCTATCCCTCCTTTTCTCCATAATACACACACACAATCATTTCTCAAATCTCTCTCAAGTCTCTCATACATAAAATCTACAAATCACCATATTTGACTTCATTATTCATAAAGCATACTTCAACAACTTGGTCAGCCATTAGTCATGTCTTATCCCTTAAGGCATATTTCACATAAATAGATGACTCAAAATAATCTTCATATGTTGGCCATAACATCTATGGGTTACCCTTAAGGAATTACACCTTTTAATAAGGCCCTTATAGCATTTATAAGTCTCATGTGAACTCATTCACTCCTTTAGCACTTCATTGAAAAAAATAAGATCATATAACCAATTTAAAATACATGGGTCTACTCCTTATGTCCCATTTGACATCCTTAAATGATGATAGTCATCTTATCTCACCTTTACATATGCTTGAACAACTTAAACACAGACCTTATACAAAAGAACACCATTACTAAAGAAATAATCAACTTATTAATCATTATTCATACTCAATATAGATTGATTACACCTCAAAAATACTCATAGAGAATCCTTATGTATTTTAAAACACTCCCAAATATCAAATTCATCATGAGACATCAAAACAACATCTATATAAGCTCAATTATCCTTCTTGGGTAACTTACAGAACAAACACAAACATAGTCAAATTTTAGGCTCAATATCCATGACTATACTCACCTTAATATATTAAAATATATATATATCCATGTAAATTTTTGAGTCCTCTACCACTTTTATTTTTACTACATGATCAAATTCATTTTGGATCAAAAGATATGACACTATATCTAGAAACTAGTTTTTATCCTTTACAAATTCAAATATTCAAATACAAACGGTCACAGTTAAACCTTGGAAATCTTTTGGTCATCTTGTGTACTCTCAAATTAGATTGAATATGCACCATCAATATTGTTTTAAATTTAACATATAGTATATCAATTCCAAGCATTAAACCTCAATCACTTTGACCTCATCTCGTGCAATCTTGAAATGTTTACTCAACATGCTCTATCAATCTCTATGACTCAACCAAGTCTTTAACTATAAATTCTTATTGTTTGATCAATTTATATGAACACTCACTCACTTTTGGATCCTTATCTTGTATCTTTACTTAGTTATTAAACATTGTGCACCTATCCTCATCTCACTACTTCATAACTTCTTGAAGTAATGCACACTGTCGATCTTGATCAAACTTTAACTTGTGAAGAAATGACTAAGTATGGGGAATATTTAAATATCCTAGAAGGAAAAATTTGTACCTAAATAACTTTTTTTGTGGCTGCACACATGATCTCAAATTTGGACTAGATGATCTCCTTACATAGGAAAATCTAAGCATGTGACATATATCTCCATTAAAATGCTTTCTCAAAATCTTTTGTCACAGAGTCAGCTATGTTCAAAAACCTACTTTAGAGGTCAATTTTGAACATTCTTAACTTTTATCATGCTTTGGTACATTATCAAAAATTTATCAAAAATAAACTAGGCTCAAAACTGAACAAACCATATGACCACCTTCTCTTGAGACATCCACACGTGTGAGATATGATACCATAATTTTTTTTACTTGACTGTTTCTTCCTCATGAATTTTTTTTTAAGTATGGGAAAATACTATGAAAATTCTTGGAAGCCCAACAATGCAAAAAGCATATCTTTGCATGTGCTTTGTCACATGATCTAAAAATTATAAAATTAAGCTAGGAACAAAAATAAATAAAACCATATGATAATTTTGTCATGTCACATCCACATGTGAAAATTTTGATCTCATCAACATGCTTACTCAGCTCTACTTGAACCCTTTTGTAAATTTGGCTAAGTATGGGAACATAGTGAATTCTGTTTGAGTAACCAAATTTTTATATTCATATTTTTAATTTTGTTTCATGATATGACTTGATATCTAGCACATAATAATTAGGGACAAATTTGATCATAAACATATGAAAAAATCCCCTTGACTCATTCACACATGGCAATGGTGACATCATCAAACTACCTACTAAGATTTTTTAACACTAGACCCAAAATATCTAGATTACAATAGTGATTAACCAAATGAAATACACTCATGTACACAAGTATTTAAATCTTAAAAAAAACATATTAGATACCTTTTACACATGCTCAATATTCTATACTCATCCTTGAACATTTTTAACCATGTCAAAATAGAAGATTGACCAATCATACTTCAAACATACAAGAACAAGCACATTTCACACTTTATCACTGTTACATAGACTATCAAATCACTTCATTCACTCATCAAGAAACCTCCATGAAATCACTATGATATCATCATGACAACTTACCAATAAGATAATACTGTGTCTTTTGCCTAATCAGCTTTTTGAAGCAAGCAGTTAGCACCAATGGTGACTTTGAATCAAAGTTTTTGGTTATGAACAAACTAGGTATGTCTCATTAGATATTTTAATCAATTATTACATCTAATTTGACATATGAGGTTAATATTAAAAACTATGGTGAATATCCTTATTATCCACCTCCTTATCAATAGTCCTAATATGATTGTCATGATCCATATAAGCCTAATCCACCCTACCAAGATTTTTATAAAAACTATAAGGAGCCTTGTCAAATTTATCATGATCCTTATTTTCAAGGGAATGGATCTTACCTTCCTCATGATCTTCACCATTAATATGAGGATAAATGTCAATCATTATGCAAGAATATTTTCTTGATCCTTCCTATGGACAATAAACCCACCAAAATACAACTCTTCATCAACCCTATCATGAGCCATCCATACCATCACCTTAGAAAACTTTAATAAACCTTGAAAATCATGTATTATAATTATGGTCACATAAATGTTATGGCCAAGATGTTCCTACTCACCTAATCCATCATATGAGAAATTCATTATAGAAAGTGAAAGGATAATGTGTACCCATTGAGAGAGAAAATTGGAATAATATCATAAGTGAGATGATGGATGTAAGTGGTTACATTTAGAGAATTTAAGATAAGATAAAAGGCCTTGAAGAACAATAGGTCCAACCTAGAAAATATTATGTGCCTTCATATACACCACCCTAGCCTTTTTATGTGCTACCCATTCCTCCATAAGTGACCATTCCAAGTGACCCTTTTGAGTATGCCAAGTTCCTCATGTGTTCTTTAGACATTTACTTATTGGAGATCTATCCAAGAGAGATGTCAAACAAAGAATGAGATTATTGTGGAACATCCTTATATTGTGATCTAATATTCTATCATTCCTTAAGAACCCCTTATGAAGTCTTTTAAGGTTTGAAGTTTGAATTAAGTGGTAAAGTCATGGGGTGGGAAAATTGAGTCAAATCTAGATTTGAAAGACAAAGTTAGAGGAGGATCTAAATGTATATAAACCTCTCTTATCCCTCCCTAGGAATCTTCTTGTGTTCCCTATCTTCATGAAGATACTAATCATCTTAAGGAAAATCTATTCCAAGAGAATATCAAAAAACATATTAAAGAGATGGATTTGAAGATAAAGAATGAAGAAGAGAACTAGAATCATAAGTTTAAAGAAAGAACTCTAGATTTTCTATCTTTGAGGTCTATCTAAAAATGTTGTCAAAATAAGGAGACTTCAATTGTGAAGGATGAATAATATTTTTCAACTATTGAAAAGTCTCAAGGAGACCATTAGGTAAATAAAAATCTAGTACAGAAGGTACTCCTTTTATTTCCCAACTTAACTTACTTTGCTGACAATAATTCTTTCAAGAGTCCACCATTCCTAGGGTTCCAAGTTACAAGAAGGTTCCCTTCATTCATATACCCATGCATAAACCTATTCATCAACCTCCCACCCTACCATTTTTTCAAAAGGAACATTTCAACATAAATAACACCATCTTGATGACATCATGCATCAAGAAGAGAATATTGGAGAAGTAGTGATTCTAGATGACATGAGAGACAAAGATGATTGATAGCTACAAATGAAGATCTTTCAAGAACATTAAAATATTTTCCAAGTTGAGAATAAAATGCTTAATAATATGGACAAAGGGATTCCCATGGAGGATAATGACCAAGAATGGGAAGAATATGCAGAGCTTCTTGATGAGCTTGAAGAACTTGTAGTTGAAGAAAGACCTAATATTATTGAAAGAACCATAGGAATCAAGAAGGTATGTCTTGTTGAACCACCATTGGAGACTATAGTTGAGGAGACACATGAGAAAATTGAGACTATTTAGATACATTTAGATAACCTATCTGGAGATGCTTATTCTCATTGAACATAATGCTAGAGAGGTTGATAGATATAACAAAGAAGAAGAAGGCATCAAGACCAAGGCTTAAGGAGATAAATTACTCATTAATTTATTAATTTAATGATGTAATAAGTTTTTCAAACTTTCCTTTTAATCCAAGAAGAAAGGTACACAAAAGTTTTAAGCTATATATATATTGGGATAGATTGGTTCAAATTCCTCTAAGTGTAGTTTTTGGCATATTCATTTATTGTTCCTATTTTCTTTTACATTAATTTACCTTCAATAAGTGACTTGGGTAATCTATATTGTTTTTTTTCTTGGTATTTTACTTATTTTAAAATATTTTAGAGAAATATTGGTAGGTAGTGTTGGATTTGGGTTAATATGTTGGACCCAAGTAGAGACTCTATGCCCAATGGACTAGACTAGGCACATGGTCTAGGTTATTTTGAATAGATAGTCATGAAACCCCTATGAGTCACCAAATGTATTGGAAAAAATTTGACCACATACCAATCTCTTCACATGGATTTATCAGACAAGCAAGTTTCTTTTTTAGATGAATGATCAAATGACTTATGCAAGCTTTGGAAGGCTATACTGTCACCATGACATCATAGAGAAATAAATGAAACTATTAACTTGTGAATTTCATAAATTCAAATAAAAAATACTCATGATATAAAATAATAAATCACCATGGATTTATTCATGCCAAGAACATATCCTATAAATTTCATGTTTGCCTAAGTTTTCTAGCCTATGCTATAGAACTTCAAAGTAAAACTTGTAGAGCAAGATGTTTGTGCGAGTCTCAATTTTAAGATCCATAAAATGAACTTTTGGGTTTAAAGGTCCTTAAAAATTTTAAACTTTTTAAATATATAATGGTTTTCATGAGCTTAGAAATTGACACATAAGATCTAACAATTTGTGCTAGGTGTCAAACTAGTCAAAAGGTTCCCAGGTTAAAGCCCTTTAAAGACATATAAGTTGGGCATGATCTGATGATGTAGATCGATTAGATAGAAATAAAATGGTGTTAATTTACTAAAAAATTGTGGATATAAGCATATATTAATGGATTTCATTCATTCATACTAATGATTTGATGGTACACAAAGACTGACATGAAAGTGGATTTAGGTAAATTAATGATCAATGTTACTTCATACATTATTATCTAACAATGCACAATCAAGTCAACATGTCAAAAGATATTCAGTGGTAAGAAATAGAGGTCCCACATTAATTCATACAACTTGATCTTATAGTTTGCACATGATGTCAACAAGGTCAAGATTTGATAATAGGGATCTATGAGGCCAATGAGAATGAAGATAGGTTGGAGCATTCTAATTAGAATCAGAAATATTCAATGGAAAAGGTCAAACCCAAGGAACCATTTTTTGTTCAAGTGAACAAGGTCTACAAAGATCATTTTTTTTCCATTAGAGCTTGATCTAATGCCATAGAGTGGACACAACCATGCAGTAAGGTATAGATAATATAAAGGGAATAACTTTAGAGCTAAATACGTACTTATAGTTCATAAACTTGTATCATGCAGGGTTATTTTTATGGTTGTGTTCACCATTATTAAAGGAGTACCTATGTACACAATTAGATCTTGGTTCTTGTGAAGACAAAGTGGGTCTATGTGGACCTATTTAGATTAGGAAAAAATATATGTAGTCTATAGGTATACATTAATATGGATAACTATAAGAAAACAAATAGTCTTAAATTAGTTTTTTGCCTATAGAAGAACCTATGATATAGATAAGAAAATGGAATAGATATGTGTTTAATGCAAAAGGGTCTCATCTATCGATGTAGCTCCATCATTGACAATGTAGGTACTAACCACCATTCATGACATAACACTATCAGTTTTAAGATTAAAGGATTTGATCCCCATGAATATATAAAATGGATTTAGGGTCCCAAGGTGGTGAGTTAGTAGTTGAAGATGTATTTAGGATAATTTATTTTGTTTAAACAGGCTTTGTCAATATGTATAACAAGCCTTTGTCTTTTTGTGGGAACTCTTGACCAATGAGTGGAGCTTGAAGGTTATTATAGTAAGAAAGGGATAGTTCATTAGAATAAGGTAAAAATGTAAAAAATAATCAATGATTTATCACCACATGACTAAGACCCTTTCTCCATTCTTATTCGTATGTTCCCATCTCTCCTTCTCTCTTTTCTACTATATATAGAGGTTTTTGAGCCAAAAAATAGATCCCCTTAGTATCACTTTGATCCCTCTCTTGGGATGAATAAAATCTACCAAGATGGAGCTTATAACCTCTTGATATTAATACAAGACTATTTTTTTATATTTCATTATTCTAGTATAGTTTTTACATGTCAAATTTGTATATGTGGTAGAGCTTTTCTCCTTTGTCAAGTCTTGATCTCACCAAGTTACTAGATCTTATTATGTAGGTCATGTTTAATGTTCTACAATTTTGATTAAATATTTCATATGGATATTGTAATTGGTTAGTGTCTTTTATTAGACCTCCCCATCATTTTCATTAACTTTTGATCATTTGGTGAACCTCTACATGAAATACTGATGTATGATAGATGTTTGGAATGTTAGATCTAGTCTTGTGCTTGTTTTATTAGTGTTCAAGAGTCAACCAAAGTGGATCAGCCATAATTTATGTACATCACCATCTTTATCTTAGGTATTCCATTTCATATTATACCTCTCTCCATTTTCCCTAGTCATTAATAGGTTCTAGTAGTGGTAATGAGATAAAATGATGCATCAGAGGAGCAAGCCTCATTAAAAATCTTTGAGGTCTGACCCCATTATAAGATACCCATAGTCTAGGGTCAATCCCATGTTAAGTTGGGTTTAGAAGTAGGACCTGCACACTTTTTTTTCTAGCTAGGGTGTAATTTAGATCCCCAACATTTATCTAGACGAGGAGAAGAGTTTCAAGGTGCTTTATGAGGTCTAAAGAATGATTTGATAAAATTAAGGTCTCTTAGCAAAAGTTAAGGTAATTTTAAAATTTTAAGGTTTTTGGTTCACATTAAATTTATGCCCATTTTAGCCACTTTTCATATAGATTCCTTGTTATAAATATAGGGAGGGTGTAAAAACATTGTTTGGGTATTAACATGAGATCTAGAATGTATCTAAGGTTATATTCCAGTGTACCTATCCAAACCTATTTCAAGAATTAGTTAGCCCTTTAAACATCTCATATGAGTCAAATTACATCATAATACTTTGGAAAGGGTTAAATTTCATATGTCACATTATATTAATAGGTCTTAAAATGGTTTTTTGGCCATTTTATTTCCATGCCCAAGGTGTTTATATGCATAAAAGGTCTCCTTTTAGAATCCAAACCCATCTTTAATCCACCAAAAGGGCCCCACACATGAGAAATGTGACTCCTCAACTTTCCCAGACATACCATCTATTTTAAAATTTTATTTTACTTCTATTTTCCCTCCTCTCATCCTCCAATGGTGTTTTAAGACCTCATTCATGAAGAAAATGTAGAAAATAAGGAGTTTTGAAAGATTTTCAAGCTTGTATGGACCTCTATGAACATGTAAGGGTTATAGGAATTTAGAAATTTGTAGAAGGGAATTAGTGAAAGAATTAGATAAAGAGATATATGAGTTTTAAAGTCAAACAATCCTAAAATATACATCTTCCTTCCATCATCCTCCTAGATAGCCTAGACAATCTTTCAAGTTTTTTATTAGTCCATATAGGAGAGAGAAAGTGAGGATAAAATAATTTAGGTAGAGGAAGTGGGTCTCATGATATTTATATTCTTGGAATTAGTCTATATATTCATGTCCTATGACTTATGAATGAACATTAATAACTTAAGGAGTTAGACTTTCCCTCTTCATCTATGTAGGGGTCAAAATTATAATGGTTTTAGTGCATCCTTGAAGTGGTTTTATGAATTAGTGTTTTTATGTGTCTTATAGAGGTCATAATAGTCCATACCCATTATTTTCCATTATTATTTCACATGTGTGATCCCTAGAGATCAAGAAAACCTTCATGATGTCATAGGTGTAGGTTACATATAGTGTTACTTCTTGTTGTAAAGTCTTCAAGGCATGATAGTGGAAGTGAATCATGGTTTTGGGTTGTGTGATGGATTATTATAGTCCTATTAATTTTATATAACTCCTATTCACAATTAAATCATTATAAAACTAAACAACACCTTGAAATCCTAGTCTAATGTGACTATTGTATATGCAATGAGTTTCTCCTTATAAGCATGAACAAGTTGTTATGGTAATGACTATAGATAACATTAATTAAATGAATATAATTTATTTACCTATTATTTATATTATGTGATGTTTTCATCATACTCATCACTATCCTACACTAAAAATCCATTCTCATCTCATCCATAGAAAGACACTCTCTCACGGTCCTAACTATATTGGCCTATTTGGGAAGACCAAGAAAATGAGGTGTTGACCATTTATACGGCACGTGAGAGATGTAGAGAGATCATGGAGAATCATAAATAACTATAATAAATCATGGGGGATGGAGATAGTAAGTTATATCAAGGATCAACACCACTAACTCTCATTAAGAAGATAAGCTTAAGTCAAGATGTCAATGGAAACAAAACTATGACTACAACGTTTGAGGAATACTAAAGGTATGATGAGGTCAAGTATATTATGGGGGGTAAGAAGAGTCAATGATATTTTATCAATATGTTGATTACCCAAGGAAATAATGGAGCACTATTCCCACTCTCTCAAATGAACACACATAGTCTAGGCTTAGAACCACCACCTACATGCCTAATTGTAACAACATGATAGTTAAACATAAGAGTCCATTTTAATGAACCATTATTGTGTATAAGGTGTATTAGGTTTGAAAATCCATACTAGAATTAATATATGTGGTTAATGATGTGGAAGGATCCCTTGAAAATAAGACTCACGTCTCATCTCTCACTCATCCAAGATACAGGACTACCACCCATAGGTAGGGTCATGGGTAAAATAATGAAAAATGTGATTAAATATGTTTGGTAAAGAGGGTGAAAGAGAGATATAAAATGGTTTTTACCTTTATATCAATATTCTCTATCTCCTTAAGCCTATCTCAAGGGGGGAGCATAATAACAAAACTTAAGATGAAAACACAAATAAAACAATAAAAGACAAACCCCTTTACCTTCCTTGTATCTCTAAGATGGATTGTTTAAGTGGCTTGCTCAGCTTGTGCTCAACAAGTATTCATCAAAGGAGGCTTGGCTATCTCCTCTTCTCCTTGGCACCAATGGCTTTGTGGCTTGGGCTTGGCTCAACAATTAGGCATGATAACACTAAATCAATAGATTTTTAAAGCATTTAAGCATGACAACTTTGGATTGAGAGAGATTTTTAGCATTATAACTTTATGCCAAATGAGCTTAAAATTATGAGTGTGAGGCCTTCTATTTATATATTTTTGTTAATGATCAGAATGAACCTAAACCATCCATATCAAGATGAATATGTGTGGCTAAGAATCCATTTAATTTTGGAAGCCAAAATAAATAAATGCCCTCATAAATATTTGGGATAGAGAGGCATTAAAGAGGCATGGGATGGATTAATCAAATATTTGTTACATTTATGGCCTAGGGATGCCTTCCCAAAAAATGATGTCACTTGATGATGTAAAAAGTCATAATCAATTTCCAAAAATAAATATTCATAATTATCCATGGAATTATTAATTTAAGATCTTGATTCAAAATAATTAGCCTTAAACATGATTAGTCAATTTTGATGAAAATCTTGACAATTGGTGCACAAATTAATCAAACTAATCAAAATGTCATATTATTAGCTCAAAATTTGACTGATTAAAATTAGAAGGAAATGTTAGATGCATTGGAACCATTATCTCATTTAAAATATTACCAACACAAAATAACAAGGGCATGTGTCTCATGTAAAAACTTTAGTATAAAATAGCAATCTAGAGCACCCAAGTGCAAAATAATCATTTTGAATTGAAATGATCTGATCAAAGTTAGTTATCTCATAAAATTAATTACCCCATATAGGGATACATTAGATAAAATTGACACTTATATATTAAAAATTCAAACCATTTAATGCATTTTTAGTGTTTTAAGGCTAAATTGTGTATTTTGATAGAAATTGGTCAAAATCCCAGTTGGAGGTCATTGGTAGCCACTTTTATGTGGTTACAGTTTTCCCCTATTTGGGAAGGCATTGAAAGCTATAAGAACATTAACATCTTCTAAAATAATGAAAAGGTCCTTCATGCCTATGAATTTAATGGCAATGGATAAGTTGTATGATTCCCCCTTAAGGGAATGGTTGGCACAAGTAGGTCAAAAAATGGTCCCTCAAAATAAATAATCAAAATGAGGGGACCAAACATATGAATATTATGTGGTAAAAACATAATAAGTTTGAAAAATTAGTTAAAATCACTAAGAATGCATGTGGGACTATGTAAAATGGTTTGCCCAAAGGTAGTTATAAGCATTGTACCTTGATAGTGGTAATGTGGTATGATAACACAATGATTTTCCCAAAGGTGGTTATAATCATTAAGAAGATGGATATGCGCCAATTAGGATAGAAAAACATGATAACAACATGACCCTATTTAGGCAAAAATAAAGTAAATTGGTGAGAACACAATGATTTACCCAAAGGTGGTTATAATCATTAAGAGAATTAGTTGGGATGATGTAAAATGATTTACCCATAGGCAGTTATAATCATTAGACCCTGATTATGGAAAACATGATTCCTTAGATGATGATGATGATGATGATGATGATGATGATGATGATGATGATGATGATGATGATAATGTGACACAAAGGGTAATGATGAATTGGAAAAACCTACTAGTAGGGAGATGTGTATTTGAATTAACAAAGGTTAAAATTATTTCATGGTTAATTACTCTATTTGGGATATGATTGGGATGTTGTTGATGTTGGTACCAAGGAGATATTGATGCCACCATTGCTGAGTAGACTTTCTAAAGTTAATTTTTATTATAGCCCTTGATAGTAGGCATCTTGATTTAACATCATGAGGATTGGGATGAAAGATGCATATGAGCTAACTTTTAGGATCCAATATTCAAGGGAAAATAATTCACCAATGATGAAAACCATTATGGTAAAAAATATGTATGAATATGGATGGATTCAAGTATAAATGTGAAAATAATCATCCAATGAATTCATATAGACTAGATCAAGGCAAAAATGATGAAAGCAAAAAAACATGCACACAAATAATAAACAAAATAAACAAGCAAAGAAACAAATAAAATTTAGTCTTAATGGTAGTATAAACAATGTAATGAGCATTGCCCTTAGAAAATAGGTGACAACTTAACAAAAAAATAAGACAAAGGGGAAATAAGAAAAGAAAGGGGGTGGTATAGCTGTCTCCATATGCACTAGGTAAGTGGGCATTACCTACATAGTTCGATGGACATAATATCCAATAAAAACTTTAGGCCGAATGTAGTTCTACTAGGAAATGGGAAGAAAATGATAACTGATGAAAAACAAACATGATGGATGTGATAGAAGAATAGGAATAGTCTTGAAAAATGGAAAGTGCATGGGATAAAAGTCCAAAAAGGATGGGGAAACTAAATGATAAGTGATTTGCTTGTGACTTAGTAAGGGTTACCAAAATCCTTAAGGCAAATAATGGTTAATGTTTTTATGTTTCTAATTATTTTACAAATGTTTTTGGACTTTTTAAATATCTTAATGCAATCAAGAATGATGAGATATTAAAGGGTTCAATCTCAAAAAATAGAAAAAGTGTTGCTTAATATGTTCATAAAATGATGAGAGTGTGGCTTAAGTTACACACAAACTGGTGAGAACATGGCTTAGGTTACTCATAAAATGGTGAGAACTTGTCTTAGGGTGACTGAGCTAACCTCAACAAGTATTAAATGCTACCTACATAGTCCTAAGATGGGACCTCAAGTCACTAAATTTTTTCCTTATAGCATGGGAATCTGACTAGTGTAGTAACTAATTCAAATAAAATAGGCAAAATTAGTATGAAGGCACAATATGGCATAGGAAATGGCTAGTTGGTATGTCAAGGCATAAAAAACAAATGTTTACCTTAGTTTGAACATAGGTAGTTATAATGAGGATAAAATGACATAGGTCAATAATACTCATTTTCCCATAGGTATTTATAATTAGTAACAAGACTGGTGGTACATTGATTTTCCCATAGGAAATTTTAATCAAACACACTTGGTGTAGATAATGAAACAAGAAATGAAGGATGCAATTTCCAAAACATTTTCCATATTGCTCCAAAATATGATCTCTATCTAGAATGCTTGAAAGAACTATTAAAATTAAATCTGAATACTTTTGCTAAAAATGTGAATGGAACCAAGGTCATAGGGCTAGGTAAGGAGGGAGAAATCAATGTGTTTGATGAGGAAGGTATGGTAAAATGGATATGCTATAGGAAAAAGTGATAAGTTGGTAGGATGATAGTATAGTAAAATGGCATAGTACCAAGAAGAAGATTGATAAAATGATATAGCTTGAAATGGTCCTTATAGATAATACACCAAGTAATATAAGCATAATACCTCTTGAGGTAGATAATGTTTATCATCTCATCAAGTTCATTTCTATCTAGTGTGGTGAGCATGTATACTCTTATTCCATAGTTTTCCATAATGATGAAAGGACCAACCCAGTTGGGTTTGAACTTGCCTTTATGCTTCTTTTTGATCATGGTATTTTTTGGTTCTCTTTAAGGACAAGATCACAAATTTTAAATTATTTATGTTTCACATGTTGGTTGTAGTGGCCCTAAAGTCAGTTTTGATAGGCTTAGAGATTATTAACCACATCCATACATTTATCATCAATTAACTCTACCTCTTGCATGTGAGCTACTCGATAGTCATTGTCATCCAAAACATGCTCAAAAGAGATACATAGAGAAGGTAACTCGACCTCAATGGGAAGAATGGTTTTAGTACCATAAAAAAGTGAATATGGAATGGATCTTGCGGGTATATGGTGATTGGTATGGTATGCCCAGAGGGCATAGAATATCTAAAGGTGCCAATCCTCACCAACATCGTTAACAATATTTTTGAGAATGTTGATAATAGTTTTATTGGATGATTCAACCTAGCCATTACCTTGAGGGTAATATGCTATAGAAAAGTGTTGTGTGATTTTGTATTTGACATATAGGTTTTTAACAGCCTTGTGTTTAAATACCATAGAATCAAATGAGATGGTTAAAAATAAACTTGGAAATTTACTTTCTAGTCACATAAGTGAGGGGTATAGATTCAAACCACTTAGGGAAATATTCAGTGGTAATAATGATATGTTTATGGTTATTAGATGAGGTGGGATTGATCTTCAAAATGAGGTCAAGGCCCCATGTATTAAATTACCATGGTGTTAACATTGGTTTTAGAATCTTGGTAGAGGCATGAATCAAATTGGCATGCCATTGACACTTGTGACACTTCTTTATGTATGCAGCTATATTTGCATCCATCATGAGTCAATAATAACTACTATTAAAGATATTTTTGGATAAGATATACCCACTGGTGTGGGTTCCACATAATCCTTTATGAACTTTCCATAATGCTAGTTTATATTCTACCAATGTTAAACAATGAAGTAGAGTTCCATCAAAATTATGACAGTAAAAGGCTGATCCAAGTAAGGTATAACATGTTGTTTGGTGGATGAAGGCTTTGGATTGATTTTAGGATAGATAAAGTGGTATAATTTGGTTATGGAGGTAGTTTTAAAGGTATGAGTATGAGATAAATGTAGGACCAATAATATCACAAGTCATCATGAGAGTTGAAGGTTCATGAGTTGGTGCTAGCAAATTATAAATAAAGAACTGATACTCTTTATCTATGTCCATTTGTCAAATTAGAGATTGAATAATATACATAACATCTTTAGTTATGTTAGTTGATTTATTCATATAAAATTATCCAAATTATTATTTTGAGAGTGGCTTGTGACACCCTATCCATAGCTCATTTTTTCATGCTCTTGTGACCCTTCTAGACATCTTTTTTTCATTACCAGTCATCTAAAAACTTTTAAAGGATCATTCTACCTCAGCCAGATTATATTTCCAAAGCCAATCCTATTCTCCCATGTCATAATACTATAGGAAAGGAGTGATATACTTTTACTATAGTGCTGGACCCTAGGGTGTCCCATTTTCAATGTTATATCCATTTATACTTTGAGCCCCAATGGTCATTTCCATCGTATCCCTATCCTTCATTATGTTAGCCTAGCATGAATACATATGACCCATGACTAATTATTCCCTATAAAATCCCATCCAAATATCATTTATAAAGGAGGTGAAAAATATTACAAATCAGTCAAGAATATAAACAAAACACTAAGACAAACTTCTTTATTCTCTACATACAATCACCCAAGACATCTGTAAACACACTAAAAACCTCATACCAGTCCCTAGCCACATCAAACACTCTTAATTTGGGACTCTTACATCCACATTACACTATTTTAAAAATCACATTAGGTGGGAGAAGTACATATGGATTGATCCCTCTTCAGAGTATTGGTATATAGGTAGTGTGCCTACACAAGGGGTGTGGATTACATGTTTAGTACATCTTACACACTAACGCCCATTTCTCAAGTGATTCAAACATAATCTTATCAATAATGATCGAGGTTTAGGGATTTTAAGATTAAATCATATCTAAAATGAATTCCATCGATAATCAACACTCAATATTTCATAGGCAAGCTCAGACAGGCACAACACAAACACCCAAAAAGATTCAAGTCTCTGTGATTAATTTGGATAATATTGGTAGGATTGGACTACAACATCAGACCCCAAAGTGTCATTTTTTTGACACTCTTATCCTTTCACTAAACAAAATCTAGATTCTGGTTGAGGACACTATCCTAGTCCTTCATAGCCAATTTTCATATTTATCTTAGTTGTCTCAGTCTAGTTTCAAGCTAAGTTATATTTCTACTTATTTATTGCTATTTTTATAAAGCTAAAAAAGATATATAAATTATACAAATTAGGAATATATTTATTGTAATATTCTTTTTTTATTTATTAATCTAGACCCTTAACTAAAATAAGAATAAAAATTTGTTATTCTTAAAAAAGTTAAATCATTTGGTGAACTTGACTTACTTCATTTATGTAAAAAAACTCTAGAAACCCTAGGAAAAAAAATTTGTTGATTTTTTATAGTATTTTTAAAATTTTTTATGCATATATAAAATATAATTTCACATTTAATTTTAAAATTTATTATATTAATTTTAAAAATCATTTCTTTCAAACCCTAGTTGAACTTATTAGGTCCCTTTGCTTCTTGAGGTATGACCTTACATGTTTGTGAGCTTTGTATCCTTTATATGTATATTTTAGTTTGCTATTTTTAGGACTTTACATTTACTTTATTCAATACTTTCCCTTCCATACCATTTTTCTTATTACAACTTATTCCAAAAATTCAATCCATTTCATATTTGTTTTCCTACTTTAACAATGGTCCAATATACCAGTTTTGATGAAAATGATAAGAGGGAACTTCAAGACATTGTAACTAAACATCCTAATATACAAGATGATACAATTAAAACAATATAAGAAGAACAAGAAAAAACAAACAATGTTTAATCATCTTAAACCATATAACAACCAATTGAAAATGACACTACGAAGGCAACTATGTCTCAACAACCCCCTATAGTAGCCCAACCTTTTTATGAGGCACCACCGATTACAGCTAGTACATCCTTGTCTCTCAATGTGGCTACCCTTATGTAATAGATAAAATATGTTCAATACAAGGTTATACATCTTGAGAAAGGTGCCTCTAACCAACATAAGCTTTGGATTATTTTTCTCTACTTCATTCACCATTAGTATGTCATATTGCTTCTACACCCTTGCCACCAGGTTTTGTTCAACCCAAGATCACTCTATAGGATGGTAAGGGTGATCCAGAGACACACTTGAGATATTTTCATGTAGCATTATTGGACTATGTGGCAAATGAATAATTACTAACCAAGATATTATGATGGAGTTTAAAGGATTATGCTCTAAAATGGTTCTATAGTCTACCAAATTAGTTGGTTAATGCATTCAATCTTATAGCTAACATATTCCTAGTTAATTTCATCATTAACATAGGTGATAAGGTTTCTTATGCCTAAGTTTCTCAATAGAAGCAAAGGTCAAGTGAACAATTCATAGATTATGTTCTTTGATATAAGAGTATCTTGGCTAAAGTGACTAGTCCCATAGCCAATAAAAAATTATAGGTTCTCTTCAAACATAGTCTTCTACCAGATTTGCACGAGTCAATAACGTTCAAAAAGTTCTCTTCCTTCACTTAGTTATGTCATAAACTAAAAAAAGGGAAGACAAATTAATTTCAATGGGAAAAGTCAAGTACAAAAGCATATCAAAAACAATAAACAAGAGTAAGAATAAAGTCCTATACAAAGCTAAAGTTAATGATAAAAAAAGACAAAATAAATCAATAGTTAATGTGGCTTTAGATACTCCTTAGTGAGTGGTTTTATCTACACCTCTTTAATGAGCCTTTACCAATCTACTAGTATCTCTAGCTAGAGTCTTACAACAACTATTAAAATGCAATATCATTTCTTTCGTTCCTATTTGAGAAATTGATATGACGAAGCCTCTTTAATGTAGATATGATCAAAATGCATTTTATGATTTTCATAGGGCACCAAGCTACACAATGAATAGATGCATTAGTTTGTGATATAAGATATAGGACTGGATAGATGGCAACCTTATTGATCTTGGCACTCTAGTTGAGCCTCCTTAGGTAAGGCAAACATAAGACAAGGATCTAAAAATTTTCTCAAATCCTTTTCCACAACATTCTAAATAAGAGATAAGGGACACATTAGGTGTTCACCATGCATATCATGTACTCCCTTCACCATATACATACTAGGCACCTTTTATTGAGTCACATCCTTTGAGAATCATGATTGGTGTGTATAATTCCAGAGCTTTAGCTAGACTTTTGATCTTCTTTTCAGAGTAAGAGATAATTAAGGATGATTCATATTACAATGTACTCTTTATTAGATCCTACATTTATCATCATCCCATTCATAGTGTTCTAATAGATAATGAATCTAGTGTAAACATGTGTACTGTGGCATTAGTTTAGCATTTGGTAGATTTAGAGTAAGATATTACCCCAAAAAAAATAGTTATCAATAGATTTAGTGGACACATATAGAGTTCATTGGGTGAGATTATACTTCCTATACAAGTTGGAACTACACATGTGGCTATACCATTTACTATTGTTCCTAGTGGAGGAGTCTTCAATATGTTTCTTGGTCAACCATGGATCTAAAATCTTTGGTCATTTCCTTTTATAGTTCACAGATGCATGAAAGTCATTCACAATAATCAGGTTGTTATAGTTGGTGGAGTTATGAATGAGTTACCACTCCCCATTTTAGAGCTATCTCTTACTCCATAGTCACCATTTTCAGCTCCTCCACTAGTTATAGTTATTCTTCCTCCAGTTTATATTTAGAAATATTTAAGGCCTCCCTCACTATCATAAAGAGTTCATACACTTTCATAGAGGCCTCTTTTATATCAACCACTACATCAAATATAATTTTAGGACCCTAGATAGTTTCTAGCTACATTATTCAAACCTATGGTAGTATCATTAAGATCTCATGCCTCTATATAGAGCACATTTTTAGAGAGATTATTATACTACCAGATGGGTCCCTAAGATCCCCACATTTGTATCCACTTATTATATTTATAGTGGGACCCCATAGTTGGTGTCCACTATAGACATTTTAGAGCATTTACAACATACACATCTTTTAGATTCACATTATTAGCCCTTCCATCATGCTTCATGATCATGCATGATCCCTCTCTCTCATAGAGGACACCATGATAGGGAGTCTCTTATGAGACTCATTGGTTAGTATCATTTCTTCTTAGCTTACTTGTACTTAAGCTTTCAACTTTCTTGTACATAACTTCTTTTCTATTTTTTGTCCATAGCTTCTTTTTAAATTATTGTACATAGTTTATTTATGATTTATTGTACATAGATTATTTCAAAACACTAAAAACAATACAACATGTCAAAATACAAAAAATCAAACAACTCAAAACACAAAAAACATTTCAATTATATGCATTATCCTTGCTTTACATTTCTACTACCATGTTAGATTTACATTTTACTATTCTATGCTATTTTTTATTGATTTATATGCATTACCATGCTTCACTTGATCTTCTTTGAGTGTGTGTAGTGACACCTAGATTATTCATTGCTTCACTCTAACCATTAAGGGGACATCTTAATTTTACATTTGAGACATACATCGACATATCTACTCACTAGGGACATCTTCTACATGACTACATCATCTGCGTTATGTCATTCCTACACCACACACTCCATTTATCATGTTGATTTACAATAATTACTAGCTTACATATATTACTCTATTAACACTCACTAGAATATATTACTTATGTATTTATTATCATCTACCTAGTCTTGTATTCCATGTTTTACATACTCTAACTTCTTGTTTTGATTAGTTAGATGTGATAGTATTTCTGGCATTTACATTTTTTCCATTCTCACTTTGAGTAGCTAGATGTGATTACATTTCTCGGATCCTATTTTCTTACTTTTGTGTGCCTTAGGATATTTTATAATTTCTTTTGCTTATAATCCTCTATGTGCTTATGGACCTTGTGCCAAATTTGCTTGTACTATTGTATGTGATTTTGGGCCCTCATGCGAATCTTCCTTATTTACAATTGTATGTGTAAGTGGAATTTGAATATGCCTTGTATTATTTATTTCTTAGATTGAGTGACATGTGCCCATGTCCCTTGTTTTCTTGTTCACTTGGCCAATTTTGTGTGCTTCTTAATTCTTGCCTTGTGTGCTTGTTGCTTGTTTTCTTCTCAATTATTAACATTTCCATGATCCATATCATGCATTATCTTGCCTTATTGGATGCCATGATGGACATCATGTTGCATCCCTCCTTGATAACTAATAACTAATAACTAACCATATTTCCACTTTTAGTTCAATATATTGCGCATGCTATTACATTATTACATCTATATAGGCATACCCCTATTGATCTAAAAATCTCCAATTCAAACTATGCTAAATCTTGAGAATCTTTTTGATTATCATTGTAATATCATGTATTTTGAAGCATAACACACTTGTAGGACTCTTCATTCTAAGGGAAATCATTATAGAGTCTTCATTCCTACCCTTAGAAGAGGGGGTGAAAAGAAGGGTTTTGTCATAGAGATAAGAGCCTTCTACCAGTCAGAGATAAATTTTTAGAAAACTCAAAATAGTAATTAGAATTCAAACTAGGTAGAACAGACTAAAAAGATAATGACAAATACATAATAGTGATAAAAAATAGTAAAGGATAAGAGCACCATACTTGCACTATAGTAGCAGATAACAAAGTGTCTTATTTTTAGTAATCCTATCTAAATAATAGAAAACCCATATTTTATAGAAATACATAGAAAGGTAAGATCAATTATAATTTTGTTAGCTATTGTAAAATTTAGATTGGGTAGTTTTAATATAGTTTTAATCAGAGTATATAGATATAGGTGGCATCATGCATGATATGATGGCTCTCACTTCCTATTTCAGATTGGGTAGTTGGTATAACTTCTAGATCATAATCCATGTTACAAATACTAGTGATTTGGGATAATGTGTGTAACACATTTGAATTCTTTTATTTCTAGTTCATTGTATTACCTAGGTATTCTCAACAATTATGTGCCTTATTCCATCTACAGGTGGTTAGAATCATTTCATAGTCACTTTCATATAATCCTAGTTCTTAGTTTTAGAGTGGATTTCATACAAGCCTAATCTCCACCTTTTGGAATGGCTAAGATTGGCCTAGTTCTTAGTACACATTCATATATCCATGTCACATTTTTAGATTAAAAATCATTCATGGGATTTAGGAGCCATCTCATATGACACACATTCATACTAGTATCAGTTTATAACTTCACTTAGAGGATAATAATGGAGCCAAAGAACTAGTTAGACTTTATTTCTTGAGCCACCTACTTAGAGGGATCAGAAACATAGTTCAAACATTGATTAACACATGCATGATCACATATCTTCACTTAGTGGGTGATGATGGAGCCAAAGGACTAGCCTTTGTATTCTTGATCCACTCTTAGGGAACTGAGAACTCAACTCTACTCATGATATTACTCTGGTTAAAACACATACCCAACACACTTGTTGTTCCCAAAATCAGCTATGCTCATTTTTGGAAAAACCGCTATGAAACTTGTCCATTCCACTCTAAGTTCATTATTCGAGACAAGCTTCTCTTGATCTCAAGCATAGTTGACTAACTCCTTGAAAAGATCATGATTTTACCTCATTATGACTTCTCAAGAAATGTGAAATTTGTCACAGTCTTAATGCAATCAGAACATCAAGTTTTTGATGAAATTCTCAGGAGTTAGTGTTTTATGAAAACATGCAGATCAAAAAAAAATGCCGCCCTTACATGTTTTTCATTTACATGCATAGGTGGTATTTTTTACTGCCCTTGCATTTTGTTGAGGCTTAGATGTAATGGTGGTGATTTTTTCCAACCTTACATGTTTTCATGCAAGAGCAGCAATTTTTTTCACTGTTGCATCTTTCCTCCACCTTTTGTGTAGAGGCAACAATTTTTGCCACCCCTGCACATCTCAGTTTTCATGTGTAGAATTTATGGCTACACATACTAAGTTTTTCGCATTAATTTTTTCCCTTTTAATGCTATTTTCACCTCATTTGAATCATTCCATCTTGTTTGCTCCTCTTCCTTGCATCTGGTTGATTGTGCTAATGAATAGGAACACAATTTTTTTGGCTTTAAGCATGAGATTTTGATTTTCCAGGTAGGGTTTTGCATTCTTCTCTTTTATTTCCAAGTTTTTGTTTTGTTTTTTATTTTTATCTTTCCTTAATGTTGGGTTTCTATCTTTTTATTTTTTAGGTTTTATTTTTATTTCTCTCTCCTCCCTCTCCCACTTGAAAACTTGAAAGACCTAAAAATCCAAAAAATCCATTGACTGGTGTAATGGCATCAATTTTTGCTGCTACTACATGAAACCAAATGGACCCATGTAAAGGTGGTGAAAATCGCCACCATTACAAATCCTTTGCATTCATGTAAGGGTGGCAATTTTCACTGCCCTTACCCAAATTTCACCCACATACATGGGTGGCAATTTTTTCCAACCCTGCACGATGATCACATGCAACGGTAGGAAAAATTACAACTTATGCATAGAGACTTTCCCTCACATGCAAGGGCAACAATTTTTGCCACCCATGCATGCATTTGCTCATATTTTCCTAACTATTGGAAATTTTGAACTTTTGTTTTTCTAAGCCTACTTCCCTTTAACTATCTATCCTACTCGCACCTTAGCCCTTTCAAGTACATTCCTATGGTCATGGTCACCAACATGCAGTTTTCCCAGATTTCCCATTTTTCTCCTAATTTCATGATCATGATTCTTGTTGCAATTTCTCTCAAGGATCCTTATTCATCAACATCCATTTGATGAAAGCCCTTCCAAATGATTGAGGTTTCTCTAAAAAAGTTGAAGATGATGAAGTACAATTATCAAGGTGTTTTTCCAATCACCTCAGTTACTTCTAATGTCGATGACATTAGGGATACATAGATTAGTCATGTGGATATGGATGAGTTCATTGAAATAACCAAATCAAGCAATCTTAGCCATGAAATGAAGAAGATAATCGAGAGTAATATTCATTTGGTCTCCTCTTTCCCTATAGCCACTCACAACACTAAGTTCATTCTTTAGTGCGCTCAATTCTATAATAAGGATACTAGAGCTATGTTAGATGCTGGTGGTAATATGGTGACCAGATTGGACTCTAAATTCATCAACAAGGTCTTCATGTGCCCTCTCACTACTAAAGTATTAAAACTTGATTTCATTAAAGCACAAATGGAATATGACAAAGATCCTGAAAGAGTGAAGAAAGTAATTAATAACAGATGGCTCAACACTCCAAGGGTGAACTTGTCAAGATGGCCATGAAAATTTCCAAGGAGTGATTTCATAGAAGAAGCCAGTGACTTGATCACCCTTCTCAGTAGGGTAAGAGGTTTACCTTCTTCCTCACTCTTTCACAAGTGGATGTACCCCTTTATTAAGATAATTCTCCAAGGCAAACAAGTTATTTTTGGGAAGAACAAATCAATAATGATCTGCATAAGCAATTAATGAAAGTATCCACTATCTCCAAATTCTACATGACATCATACCTACTGTATATTATGGCGTCAATGAGAACCTTCCCAAGTTTAACATCAAAAGGAGATAGGAGAGTAACCCTGGAATATCAATATTACCCTCAGTTGACATTGAAGGGTTCTATCCATCATTATAGAAGGGTAAATGATGATTTCTTCATAGTATTTTTGTGTCTCTTTGATCCCCAATTAGAATAGAAAAGAGTGTCAGATGAATCTTGGATAGTTGCGAACAACTTCAGATGTATTTCTTGCAGTTCCCTTATTTTTCTTATCTTTGAGCTTGTTTTTTCCAAGGTCATCCTTATATGCTCTCAAGATTCCCCTCAAACAAATTGGTCTTGATGGAACTATGTAGGCAAATAATCATTGTACACAATAAGTAGATGGAACTCAAGAAACTTTACTTCAGGTTCTCGATTGAAATTAATAGGTTTTTAGTATTGACTACTGGAAAATCTAGAGTTAAGGAGACTTAAATACAATTCATAACCATGAAGCATTTCAAAAGGAGAACAAAATTTGACTACAGAGGTGTAAAGGATATAATCAGAAGGAAGACGTAGTTTCACGAAAGATGTTTGGGTTGATTTGAGGACTATAAAAGACATCAAAAAAATGGACTATAGTAGATTGTCTCTTGAAAAGATAGAATATTTGGGACTCACTGATACCCCTAAAAATCTAGTAGATGATAGGGATTTGATCAACAATAGATACCATGTTGAACAGATTGCTAATACCCCTCTTCCTCCAATCCAATGATCTTAGAAGGAGTTGACTTCTTTGAGGAAAAGGTTTAAACCAATATTGGCAAACACTAATAACTGGTTAGCAAATAAGGGAATCACCTTAAAAGAGTTCATCACAAGATCGAAAGCTGAATTTCAAGAAGAAACAAGGAGAAGGGTAAAAAATAGGATGAAGAATAAAAGTGATGTCCCTACTTCTTATAGGCCACACAAGCCTAGGATCATCTTCATGACAAAGAAGTCACAAGTTTTAGAAAAGGAACTAGAAACAATAGACACAGAGGTTGAAAAACAAAGTGCCAAAGAACCAACAGTGGAGAAAATGGACACTGATGATAGGCCCATAGATCAACAAGAAAAGGAAACTCTATCTTCATCAGTAGGTGTACAACTAGATGCGGGAATTTCTTCTTCCCCGCCTAACTCACTTGTTATAAATCCATCTATTTTTCCAATCAATATTCCCTCATCTAGAGTTACCTCTTATTCCAAAATTATTTTTGACGACCCTCAAGGTGCTTCTAGGGATGTTCTTCATTCCTCAAGGTCAATCCCTAGTTTGTCATCTCTGTCTTTTGATATTAGAGATAGTTCTACCTTCGATCATTTAGCAGTAGGTGTAGTTTTAACTGTTACTTCACCCATTATTTCCACCACCAGTGTAGGTGTAACTCTAGTAATGCCAACTACAGAGATTGATACTAATGTAAGTACTTCTGCCCTCCCACATTGGTTATTGACTTATACTCCCAAAAATAAAAAATAGGCCATCTTCCTAGATGACTTTGATTTCACTAAAATGGTGTCATCCAAAGTCAAGCCTCCTAAAAAGCTAAAAATTCTTTCAAAGATGATTGAGGATAAAGGGCACACATTTTTGGAAATATCAAAACCTCCATAGGATGTAACTCTTGACAATTTTGATGTAAATGAGTATTATATCTCTCGAATTGAGTTATGAAAAATAACTCATGAAAGCTCTAAGAGTGATATGCAGTTAGTTATGGACATCTTGGTTCAGAAGTTTGATAGAGAAAGAGAGATGAAGGACCATTATAAAGCAATAGTGGAACAACTAATTGTAGTAATAAGGAGAATAACTTTCACTCCATAAATAGTAACTCTAGAGGCTATCTCTATCAATGACCCCATGAATAAAAAAGCAAAAAAGATTTATCTCAAGGGAAAAGTAATTGAAGAGTACTTGGACAAGTTGCATACACAAGGAATTTATTTGCTCACAGAGTTGTCTAAAAAAATGGGTAAGATGAAGAAAGTGAGAGTAGAATTAGATGACCTTATCAATATCATTTCTCAAGATATTAAAAGCATAAAAAAGTATCTTGATAAGTGGGTGGATATGAAGAAGTTGAAAATAAAAACCCTAGTATCAATCAACATCATTTATGATAGAGACTCTTATACTGAGACAAAAGAAGCATTGATATATAGGAGTCAGATGCTTAAGGAGTTGATCAACAACCTTGAATCATCAAAAGACCTCAGTGAACAAAGTGATGTCAATTTGTTACACAATTTAGAGGAGCTTTCTTGCAAGCTTATATCACAAGACAACTTTTTCCTTTCAGTAGAAGAAATGGTTCAAGAATTCAAAGGTATGTTCCAAAAGGAATTTGAAGATAAACCATTCTCAGTGGCCTTCATGGATAATATACTAGATAATCATTAACTCTGGATAATCTAAAAACTAGGTTAACTAGTCATGTAAAATCAGTCACAACAGTGAAAGATGCCATAGTCAGGGTGAAGATGATTTTCAAGAATACTGTTACTCTAGACAATATCAGGATATAAGCAGTTATCACCATGTACGATGCTCATATAAAGAAATATGGAGCTGCAAATTGAATCAAATTTCCATTGATTTAATTTCCTTTTTTTTCCAAATGCACTTTTGTAACTACTTTGGACATTTGCACGTGTACTTTTGTCATGTGTAATTACATGTAAAAATATGGAAAGTCCAAAGTGAACAAAGACTTCTATCTTTGACTAGGTTAGAATATTTAAGTCTTTCCTAAATCTTCAAGGCTTCTCTATATATAAATAAAGAGAGCCTCCTTTGTAAATATATCTTTTGGTGATCAGAAGCAAAAACTCTACCAAAATTGAGATGCCTTTTGAGACTTTGAGCTCAGATTGTAAATCATATTTTGTTGAATGAATGAGAAAGTGGGTTACATTTCAAACTTTGCATTGGAATGACTTGTGTTGTTCAAGGAATTTTTCTTAAGTCATTTTTCCTAATAGTATCTCATCTATTTGATTAAATAAGTAGAGTGTGTGGAAATTATTGGGAAGATGTTCTGAAGTTAATTATGAAGACTTTATGCTGTTATAATTACCTTTAGTTTGTGTTTCTTATGTTTTGATGAAAAGGGTATTAGAAAGGCTTTGTACTACTTTTATCCTTTGTGATCTTATACTCTGTTGTGGTTTTTGGTGGAGACTTTGAGCTCCACTTCATTCTATAGTTTTATTAGTCCTAAATCAATAAGAGAAGCAAGGAAAGACTTTGTGCTTTCGTGGGTTTCTTGTGGATCTAGTTACTACCCGAGAAATTTTCCTACTATTTATTGAACATCATTTTTGAAAGAAGAGGATTGCTTTCAATTATTACACAAGAATTTTCCTTTGCCTTGTGAACATCATCTCTGAAAAAAGAGAGATGAATGGTATGATCTCACCCCTGAGTCTATTTTTAGTTCATATTAGTATATTATAGTTTATAGGGGGCCTCCCCTTGCTGAGAGGAGAGATTTATCTCATTATATTATGGTTGATATACCAATTTTACCTTTAGTTAGTTGACAACAAAATATTCACCTAACATATTTTGGCGACTCTGTTGGGGACATGAACATGCACTTTGAAGCCTCAAGCTTCAAATTGAAGCAATTCCAATCCTTTTTCATTTTTCACTCTAGCAGATCCACCGTACATGCGAAGCCAGAGAGCTCAAGGTATTGTTGATCCCATATTCAAATTGGTATGATGAAATAATTTTGAGATTTCTCCTCGGCCATCTCGCCTCCATCATACCAAGAGTTTTCCTCCTACTAAGGTCAGATCTCCAATACAAGACGAAGCTTCTAGTCTTAGTGCTAGTAGAGTTTTGTCCATACTTACCCCACCAAGATTTTTTATCCCTCCCTTTAATCATCATATCATGGTAGCCCAAGGTCCTTAGGGAAACTCTTTTGGTCCTCTCAATTTATCCCCACCTTTACATGAACTACCTCGTAGTTTGAGAAAGAATTTTCCCAAATTTTATGGTGATAGGAAAGTCCATCCTGAGGAGCATATTGCTAATTTATGCATAGCATGTGGTGTGATAGGTGTGGAATATGAAGATATAGCGGTGAGACTATTTGTAGAAACTTTTCAAGGCACTACCATAGATTGGTTTTGTCACCTTTAGGGTCAAACTATAATTGACTAAAACACTTTCAAAGCCAAGTTTGAGGCTAGGTTCAAACTCACTGAAGATACACATGCCTTATTGGCTCAGCTTACACAAATGAAGAAGGAAACCCATGAGCTTATGCAAGACTTCATTACTAAATTTAATAAGCTAAAGAATAGAATTCCTACAATCACTTAGCCAACACTGGAGAATCTTAAGTGCTTTTTCATCAACTCTCAACTTCCTGAAGTAAGTTTTTTCTTGAGGTGGGCTGGTCCTATAGATCTTTCTATATCCCAAAATTTGACTACCAAGGTTGAAGATGATCTTATCCTAGCAAGTAAGATAAGAAAAGATTTTAATAAAAATAATTTTTTCTCATCTACAAAAAGTTCTTCCACGAGCACCACAGATCCTATGGTGCAAAAGTTGACAAATGAACTACTAGCCCTAAAAAGGAAAATGTCACAAGGTATGTTTTCTACCCCTTATCGAGAAATGCCAAGAAGGATATTTCTCAATCAATCATATCAAGGTAGCGGTGCTAAAAATCAAGGATAATTCACTCGTCTTCCTTCCACATAGGGGAAGCTCACCATTGAAGAAGCACCTGTCAACTCAACAGTTGATTATCATGAAACCAAACATGATCTCTCTTTCCAACATAAGTTAGACCAAAAGTATGATGCTAATATATTTATACAAGGAGAAGAAGAATTAGCTGGTGACTCCAATATCAATTTTCTACAATACCAAGATGAAGCTAAGGAAAAATGAGAAGCATTTGATGGATCGTATGATATCTTTACTAGTTACCAAAATTAGTTGACTCAAGAAGCTAATAAAAGAAATGTAGGAGAAGAACCTCAGCCAATAATCTCAATTTTTAAATAGGGGACTTCATTGCCTTTCCAATCAAAGGACCTAGTGACCAATAAGAAAGTAAGTACCTCAAACCATCCTGTATCTTCTGCTTCTATTCTTCAGACCAGTGCCACACCCGATAAAGATTAGGATGATGTACTTCCTTCCTCTAT
Source organism: Torreya grandis (assembly GCA_037957365.1). NCBI lineage: Eukaryota > Viridiplantae > Streptophyta > Pinopsida > Cupressales > Taxaceae > Torreya > Torreya grandis. The sequence continues at coordinate 3,203,804 of JARHVA010001422.1, read as the reverse complement.
TTTTAGTTCATTCCAATTATTTGATATAATTTATCATGCTAGAAAGACCACGATTCAAATGACCAAAGTTGAGTACTTGTGAGCCAATTTTGAGTAGTTTGATAGGTTGGTTGAATACATAAAAAACAAAATTATCCCTACAAGACAAGATTTTCCAAAGATGACTCCTGATTCCTCAAAGAACAAATCCACTTAGAATAATCTTGTCGCTACTCCCCCTATTTCCCTTGAGAAAATATAACCTTTCTATGTTTCCCTTTTGATAAATGGTCATAAATTGAGCAACTGTATAATAGACTCTGGAGCCTCTAACAATGTTATGCTCACCAAAGTAGCAAATTCTTTTAGTCTTACCTTAACTAATAATTTTGGTAGATGTTTTTCCATGAATAACAAGCAAGTACCACTCTTGGGTCAAATTAAAGATTCCCAATTTGTATTTGTGACTTTTCTAGATAAAAGGATCAAAATGATAGTCTTGGTGGCCAATGTTCCAGTTCCTATGGCATCCTGTTCAGATGAAACTTTTGCAAGGATGTAGGTGGAGAGTTGAATATGGATTTGTCTGAAGCAAGGATACATATTAAAGATGTTATGAAAATATTACTTATTTTCACCCAAATGTTAGATCTTGAAGCTCAAATTTTATTTGAATCATTAGAAATGGATAACTATTTTCTAACCACTGAAGATGTTTTTAGCTCATCAAATGAAATTTATTTAAGTGACAATTTAGATAGTTAAATAGAAAATTAGAAGAATTGTTAGATCAAAGTTTAGATAACAAAGGATCTTCCCTTAGTAACGAAGAGAAATCTTTGAAAAGATCAAATTCTAATGATGTCTAGATTATAAAATTTGATGGAAGTTGCTCTTCTATCAGTTCTAGAGCCAGAATTGTCTTGATATCCCCTCAAAGAGAAATTTTTCCTTATTTATATAAGTTACAATTCAATAATACCAACAATACCACCAAGTATGAGTCTTTACTACTTGGATTGAAAGCTGCTTATGCTAAAGGTATTAAGATTCTTCATGCTTGAGGAGATGCTGAATTGGTGGTTTGTCAGGTAAGGAATCTATACCAAACCAAAAATGAAAGATTACAACATTATCACAATCTAGTATGGAAATATATTAAAAGTTTTGATGCTTTCAATATTTTTGCTATGCTGAGAGAATTCAATGATTGTGCAGATTCATTGGTGGTCTCTACAACCCTCATGGTTCCCCATAAGGATTTCAAAGGGGATAAGTACACTATTGAGTTGGTCTTTCAACTAAGTGTACCTGATAATTCCAATCATTGGTAGGTGTTTAACAATGACAATCAAATCATTAATTTTTTGGAAAAGATGGACAACTTTGAGGATCTTTTTTTTGAAGGTAGCGAATCTCCACCACAGGAATCTGTTCCTAAAAAAATTCAAAAACTAGTGAAGAGTTTCTTCAACTCAAAGGGAATAAAATTCCAAAAGGTTTGGTTTCTCTTGAAAAGTTATTTGATAAGCATGACATGTATGTTAAGCAGTAATAAATGAATTCAAGTTTCTCCAAATAATTTGATCAAGTGAATTTGAGTACAATAGAAAATCCCAAAATGGTCAACATTGAGAATTGTTGCACTTCTAATGAAAATCTCAAATTCATTACTCTTCTTCACCATTACATTGATGTTTTGGTGTATGCTTATGATGATCTAAATTACCTCAGCCTTGAAGAAATTTGGCATGAAATTCCTCTTTAAGTTGGGTTGTTGCCTCACAAGTAGAAGCAAAGGTAATACAACCCCAAAATATCAAGTACTATCCTTTCTAAGATCTAAAAAATGTTGAATGCAAGAATTATTTTCCCAATCCACCATTCCACATGGATTGCTAACATAGTCCCGTTGAGAAAAAAGAATGGAAAAATTCATATCTATGTTGATTTCAGAAACTTAAATCAATCTTCTTTAAAAGATAACTATCCCTTACCCATCATGGATCAAGTGTTGCAAATAGTGACTAGTTTAGAAATGTTATCAATGTTAGATGATTTTTTTGGGTACAATCAAGTGGAAGTCAATGAAGCAGACCATCACAAAACCACTTTCACTACACCGTGGGGCACTTTTGCATATCACCAAATACCTTTTGGTATGATTAATGCTGGCACCACCTTCTAGAGAGCAATGGATCTTACCTTCAGAGACATAATAGGGAAGTTTATCATAATATATCTTGATGACTTGACCATTTTTTATAAACATCATCCTAATCATGTGCATCATTTACAGCAAATGTTGGAATGCTATTGGCAAAATGGTATTTCTCTTAATCCCAAGAAGTTAGTTTTTGGGGTCACAAAAGGTAAACTTCTCAGTCACACTATATCCTGAGAAGGCATAAAAATTGACTCAAAAAGAGTCAAATCTATCCAAAATCTTACTCCTCCTACTAGTAAGACTGCAGTTCATTCTTTCTTTGGAAAGGTGAATTTTCTATAGAGATTCCTAGAATTTATAGAGAAGACTCGCCACATTGTCAACATGATGAAGGGTAAAGCCACTTTTTTTTGGACTATAGAAGGCAAGTCAAAATTTGAAGATATTAAGAAAGTGATCACCCATGCCCCAATCCTAATTTTCCTAGATTATACCAAAGACTTTGTAGTATACAGCTACACTTCTAAACATACACTTTCAGCTATTTTGGTCCAACAAAACAAATGTGTGGAATCTCCCATATCATTTATGAGTTTTCCTCTCAAATCTCATGAATTGAAATATTCAAACATGGAGAAGCATGCTTATGCCATGGTCAAGGTAGTAAAACATTTTATATTTTATATCCTAAATTCACATACTATCATTCTGGTGACTGCTACAATAGTGAAGTCCATTCTAACTCAATAGGAGTTTGGCACTAAAAAGGGTAATTGGATTGTTAAGATTTAAGAGTTTTATCTTGATATCAAACTAACCAAGCTCATGTGGGGAAAATGTCTCTACCAACTAATTGCTGATAACATACCAAAAGAAACATGACATGAAGGAACTGAGGTTGAAGATGTGCCTATAGTTCTCTTCATCACCACTATTGATGAGTGGTATTCCAATATCACTCATTTTCTTACCTATGGTGAGTGTCCCACCCATCTATCCTATAAATAAAAATGGAATGTTAAATTGAAGGCTACTAACTATGTCTTATGGGGCAATAGTTTGTACAAAAAAAGCCTTGATGGGGTGTTTCTTCATTGCATCAATAAGGCAAAACAAAGTAAACTATTGGAGTCCCATAATTTGGCTTGTGGAGGACATTTTACTGCACTAGTGATGCCTCACAAGATTCTATGAACTAGATATTATTGGCCTACACTCTTTTATGATACATACACTTGGGTACGTAGGTGTGAATTGTGTCAATAGTTCATTGGGAAACCTAAATTGGTCGCATTACCCCTCAAGATAGTAGTAATTGAAGAACTATTTCAATAATACGGTATTGATTTCATTGGCATTGTGAACCCATCTTCAAGTGCTAGACATGACTATATTCTTACCATGATAGACTATTTTACCAAATGGGTGGAAGCCATTCCAACTAAGCATACTACTTCAAAAGTGGTATGTAATTTCTTTAAAGAAAATATCATCTCCCAATTTAGGGTCCTAGTTAATATTGTAATAGATAATGATACTTGTTTCTCTTATTATGAAGTTACTGAGTTTTACTACCATTATGGGATTATTCTTTCCCACTCTTCTGACTATTATCTGCAAGGAAATGGTTAAGCAAAATCAAGCAACAAAAATTTGGTTAGCATTATCTAGAAACTGGTAGATGATAATCATATAATAGGCATAAAACAGTGTTTGATGCTTTGTGGGTAGACAAGATTACACCCAAGAGGGCAATAGGTATGTCACCATTTCAAATTCTATATGGTTTGAATGCGGAGATACCAATCACCCTGAAACTACTAGCACTGAAGTTGGCAAAGGCAATTAAAGTTCAAACTTTTGAAAATTATATTGACAAAAGGATCATGTGCCTGATCAAACTGGATGAGCAATGAACCATAGTAGTAGACTAGATTAATACAGATCAAAATTAGGTAAAAAAACTCTTTGACAAAAGAGCAAAGATTCATGATTTTCAAATTGGAGATCAAGTCTTGTTATGGGACAAGAGGAGAGAACTGAAAGGAATGCATGGAAAATTTGATTCTTTATGGAGAGTTCTATTTACCATTCATCATGTTTATGGTGAAAATAGCTTCTTGCTAGGATATCTAGATGGAACAAAATTATCACTGCCTCACAGTGGGCAACATCTAAAACACTTCAATCATTGAAGTATTAGGATGAGTTCATTTATACATTTGTATAGTCTTACATTATTTATTTTCATTTGGTTTTTTATGTATTTTTATTTCTTAGCTTGACCCCATGGCCCAATGGCATGGATGTAGGCACTTAGAGACTAGTTTTTGCTTCCATCGATCATTTCAAGGTTTGATCGATGGAAGTTCCCTAATAGGAGCCAGCTATTGCTCCTAAAATTAGCTACACTCATTTTGGGAATAACCCCTATAAAACTTGTCCATTCCAATCTAAGTTCATCATTTGAAACAATCTTCTCTTGATCTCAAGCGTAGTCGACTAACTCCTTGAAAAGTTCATGACTTTCCCTCATTATGAATTTTCAAGAAGTGTGAAATTATCACAGTCTTGATGCAATTAGAATGTCAAGTTTTTGATGAAATTATCAGGAGTTAGTGTTTTATGAAAACATGCAAGAGTGGAAAAAAATGCCACCCTTACATGTTTTTTGTTTACATGCATAGGTGGCATCTTTTGCTACCCTTGCATTTTGTTGAGGCTTAGATATAATGGCAGTGATTTTTGCCACCCTTACATGTTTTTATGCAAGAGTGGTGATTTTTGACACTCTTGCATCTTTCCTCCACCTTTCGTGCAAAGGCATAATTTTTTTCTACCCCTGCACATCTTGGTTTTCATACGCGGCATTTATGGCCATGCATTTTGAGTGGTTGACATCAATTTTCATCCTTTTAATGCCATTTTTGCCTCATTTGAATCATTCCATCTTGTCTGCTCCTCCTCCTTGCATCTAGTCGACCATGCTAACGAGTAGGATCATGATGTTTTTGGCTTCAAGCATGAGATTTCAATTTTCTAACTAGGGTTTTGTGTTCTTCTCTTTTGTTTCCAGGTTTTTGTTTTTCTCTTTCCTTCATGTTGGGTTTCTCTCTTTTTCTTGTTTAGGTTTTATTTTTATTTCTCTCTCCTCCCTCTACCCCTTGAAAACATAAAAGACCTAAAAATTCAAAAAACCCATTGACTGGTGTAATGGCATCAATTTTCACTACCACTACATGAAATCAAATGGACCCGTGTAAGGGTGGCAAAAATTGCCGCCATTACAAATCCTTTGCTTTTGTGTAAGGGTGGTGATTTTCACCACCCTTACACAAATTTTTCCCACATGCATGGGCATAAATTTTTTCCACCCATACATGATGACCACATGCAACAGTGGCAAAAATTGCCACCTATGCACAAAGACCTTCCCTCACATGCAAGGGCAACAATTTTTGCTGCCCATGCATGCATTTCCTTAGATTTTCATAACTCTAAGAAATTTTGAAATTTTGTTTTTCCAAGCCCACTTCCCTTTAACTTTTTGGCCTGCTCACACCTTATCCCTTTCAAGTACATTCCTATGGTCGTGGTCACTAACATGTAGTTTTCCTAGATTGCCCATTTTTCCCCTGATTGCATGATCATGATTCTTGTTGCAATTTCTCTCAAAGATCCTTCTTCATCAACATCCATTTGATGAAATCCCTTTCAAATGACTGAGGTTTCTCTAAAAAAGTTAAAGATGATGAAGTATAAGTATCAAGGTATTTTTATAATTGCCTTAGTTACTTCTAATGTCGATGACATTAGGGATACAGAGATTGGTCACATGGATATGGATGAGTTTATGAAAGAACCAAATCAAGCAATCCCAAACATGAAACGAAGAAGATAATTGAGAGTAATATTCATTTTGTCTCCTCTTTCCCTATAGCCACTCACAAAACTGAGTTCATTTTATAGTGTGCTCAGTTATATAATAAGGATATTAGAGTTGTATTAGACACTAGTGGTAATGTGGTGATCAGATTGGACTTTGAATTCATTGACAAGGTGTTCATGTGCCCTCTTGCTACTAAATTATAAAAACTTGATTTTGTTGAAGCACAAAGGGAATATGACAAATATCTTGAAAGAGCGAAGAAATTAATCAATAATAGATGGCTTAAGACTCCAAGGGTGAACTTGTCAAGATGACCATGAAACTTTCTAAGGAGTAATTTCATAGAAGATGTCAGTGACCTGATCACCCTTCTCAATAGGGTAAGAGGTTTACCTTCTTCCTCATTATTTCACGAGTGGACGTACCCATTTATTAAGATAATTCTCCAAGGAAAACAAGTTATTTTTTGGAGAGAATAAATCAGCAATGCTCTGTATGAGCAATTGATGAAAGTATCCACTACCTCCAAATTCTACATGATGTCATACTTGGTGTATATTATGGCATCAATGAGAACCTTCCCAGGTTTGACATCAAAAGTAGATAGGAGAGTAACCTTGGTATATCAATATTACCCTCAGTTGATATTGAAGGGTTATTTCCATCATTTTACAAGGGTAAATGATGCTTTCTTCATAGTATTTTTGTGTCTCTTTGATCCCTAATTGGAACAAAAAAGAGTGTCAAATGAAGCCTAGATAGTTGTGAATGACTTCAGATGTATGTTCTTATAGTTTCCTTGTGAATAAGAAGGAAGACCTAGTTTCATGAGCCTATGATCAAAGATGTTTGGGTTGATTTGAGGACTGTAAAAGACATCATAAAAATGGACTAAGTAGATTGTCTCTTGAAAAGATAGAATATCTGGGACTCACTGATACCCTTAAAATTCTAGTAGATGATAGGGATTTGATCAAAAATAGATACCATGTTGAAAATCTTGCTAATACCCCTCTTCCCCCAATCCAATGGTCTCAAAAGGAGTTGACTTCTTTGAGGAAAAGGTTCAAACCAATATTGGCAAACACCAATGATTGGTTAGAAAATAAGGGAATCACCTTAAAAGAGTTCATCACAGGATCATAAGCTAAATTTCAAGAAGAAATAAGGAGAAGGGAAGAAAATAGGATGAAGAATAAAAGTGATGTCCTTGCTTCTGATAGGTCACATAAGCCTAGAATCATCTTTGTGACAAAGAAGACACAAGTTGTAGAAAAGGAACGAGGAACAACAGACATGGGGGTTGAAAAACAAAGTGATAGAGAACCAACAGTGGAATAAATGGAGATTAAATATAGGCCCATATATTAACCAAAAAAAGAAACTTTGTCTCCACAAGTAGGTGTGTAACTAGACATGGGAATTTATTCTTCCCCACCTAACTCACATTTTGTAACTCCTTCACCTATATCTCTAATCAGTATTCCCTCATCTAGAGCTGCCTCTCCTTCCAAAATTATTTTTGATGACCCTCAAGGTGATTCTAGAGATGTTCTTCATTCCTCAGGGTCAATCCCTAGTTTGTCATCTCTATCTTTTGATATCAGAGATAGTTCTACCCTTGATCATTCAACAATAGGTGTAGTTTCAACTGATACTCTACCCATTTTTTCCACCACTAGTGTAGGTGCAACTCTAGTACTGCCAACTATGGAGATTGATAATAATGTAAGTACTTCTACCCTCCCACCTTGGTTGTTGACTTATACACCCAAAAGGAAAAAATAGGCCATCTTCCTAGATGATTTCAATTTCACTAAAATGGTGTCAGCCAAAGTCAAGACTCCCAAAAAGCCAAAAATTCTTTCATGATATGATTGAGGATAAAGGGCATAAATTTCTAGAAATAGTAAGACCTCCAAAAGATGCAACTCCTGACATTTTTGATGTAAATGAGTACTCTATCTCTTAATTGAATTAAGGAAAATAACTCATGAAAGTGCTAAGAGTGATATGTAGTCAACTATGGACATCTTGGTTTAGAAGTTTGACAGAGAAAGAGAGATGAAGGACCATTATAAAGTAATGGTGTAACAAGTGACTGTGGTAATAAGGAGAATAACTTTCAATCCAAAAATTGTAACTCTAGAGGCTATCTCCATTGATGACCCCATGATTCATAAAGTAGAAAAGACTTATCTCTAGGGAAAAGTACTTAAGGAGTACTTGGACAAGATTCATACACAAGGAATTTCCTTACTCATAGAGTTGTTTGAGAAAATGGGTAAGATGAAGAAAGTGAGATTAGAATTAGATGACCTTATCAATATCATTTCTCAAGATATTGAAAGCATAAAAAAGTATCTTGATAAGTGGGTGGATATGAAGAAGTTGAAAATAAGCACCCTAGTATCAATTAGAGTCATTGCTGATAGAGACTCTTATACTGAGACAAAAGAAGCATTGATATATAGGATTCAGGTGCTTAAGGAGTTGATCAGTGACTTTGAATCATCAGAAAACCTTAGTGAACAAAGTGACGTCAGTTTGTTACAGAAGTTAAAGGAGTTGCCTTGCAAGCTTATATCTCAAGACAACCAATTCCTTTTAGCAAAAGAAATGGTTCAGGAATTCAAAGGTATGTTCCAAAATCAATTTGAAGATAAATCATTCTCAGTGGCATCCATGGATAATATACTAGATAATCAGTTAAATATGTATAATCTAAAAACCAAGTTAACTAGTCATGCAAAATCGGTCACAGCTATGAAAAATGCCATAGTCAGGGCGAAGATGATTTTCAAGAATATTGTTACTCTAGATAATATTGGGATATAAGTAGATATCACCATATACGATGCTCATATAAAGAAAGATGGAGCTACAAATTGAATCAAATTTTCATTGATTTAATTTCCTTTTTTTCTAAATGCACTTTTGTAACTGCTTTGGACATTTGCACATGTACTTTTGTCATGTGTAATTACATGTAAAAATATGGAAAGTCCAAAGTCAAAAAATACTTCTATCTTTGACTAGGTCAGAATATTTAAGTCTTTCTTAAATATTCAAGGCTTCTCTATATACAAATAAAGAGAGACTCTTTTGTAAATATATCTTTTGGTGATCAGAAGCAAAAACTCTGGCAAAATTGAGATGCCTTTTGAGACTTTGAGCTTAGATTGTAAATCATATTTTCTTGAATGAATGAGACAGTGGGTTACATTTCAAACTTTGTGTTGGAATGATTTGTGTTATTTATGGGATTGTTCTTATGTCATTTTTCCTAATAATATCTCATTTATTTGATTAAATAAGCAAAGTGTCTAGAAATTATCGGGAAGATGTTTTGAAGTTAATTATGAATACTTTACACTGCTATTATTACCTTTAGTTTGTGTTTGTTGTGTTTTGTTGAAAAGGGTATTAGAAATTCTTTGTACTACTTTTATCCTTTGTGATCTTATACTTTATTGTGGTTTTCAATGGAGACTTTGAGCTCCACTTCATTCTATAGTTTTATTAGTCCTAAATCAGTAAGAGAAGCAATGAAAGACTTTGTGATTTCGTGGATTTCTTGTGGATCTAGTTACGACTCAGGAAGTTTTCTTACTATTTACTGAACATCATTTCTGAAAGAAGAGGATTGCTTTCAGTTATTACACAAGAATTTTCCTTTGCCTTGTGAACATCATCTCTGAAAAAAGAGAGATGAATGGTATGATCTCACCTCTGAGTCTATTTTTAGTTCATATTAGTATATTATAGTTTATAGGGGGCCTCCCCTTGCTAAGAGGAGAGATTTATCTCATTATACTGTGGTTGATATACCCATTTTGCCTTCAGTTAGTTGACGACAAAACATTCACCCAACAACACTTAACATCACAATAGGTTTTGTATTGGTTCATGTACCCAATGCTTTTTATTTGTTCCTTTCTTTTCCTATCTCCTTTACCCAACTTTTTTATGTTCTTATTTTATACATATCATGTCTAGTAAGAATTGATCTACTCATTTTTTTTATTTTTACCCTTCATGATGTGATTTCTCTATGCACACTCAACATCACATATCTTCATGGGATTTACTCTTGTAAATAAGTTTATGTATGATGTTTATTTTCCTTTATCCTATTATTTTGATTCAATGCATCACTAGAATAAAGCCAGGGGAAATATAGTCATATAAAATGCCCAAGTTGGTAATTTGAAAGTGTCTTGTGACATCCTATCCATATATCCTTTTTTCATGTTCTTATTACCCTTATAGACATATTTTTACTCATTACTAGTCATATAAAACCTTTTAAATAATCATTTCACCATAGCCAGACTATATTTCCTAAGCCAATCCTATTCCCCTAGGTCCTAATCCTATAGGATAGGATTTCCATACTTGGACTATAGAATCAGTCCCTAGGGTGTCCCATTTTTGGTGTTCATCTCCATTTGCACTTTGAGCCCCAATGGTCCTTTTCATCTAGTCTCTATCCTTCATTATGTTAGTTTAGCACAAATAAATTTAACCCATGACCAAATGTTCCTTATAAAATCCCATCCATAGCTCATTTACAAAGGAGGTGACAAATATTATAAAGAAAACAAGAATACAAACAAAGCGCTAATACAAATTTCCTTATTATATGCATATAGTCACCCAACATAGCTATAAACACACTCAAACCCTCATACTAATCCCTAGCCACCTAAATCACTTTCAACTTGGTATTTTTGCATCCACATTATACTATTTCACAAAGTAAATTAGGTGGGAGAACTACATATGGATCGATCCCTCTTTAAATAAGTGGTATGTAGGTAATGTGCCCACACAAGGGGTGTGGATTACATGTTTAATATATATTACACACTAACACCCCTTTCTCAAGTGATTCAAATATCATTTTATCAAGCATGATGGAGGGTTATGGTTTTAAAGATTAAATCAAGTATATAAGTTCTATAGATAATCAAAACTCAATATTTCATAGGCAAACTCACATAGGCACAATGCAAATACCTAAAAAAATTTAGGTCTCTATGACTAGTTAGGATAACAACAAGATTGGACTATAGCATCAAACTTCAAAGTGTCTTATTTTTGGTGATCTTATCCTTGCACTGAATGAAATCCAAATTTAGGTTGACAACACTATCCTAGTCCTACATAGTTAGTTTCCACCTCTATCTTAGTGATCTCAATCTAGTTTCAAGCTAAGTTATATTTCCCCTTATTTATTTCTATTTTTATAAAGGTGAAATATATAGATAAATTATACAAATTAGAACTATATTTATTACAATATTCTTTACTAATTTATTATCTATACCATTAACTAAAATAGGAATAAAATGCCATTATTCCCAAAAAAGTTAAATCACTTGCCCTTAGTATATGTTTGAATTAGACATCAACAATCTACTATTTGAGAGTGTTTACTATGGCCTTAAATGGAACCAGCTTGTCATATTTGGTTTGAAAGTGGTATCTGACCTGATTGATGATTAACTAAGAACCACCATAAAACTTGAGATGAGATATGTTTCATTGTACTACTTGTCGAAGTCCTACAACAAGTGCTTTATATTAGACCATGCTTTTGGTATAAGTAAAACTAATCTTGAATGATTTAAGGATTAGATCCCCTTATGGTGTAATAAATAAAAGGCTTGCCCCCTACTTGTGTTGTGAATGACCCATAAAAATACAACTTTGAGTGCTTCTCCTCAAGAGGTGTGTCAATGATGGTCATTATGGAGTCATCAAGAAATAGGAATGTGAGTGGCTTTGTATCAACAAGGGGTGCTTTAACATGCTGATTTGAAGAACTTACCCCTTAATGGGTTTTTAATTGATGTACTTGATGTCAAACTTACTGAGAATCATGATCTATTTGCCTATATGACCTTATAAAGTTATTTTAGATAGTAGATACTTGAGAAGATCTACTTTTTAAATAACCATGGTCTTATTGTTTAACATGTAATGGTGTAGTTTCTGAGTTGTAAAGATCATGGCTAAATAGGCTTTTTATATGGGTGTATAATTATGTTTGTATGTGACCAGAGTATGACATAAGTAGTAGATGGCATGATCCTTTCCATTATCATCATGATAAACCAAAAGTGATCCTAGGTAATTATTATTAGCAGATAAATATAAAAAGAATGGATTTCTTGGCACATGAGGCAACAAAATAGGTGGATTCACTAGTTAGTTCTTTAGCTATTGAAAATTTGTCTCACAATGATCATCCTAGTGATATGTGACTCCATTATTTAGAAGATACATGAAAGTATGAAATTTGTTAGATAATTGTGATATGAAGCATCAATAGATTGGATCATGCCCTATAAACTATAGAGTTACTTTAAATTAGTTAGTGGTAGCATCTTTATTATGGCTTGGACTTTGGTTGGATCAAATTTGATGCCTTAATGAGACATAATTAAGCCTAAATTTTTTGTTGATGTGACTCCAAAGACACGCTTCTTAGTATTAAGTTTGAATTTGTACTCATGAAGTATTTCAAATATTATACTTAACACTATTAGTTTTATCAACCCTGGTCTTTGTTTTGCTAAGAATGTCATCGATATAGTGTTCAATAATGTCATGCATTATATCATTAAATATGATGGTCATGGCTATTTGATAGCTGGCCCCTACATTTTTAAGACCAAAATATGTAACCAAATAACAAAATGTTCCCCATAAAGTAGTGAACATTATTTTATGTTGGTTTTCTAGTGCTATCTTAATATGGTCATACCTTGAAAATCCATCCATTTAGGCTTTTTTCTAACTAGGACAATATTGGAGATCCAATCTGAATAGTTGATCGACTAAATACATCCTACTTCCAAGAGTTTTTATAAATATTTATTCACTAATACAATAATGCAAGGATGTATCTTACAAATTTTTTATTTTATTAGTTTGGCATCAAAATTTACCATAAGGTGGTGCAATACCGAGGTGGAGTCCAAACCTAACATCCTAGAATATGCCCATGCAAATATGTCAATATATTTCCTCAAAAGGGATATAAGGACTTCATGATCCTTTTCAACAAGGGAAGTGCCTAGCTTGATCTACTTTGGGCCATTTGGGGACCCAACGTTCCCCTCTATTATGTCCTCCACTAAAGGGTCAAACCATTTTCAAGGATAGTTTGAATATATATGAATTAATTTGTAATGTTAGAGTCCTCTATTAGGACTAGCTCTATGAGCTCCCCTAGGTATGATGATTAGAGTCCCTCAATGGGAGGTTTGTCCATGTAACAAAAAAATATTGAAAAATCTTGAATGATTTGATCAAAATCTTGTTGTTCTTCAAAATTGAACTTAGAATCACATACAAGTTCATCACTAGTGGTTTCCTAAACTTTACTTGAGGAAGGTTGAACACCCCCATATAATAGCACCTAAAATATGTTTTCACCACTAGACTAGCCTTTTTCTTTACTTTTTACTTGGTCAAAAAGTATCTCAAAGAGGTTTTCAGTTTGGGACCTCAATGTTTTAATTATTTGATTTTGGCTAAGGGTGTTCATTCACTCTCCAAAATAGGCTTCAAGATCCAACTTGATTGAGAACCTTGATTTATGGTCCCCCAATAAAACATTGTCTTTAAGGCCCAAAAAATCACACTAAGCATCATCATTGTAAAACTCATCAATCATAATGTTAGATTATTATTGGTCCTAGTCTATTATTTGGGGATAATATAATGGTAATGGTTTGTGATGAATGATTGGTCTAATGGTACAAATAGAATGAGTGTTAAATAGGTTGGTCTCAATGAAGTCATCAAAAAGGCTAGGATCAGACTATGCTTCATTATTAGCATCATCATCACTAGTCGATCACAATGGAACATGATTAAGGTACATATGGTCACCCCCAAGCATTTTAAATCCAAGTCTATAGAGCCCTTTATATTTGGTCATGGAAATTAGCTTAATTATTCCTTGATGATTTGGTCTAAGGCCTCCTCCTTCATAGTCCTAATTCTTCATGATCATATTGGGAATATGATACTTTGCATTCTCATAACAATGGGTCTACTTGTCATTGTACAACCATGATTCATCTCCTTTGAGAGGGTCTTTTTCTAAGATAGATGCTAGTATAAACATGATGAGTCCTAAACTATACTATTTACCTTTGCCTTTTCGTTACCATTCTAGACAAAGTGTCTTGGATTTAGGTCTTCCAATGGACTTTGGGTTTTGTGGAAAGTTTGAAATGTGGAAGGTATCAAGGGTAAAACCCTCACTTGAACCATTAGGCAAGATGGTATAACAATTGGATATTTTAGGAGGTGGCATATGAAAAGGGAATAAGTGTATTAGGATAAATGCAATTATTATTTGGAAAATAAAGGAGTATTACCTTTCCCTTATCTTGTTTGGCCACTGTATTCATGTCAAAATGATAGTTATATCTTTTGAACTCAGCCTCTATGTGTTTTTAGTGCTCGTATGGATGAAAATATCTTGGTATACAAAATTTTTATCCTTGAATGGTAGAACTTGATACATTAGTGTAACATTGATGGGATTGCATGAATTTCATGTAACCAAGGTCTTCCCAAAAGCATATTGTATGAGAAATTGAGATATAACACATGGTAGAGTATATCATGGGTTAAGGGCCCAAGGAAAATAGAAAATAGATGGTGCCTTGTGATTCTCATTCTTCATTTTCATAGGCTTTGATGGTTATCATTTTTGTTTGAAGATCTACCATCATTTACTTAAGAAGCTTGATGAGATTTAGAGACACTGTGTTCAAACCTGATCCATTGTATATAAGGACACATTTTACTTTGTGCCACTTTATGTAAACTTAGATGTAAAATGTATTATTATGTAATGGGATAAGGGATGACATATCACTTTGGTTGAAAGTGACTTGTTGGCTTGATCTAGGTGTCTAACCAAAGCTTGGAATTTGTTAAGAGATATGTCACTTGAAATAGTGGATTGGCTAAGGAACTCATTCAAAATGTTTTTATAGATTGTTGACATATGAAACAAATCTAAAATGAATATCTATGTCAGTGTCTTTTTTAATTATTCCATAATGTCAAACTTCTTTTCTTGGTTACTGTTAAATGGCTTGTTTTGAGGTATAATGGCTAGTCAGGTGATGGCTAAAGTGGTAGATGGCTATGGGCTTAGGATGGTAATTTTTAACTTTTGAGTTATGATTGAAAAATTAGGATTAAACATAAGACCATGATTGATAATAAATGATGGTGATTATGGTTGAATAAATAGGATAAGTCTTGATTATTGGTGCACTTGTGCATGCTCACGAGGCAACAATGAGTTATTGGTATAGTGTCTAAAATTAGTAATCCTTACTTTCTATTACACTTGTATGTGGTCCTCAGATAAGGAAGAATTATCAATTTGAGTTCATGGATTGAAATTATTTATCAAAGGTCTTGATTGATGAGTATTTGGTCTTGATTTGATGGAGATGGTGTTAATGCAACCTCCTACAATATGAACTATAACCCTATTGTAGTCATGTACAACTACATGGTAGGTCTATTGGTTGTTTCCATTCTGACCTTTGTTATATCCATTATTCATATACTATTGGTTTTATTGTTTCTGATTTTGTTGGTTCTATTAGTTTGGCCTTGGTTATTGAAGCTATTGTTATTAGTGTTGTATTGGTCATTGTTGTTGTTATAGTTGGTTATTATGTTAGGGAAAAGGGTTTTGAAATATTATAAGGTTTTGAATAAAGTGGAATTACCACCCATCCAATATTATCTCCCCATTATCCAACATATTATAAATCAAATCTTTGATTTTCACATAATGGTGCAAATTATGCCTATTAACCCAATGTTATTCATAAAAGTCATTTTGGTAGTACCAATCAAGATAATGGATGACTTTAGGATAATGTTTCAGTATAGGAAAACTAATCAAATTAAAAATGGTAGGTTATCCAAGGTCACTAAAAACATGATGAGTATAGACTATTATTCTTAGAGGAGGAGCTTGTAATGGCAAAGGCTACTATATTTGTTGTACAGGCCTGGGATATTGCACTTATTGTGTTTTCTAAAAAGGTTGTGGGCTAGGCATAATTTGCATATGATGCATAAGCTAAGTAGATGGTATTTTCACCATTTAGACATGTGTCAACTTTATTTCTCATTTACAATAACATTTTTATTGGAGTTGAATTCCTTTGGTATATCATTATTATTGGCCTATGCTAGTTGTGATGCTTGTGCTTGGACTTGATCCTAGTTTTGGCCATTTCCTTGATTGTTACCTTGATTCTAATTTAATGAAGTAATATTGATGATCCATTTATTAATAAAGACTCACTTAATCAATAAGCCTTTGTCAATGATCTCTTTAAAGGTATGCTCACACTATAGTTCTAGATGATATAATATCTCACTATGCAAATTTTTGGTAAACATAGTGACTGATTGTTTGTCTGGTAAACTATGATTGAATAAAATTATAATGGCTCTCCATCACTATAGATAACTTTAAAAGCTCTTACCAGCCTTTTTATTTTCTTGCATCAGGTTGACTAATGAGATCTCATGCTTGAGATTATATGAAAGTGTTGCATAAACTTGTCTCAAAGATCATCAAAATATGATACTAAATTCTTAGATAATTTTAAGAACCACTCTAAGTCTTTTCCTACTAGACTCCTTAGGAATAAAAATAAAAGGTATATGCCATTATATGCCACTGGTTGGCATGTAACAAAGAACTCTATCAAATGAGCCTTGGTGTCACACTTTCCTTTATATTTGTTGAATTTTGATTGTTGGTATCCTAAAGGAAATGGTATCTACAAGTACTCCATGTTAAATAGATAATAACACATGTCATATAACTTAAAATGTTTGGTTTTTTTCTAGATTGGATGGTGGTAATCACATCCCTAAATTTTTATAAATCTTGGGTTAGGAAACTAGAAGGAACATTGGTTTGAGGTAGAATATTGGCCTAGGTAGATGGTTGAATGGTCAGAAGTGAAACACTTTGATTAGGGTATGATGCATGTATTTTTTAGGGTATGTTGGTTGGTTGGGAAATGAACTAGGAATACACATGCATGGATTAGGGTTTGATTATTGAAATGACATATACTGTGGTGTTATATTCTAGTTTAGATTGAGTATATAGGCTTGAGTTTGAGGATTTTGAAGTTGGGATGGAGCGACATGAGTATATTGTGCCTACTATGGTTGATTAGAGACATGTTACTAAATAATCAAACTTTGTTGTTGAGGGGGTACTTGTGAACCAAGACCCTATCTTTGAACTAGTGGTACATTTTGCACAAAAGGCAAAAGTTGCTTGATCAATACTTGAGGAACATTAGAACCTCTTTATTGTGTGAACCATAGTTGGGAAGTAGACATATGTTAGATATTCTACATTTATTTCCTACCATTATTTTTATGTTATTAATTAGACATCATTTGGATTTGAATTTATATATTGGTCTTTGAGGAAAGAGGTATGTTCACTGCTACCTAGTGAGGTAGAACATTGGTTACCCCTATTGAGGTGGAAATATGTTCTAACTCTACTACATTGGTATGTTTGATTGTGATTTCTATTATGAAATTATACTCATTACCTATTGGGAAGGATTATTATTCATCACATTTTATTATTGAGGCATAGCATTGGTCATTGGCTGACTACCTAATCTTGTTGGTTGAGTGCTTGAAGAAGTAGATAGATGAGGATTAGTGGTAGTATTTGGTTAATATTGCGACATAGAAACTCTTACTCCCTGATTTGGATAACCACTCATGGCATTAACTAAAGGTCCACTTGTTTGTAGGCCAGTTTTTTGTGTACTTACACCACTTTGGTTTGGATTGGATATTGCTTGCACATTATCCACTATGTTTTTTTCAATACTCTATGTAGAAGTAGAAGTAGAAGAAACTTCTTTAATAGTTGGCATATTAAATAAGTTGTCAACCAAAGTGTTTTATGTGAATGAAACTACACCCTAATTTTCTTGACTAGTCAATTATATTAAAACTCTTGTTAAAGTAACTAATCAATGAGAGGCCTATTTAACATGGTCATCTAAGTAAAATTATGTGCTATGTTTAAGTAAGTTTGGTATGATGTCTACATTTATAAAAAGTGATCCTCCACGAGATCCTTTATTTTGAAAAGCATTGTATGGTCTTGATATACCATTGGGGATAGAGCTAAGGGGTTGTTATAAGAAGCCTATTGAATATACAATATGTTGTGAGGTATTATTATTAGACTTAGAAAAGTCTCATGGGGGAAGTCTACCAAAAACTTATCTCCTACTTCTATATATCTAACCAAAATATCATCTTTATTTTCCAATAAGTGATGCTCAAACAAATAAGGATCATATGTGGATAGTGTATTAACATAGAACCATTATTAAGGAACTAGTTCTTTAACTATAGGTACCACAACTAGGTATTTCTTTGTTATTTCATGATCTTCCTCTAAGTATGGAGGCATGTTGACCAAATAATGAGCCAATGGGTCTTGGTTTTATGCCCCTATTTGAGTCTTATAAGATGGATAAGGATCTGTATCATAAGTAGCATTATCTGTGTAGGGGTCTTGAACCATTTATTCTTGTGTGACCACATTACTAAATCCTAGATTATACATGAGGCCACTAAAAGTATAGGAAGACATGTTTGGATCCATAGTAAATGCTTCATGATGAAAATGAATAGAGTTATTCAAACTCTAAAAAAATGATGTCTAAAAATAGGTTCAAGCTTGATCTAACCTAGTCAAAAGGATGGATATGTATACCCAAAATATTGATGTAATGATTTGTGATAAAACAAGATAACATCAAATGTCCAACATTACACATCTCACATAAAAAGGTCAAGTAGACAAACCATAATTTGAAATACCAAATTTTTAGATCAAAGTGTTTCAAATGAGTCTATCTAGGAAAAATAAAAGTTTCTATGTCTTTTGACTAAACATGACATCAAAATATAAGATAAAAAATAGTTACATGATATGACTTTTATCCAAATGGCATAAAAATATAGACTTTTAACAAAGATGAGATATTTAATATAATAGATTTTAAACACTTCTAACAAAAAATAGGCATTTGCCTCCTAGACATAAACTTGATTAATAGGTATGAGATATGAAATAAAAGGCACTTGAATGTAGTTTATTTTATCCCAAATAATATCACAAACTAGATTATTTTGACTAATGAGCTAGACAAATGTGAATGATGTAACCATGCTCGACAAAAACTCACAAATGCACACTTGAAATCATTTGAAAGTTTAGAAAAAATTAGACTCTATACAAATAGGCCTATGAAACAAGTTTTGAAATAATTTGAGCATTGTAAAAATTCTTAAAATGAT
Organism: Torreya grandis; assembly: GCA_037957365.1. NCBI lineage: Eukaryota > Viridiplantae > Streptophyta > Pinopsida > Cupressales > Taxaceae > Torreya > Torreya grandis. The sequence goes on along the minus strand of JARHVA010001422.1, from coordinate 3,184,341 downwards.
CAAAATATGTGGCAAATGCTTATTTCAAGACTCTAAGTAAAAATGGTTTAACACAATTTTGATAGTGTAACACTATTGTCCTCAACTCAAATGACTCATACACACAACGTTTGATAAATATTTAAGTAAAAAAAGTGTTGTATCAAATGAACTTGAGACAAATGGAAAATAGAAAAGGTAGTACAAAATGTAGCCTAAGACTTAAAGTGTGAGAAATACATAAGATGATTTGAGTCCTACCAAATGATGATAATGATTATGAGTCTAAAAATGACACTCAATTCAAATTGGAAATTGAACCTAAGTCCCTTCAAGTTTAGTGAAAATGGAAAACCCACTTAACACATCAACCTTATGAACTTATAAAGGTGTAATTTCAAATTTAAATTATCAATGAAGGACTATATGAAAATTGGGCAAATGGTCTAGACTCAAATAGGTAGCATAATTGCAAAAAAATTGAAGATATGAAAAAAAGTTTAAGATAAATTTTTGAACAAGGAAAAAGATGATTTTCATTTGGGAAGCATAATGCCTTCTTGTTCAAGAAATGGTGGACAATGTGTTTGGTTATGTAACCCTTTTATTAACAAAAATTTTTGACTCCAAATAAGACCAAGTAATCTAAGACAAAGATAAATATACTTAATTAATCATCTTAAGCCCTAAATTGATAAGGTGTGGCAAAGTGGGGTTAACTAAACTAACAATTTTTTAAATGTCTAGATGGATCAAATGCATATGACTTTCACGTCAGCATACAAAATAAGCACATGTCATTTGGGTCTATGTCATATGGCTTGTTGTAAAAAGGTCTTGCCCTTTTTACAACCACTATATTTGTTTCTCATTTATTATAGTGCAATGTCCAAACATGCTCAAACATCCTACGATTAACCTCTATAAATGGATATGGTCTAACCATTCAAACCATCATCTCAGTGAGGGGATCCCAATTTATATACCACCCTATGGAGAGGGGTTGAAGACAATGTTAGGAGTTGAATTCTCAAGTCAAGGCTTACCTATAGAACTTATGGGAGGTAATGAAGTCTACCTCAAAAGACAAGATGTAATGAAAATAAAAATTACGTAAAAAAGATTTATGGTTATTTCTAGATCACCCAATCCATGTGGATCTTAGGGAGATCCTTCACAACATCTCTTTTATGCCTTTGGAATAAGGTAATTTAAAATAAATATGGCACTTTTGATCCAACAAGTTACCTATAGGGGACAAGGGGAGAGCATACGTGCACACCTTCCTTTTTTCTCAAACAAAAGCTAACTTAAGCAAACAATGATAAAAAACTTGCAAAAACCTTGAAGTGATTTCAATTTTAAAGCACTAAATGAAAGGTTTGGTGGTGTTCTTTGGCCTATTGGCCTGAAGTTTCAAAACATTTAAAGAAAAAGCACAAAAACATTCAAATAAGCATCTAACTATTACTTAAGCACCAAATGAAAGTTCCTAATCATTTTTAAGCACCCAATAAGAGGTTAAAATGACTAGATTAGGCTTATTTTCATCACTTTTTAAATGGGTCCTACAAAGAAAAAGTCAAAGTTTTGTCTAGCCTTGAAGCACTTTTTCAGATGAAATAAATAACTTTGTAAATTGATCTCTCAATTCCACATAGTGCAATCTTTCAACTCCACAATCCAATACTGTAACTCTACAAAACTATGACTAATTAACACAATATCATAATTCATGGGTTAGTTAATAGAAATTTATAATATTGCTACTCTAATAGTTAATAATGAAATTGATATGGAAAACATGTAAGTTAGAGAGTTGTGGTATTTTTACTTCACCCTAATGGTCTAGGCTAACTACTAGTAGTTTAACTACAATACTGAGATTTGTATCAACAATATTTCTACTAAAAAAGTTATGGTATTGTAATATCATGACTATCGAGTCATGGTATTGAAATATCATAACTTGAAAAATCATGGGATTGTAATATCACTACTATCAAGTAGTGGTATTGCAATATCAAAACTTGACCTGTAGATAAAAAAATGTTAGTCTAAAAACACATTAAAATGCAATATCATGACTAAAATGACAAAGCTGTGACTATGTTATATGTGGGATTATGGTCTATAGGACAACATTGCAGCTCCATAGTGATAAACTTGTGACTTTTAAGAAATCATGTTTTTGATCAAATTTTTACTCCTTTTACTCCCACACTCCAAGATCCTACATGAAAATAGTTAGTAGGTTATTTTTAGGATATATTTGATCAAATTTGTGGGTGTGTCCCACTAGACGTGCCATTTGTGAACATAAGATTTTAATATGGGGAGACTAGTTTAGTGTTGGTTTATGAAATCAAAATCCAAAATAACACACTAATAGGTAACACCTTAAGCCTATCTCAAGGGGTGAGCATAATAAAAAAAATTAAGAAGAAAACACAACTAAAACAATAAAAGACAAACCCATTTTACCTTCCTTATGTCTCCAAGATGGCTTGTTGAAGTGGCTTGCTCAGCTCATGCTCAATGAGTCTTCATCAAAGGAGGCTTCACTATCTCCTCTTCTCCTTAGAACCAATGGATTTTTGGCTTGGGTTTGGATCAATAATTGGGAATGATAACACTACATCAGTGGCTTTTGAAATAATTTTAGCATGATAACTTTGGCTTGAGAGAGACTTTTAGAATTATAACTTTACACCAAAAGAGCTTAAAATTAACGTGTGAGGTCTTTTATTTATATATTTTTGCTAATGATCAAAATGAAATTGAACTATCCATCTTGAGATGAAGATGTGTGGTTAAAAATCCATTCAATTTTGGAGGCAAAAATCAATAAATGACTTCATAAATATTTGGGATAGAGAGGCATTAAAAAGGCATGGGAGGGATTAATCATATATTTATTACATCTATGGCCTAGAGATGCCTTCCATAAAAATGATGTCACTTAATAATTCAAAAACTCATAATCAATTTCTAAAAATAAATATTAAAAAATCTCCATGGAATTCTTAAATGTAATATTTTGATTCAAACTAATTATCCTTAAACATGATTAGTCAATTTTGGTGTAAATCTTGGAAATTGGTGTAGAAACTAATCAAATTGGTCAAAATGTCATATTATTGGCTCAAAATTTGAATGGATTGGAATTGGAAGGAAATTTTAGATGCATTAGAACCATTATCTAATTTAGGGTGTTTCCAACATAAAATAACAAAGGAACATGTCTCATGTAAGAAATATGGTAGAAAAGAGGAATCTAGACCACCTAGGTATGAAATCATCATTTTGACTCGAAATGATTTGATCAAAGTTATCTATCTCATAAAATTCATTGCCCTATTAAGGGATACATTGACCAAAATCAGCACTTTTATATGACAAATTTAAACCATTTAATGTGTTTTAGTGTTTTTAGGCCAAATTGTGCATTTTGATAGAAATTGGTCAAAATCTTAGTTGGAGGTCATTGGTGGCCACTTTTAGGTGTCTACACCCAATAGATATATTTATTCCATAATAAGGTGTATAATATTGATATGGTCTTAAAGGAGGTGTTTTAAGTAGGGGAATGCAAATAAATAGTCTAATCTATTCTTAACACCCTACTAAGCTCCACTATCTTAAGCACCCATGTCAAACTGCCAACTCAAGCACTCATATATCACATGGCATGGACACTCAGACTTAGTGATATTATTGGGAGTTGGGTAACCATATGCACTCAAGATACATGGAGGAAAGAGTGGGATTTAGGATTCCAACTCTATGAATAATCACTAACTTTATGACCTACCTAGAATTATTATAAAAAACTCGAAGGTCAATAACTTTCATTTGGTACTCACTATATAATATTTATGTGACTAGGATATATTCAATATAATTTAGGGGGTATATGGGCTAGACATTCTTGTAATTTTTTTCTATTAGATTCCTATACTTTATGAACCATCATTAAGATGATAGACCTCCAAAACCCTATTTAAACCCTAGTACATAATCAATGGAAGAAAACTTAAATAATTTTCTCTCAAATGAATTTAATTGGTCTTAAAGACAATTGAATCACATGATTCACTCTAAGAAGATCCCATCCATGGAAGTGATTTGTATGTAATACTATACAGATTCATCAAAAACTACACTTTTGTAAGGTTTTGAGTATAAATTAGAGTACAAAGACATATAAAGAGTTTTAAACCATTGAAGTGGGCATTATGAGATATTTTATATCTTCTCAATCCACAAACTAATCACAACTCTCCCTATAAATTATTTTGTAGGTCTACACCATATGGCTAATCTACAAGTGCTAGTGGAGGTGGCCTAATCACCTAAGATAGGTTGAACTTAAGGTTTTAACTATTTCAAATGCATAATTAATGGTGTATATAACTTATATATACATGTAGCATGTTTATTCACCCATTCTTAAGCTTCCACATAGGTCTCACGGTCAACCAAGAATTCAACACTAAGAAATTAGGCCTAATTACCTAATGAGCCTATTGTGACATCAAGATAAGATGTTGGTTGTTAGAGGAAGTTTTTGAGTGGCTGATTTCAAGATAATAATAACTTATAACCAATGAATAAAGGTGAATAGACACACTTCATGATTATCATAGAGAATGGATAGTTTCTTAGCCTAGTCAACATGCTAGAAGGAGGTGGTCTACTTAGAACCTCATGATGGCCTAATTAAATTACTTTAATTCCTTGTAACTATAATTCAAATAGGGTGATTGACAATATTGGTGTGGAAATGTTATTCATTGGGTTGACCCTAGCAAAAAATTGACATCAACACCTCAAATATGCTCATTGAATACACCAATTAGCCTATACAATGCATGGAGATGAGGGGTCGTAAATGACTACATGTAATTGATGATGAAGTTAATGAGGATCATTTAGGATATATCTATGCCACTTCTATGTCATGTTTCCCTCTCTCACCTTCTCATTCTTCAACATATTTAGGGTTTTAGTCTAGTGTACACATTCATCAATTGGATATGAGGAAATTTTGCCTAGATTTGTACCTTGTCACCTCTTTAGTTAATAAAAGGACTACTACATCTTCTTCATGTTAGTTTCTAGTGTTTTATCTACTTCCTTGATATGAATGAGTGGTAATTTCTCTCCCTTTATAGATCCTTTCCTCACTTATATGTTAGTATATTTTTTATGCAAGTCACATAGTGTGCAAAAGTGTTTGTGATTGAGCTTGAAGTGGACTTTAATTGGTAAGTGCCTTTGATCAGACCTTACTTTCATCAACCTCATGTTATAACCACCTAACACAACATCCATGTGAAACATTATTGCTTAGAAGATCTTGGAGATATTGGTTTAGTGACTTGTCTTATTCATCAATGTTATTAAAGGTCAAATAGAGTGGACAAATTATATTGGTCCATCACCATATTTAGATTATGTTTCATTTTATGCACTTATTAATCCATTTTCAACACAAAAAATTAGTAGTTTTTAGTTATTATATCTTAATTTGTGTACCATGGGAGCTATCCCCATAAACTAAAGGTTTAGCCCAGTCATAGGTCACCCACAACCTTGGGCTAATCCCATGTTACCCCAAACTTGGAGGTAGGCTTGAATAAACCCATCCTTATGGTGAATTTTTTAGTGACATGAGTTATGGCATGCCTAGTGGGATGGAGATAAAAGTGAGTTTGAGTATGCACTTGAATACTTGGATGACATCAAAGAGCTTTAATCACTTTAGTGTAAATTTTTAGTCAAATTTCATGTTAAGAGGCATCATTAGTTCTTCACTTAGGGGTAAGAATAAATTTTTCTAATTGTTCACTTCATTTTTTCATTTTCCCTTATTATCTTTGATGTATGGATATAGAGGTGGATCCTATATTTACCCCTTTCATTCCTAAAATGAGCGTCATTAGTCATATCATAACCCATACTAGCCCTATGTTCTTTATTACCAACAACATGATCATCCTTACTGCTAAGAATATCACCCTTAGCCTCTTTGTGAGCCCTATCCACCTCCTTTGTAGCATACATATACCCATTATGAGTCATGGAAATGTCATAATACCCATAATTAATATAATAATATCCTAAATCAATCCATCTCTATCCTTAAGCAAACACACTTAAGTTATGAAAAGTACATGGTTGGGATTGCTACATAGAGGGGTATGGTCAAGAGGTCTTCAGTCACCTAATAAGGAGTATGAGAGGCTCATTGCATAAATTTAAAAGTTATTGGGCATCTATCAAGAAGGAGAATCAATTAAGGCCAGCTAGTGATATGTTAGATGCATATGGTCTAATTTGAACCATTAAAGAGAATCTAGTGGTCCATGAGGGAAAATAAGACCAAAGTCATCAGTCTCATGTGCCCTCCTCCATTCCATATCAACCCTATAGGAATAAACCCATACTTCCTTAAAGGAATCAAATAATTTAGTTTCAAACCTTCTCAAGTCCCTCATAGGATCCTTAATCATTCCCTACTTGGAAGCGCATCTGAAAACCATGTAAAGGAGAGAATAAGCATGTGTTGAGAGGAATGAGTTTCATGGTTTAGATTAAACTTTGTATATTCTATCCCTTCCTCATGAGCCTTAGGATATTTGTGATTGAATAAGGCTTGATTTTGAATCCCACCTAAAGAAAAAGATTGATCTTACAAATGAACACTTTTCTTAGTCAATGGTAACATCAAAAGCAATCTAACCTCAGGTGAAGGTGCCCTCATTCATTTCTAAAGATAAAATATAAACAATAGAAGAAGCTCCTAAATCTAAGATTCAAACTCGGAAGCAAGTAATGGAGTCACAAGGAAAGGAAGGTGAGTCAAGTCTATACCAAGATGTTCAAGCTAAAGACAAATATGAGACCATTCAATTCCCATCCCCCCTCCTCAAAAATCTAAAACATTCCCATAATGAAGGTTTATTCAATAGAATATGCAAATTGAGAATAATGTGATTGGTTTTCAAAGGTGATAAGTTCAATGAGCATAATGAAGAATCTATCACACCCTAGATTTGACTTATCTTCTTGAACTCTTTGAAGGATCTTCCATTCTAGTACTTGAGAAGGAGCTTATATTTTGTGATACAAATGAAGAATATCCAATTGTAGTGACAAATTATGAAGGTTATGTAAGTGAGTTAGAATAAGATATTTCCATTATGATACCTTTTGGCATGGAGAAATATGAATCAGTCTTCCATAATGCAAGATAGGGTGAAAGTCAAGAAGATTTTTAGATATAAGATGAATCACAAGAGGAAGACATTTTAGTTGGAAAAGAAGAGGGTGATTTCCAAGATCTCCTTGATGACATGGTGGCTAATCTCTTTTATGATAGACCTAAGGAGTGTGATAGTGAAACATTTATCTAATTTGAAATAGTTGCAAGACAAGGAGACAACCTTTAAGAGCCTTCAAATGTTCAAGAAAAGGTATGTTTTCATGTTCAATCTTCTAGTTTCATTGAAGTTGAAGGACAAATTATTGGTTGTCAAGATGATTTTTTTAATAATCATGAGATCCAAATAGTGGATGAGACATTAGAGCATGATAATGATCACATGGAATGTAAATAAGATGATGAGGATCTTTGGTAGTAGTACCTATACATTTATAATGAGCATGAGACTCTTCTAAGACTTATACCTCTTATAGGGAAGATTGAGGATGCTTCAGTTATTGACCTTGTCAAATGTCTTCCACAAGAGTATCAAGCTCAAGATGGTGAAAGGAAGGTTGAAATGTTAACTGTAGTAGTGACCAATGTTGAGATAAGTGAAGACACATTGACCTTTAGTATGCCTTATGAGGATTAAGAGGTAAATAATGAAGGCCTTGGTGATATGTGGTAGCCATGTTTGGAAACTTATAAAGAGGTTGAAGGCTTTGACAAGTTACCAGCTCAGATAGAGTAGAATGAAAACACAATGAAGGCATACCAATTGGGTTTTCAAGATAATCATTGTATGTAAGCATGGAAAATTAGGAATAGCCTATGGGTGAGGTAGAAATTAGACTATTCATGTAAATTAGGCATGTTTGGAATGATTATGACTAGGTGTTGGATTCACATATCCAACCCATACACCTAATAATGGATCAATAATTTATAATTTATCTTCTAAGAGGCTATGGACATGCCAATATATCTAGATTCAAATGTAAGTTCTCATTTAATGAACAAGACTTCCTTGGACTCTAGTCAGCATATGGTAATCTAAACTCATGTTTCCATAGTGATTAAAAATGATTCCCACTTGATCCTTGAGGGGAAATAAGTTATGATTAGGTTATTTTTTTATATTAGTGTTTGTCTTACTTCTAATAAGTTTGTCATCACATGTCTAGTGTGATAGTTGCCTTAGTTGCTTTGTGTCAAGTCTTATTGCTTCCTTATATGTTTAGGTGTTATTTATTTGTTGTGTTTCCTTTGTGTCTTGTTTTGTCTTGTGAATTTTTTTAGTCCTAGAGGTTTGAGTTTTTAGAAGATACTAGTATGACTATCAATCCAAGTGAGGAGGCTATCTAAGTTGAGTCTTGTGCCTATCATGTAAAAATAGTGGGTTTCCTTGACCAGTAGCTTGGTCATCCCCTATGAGTCACCAAAGGTGTTGATAGTTTAGCATCATAGGATAAACATCAACCCATATAATCAAAAACATTACATGAAACCACATTCAAAGCTTTTATAAGGTGATCTTCATGCATTGTGATGTCTTCTTTGGTCTCTTTTGTGAGACGTCTAACACTGTTTAAGGAGTCATTGTATATTTTAGACCTTCTTGTGAAATCACCATGTCATAGCTATATTGGGTATTTATATGGTGTAATAAGTTGTCATTATGGTACCTAGATGAGGGGAAGAGTGTCAAGGTGATTTTTTAGGTCTAAATAATGATTTGACAAAATTTAGATTTCTTAGCAAAAGTTAAGGTAATATGGAAAGTTTAAGGTTTCTAGTTCACATTGCATTTATGCCTTTTTTGGCCACTTCAAAAAGAGAAACCTTGATATAAATATAGTGAGGGTGTCTAAACCTTATTTGGGTCTTAAAATTAGATATATAATGTATCTAAGGTTATATTCCATGGTGTACCTATCCAAAGCTATTTCAAGCCTTAGTTAACCCTTCAAACATATCATATGAGTCAAATTGCATCATATAAATTTGGAAAGGGGTACATTTTAGATGTCAAATTATATTAATAATTGTTAAAAGGGTTTGATTACCATTCTATTACCATGACCAAGGTGTTCATATGAATAAAAGGTCTCCTTTTAGAAGCCAAACCCATCTTTAGTCCACCAAATGGGCCCCACATGTGATAAAAGTGACCCCTCAACTTCCCCAACCATAGAATATATTTTAAAATGTTATTTGACTTATATTTTCCCTCATATAATCCTAAAATTCCACTTCAATATCTAAATCATGAAAAAAATGTAAAAAATAAGGAGTTTTACATGAGTTTCAAGACTGTATAGACCTATACAGATAGGTCATGGTAAAAATAAGTAATAAATTTGTATAAGGGAATTATTGTAGGCATAAAATAAGGAGATATATGTGTTTCAAATTCAAATAGGTCAAAACATAATCTCTTCCTTCCATCATCCTCCTTGGTATCCAAAAAAAGCTTTCAACTTTTTGATTAGTCTATACAAGAGAGAGAAAGTGAGGATCTAATACTTTGGGAAAAGTAAGGGCTATAATAGCCTTTATATTATTGTAAATAGTCTACATGTTCATGGGTTATGACTTATGAACAAAAATTAATAAATTAAGTATTCAGAGTTACCTTCTTCATTTCTGCAAGGGTCAAAATTACAATAGTTTGGGTGCATCCTTATAGTGGTTTTATAAATCAATGATTGTATGTGTCTTAGAGAGGTCCTCATATTCCATCCAAATCATTACCAATTATTTTTCAAACATGTGATCCCTATAGATCAATAAAACCTTTAATATTTTACATGTGCAAGCTACATATTGTGTTGTTTCTTGTTGTAGAGTCTTTAAGGCATGATAAGCGTAGCAATATGATAGTTAAGCATACAAGTCCATCTCACGGAACATTGAAGGTGTATAAAGTATGGTGGGTTAAAAATACATATCAAAATTAATATATCTGGTTAATAATTTTTAAATCTCCCTTCAAAATAAGACTAACCTCTCATCTCTCACTCAACTAAGATGTAAAATTGCATCTATAGGTAGGGCCATGGGTTAAAAAATGAAAATGTGATGGAACATGCTTGGTGAAGAGGATAAAAGAGAGATAAGAAAGTGTTTTTAAATTTTATCTCAATGTTCTAATTCTCCCTTAATTTCTTAATTCATTGTATGGAAACAATCACCCTAGCAAGTTAGTAGGCCTAGTAGGCCTAGATAGGTACACATGGGCTAGTTATGAGAAAATAGGGAGAATAAGTGGAAGGTTCCATTAATATAAGGTTAAAATAGGTTTTTCATGAATAATTATGTCATATTAATAATTCTATACTATATAAACATTCTCAAGGTTCTATAAAAATAATAAATTCATAACCATTATCCCAGGAAATCCTAGTTGATTACCTACAACCAAGCAGGCAGACATAATAAGAGTGAAAGTATAGAAATTTATAGGGGAGTGAAGTGAATAAGGGTAAGGAAGTGTCATAACTTGTTATATATATGTTATTAGTGTTTACCATTCAAATTTCATGGTCCTTTATAGTAACAATAATCTTGATAGGCTATTAGGCCTTTTAGGCCTAAACTAGGCAGTCATATGCTTGATCATATGAATTAAAGACATATACATGTTTTGGTTGTTATTTTAGGGTTGAATTAATCATAAGTATAATTTATGATGTTATAAAAAAATTTCATGGTGATAAAGGTCTTAGGTTAAAGTAAGAAGGCACTAAACCCATCTATTAGGGCTATACAGGCCTAATCACTCATAAACCCTCAACCTAACTACAAGAGCATGAGGAGAAAATAGAGAATAGACTCGAGGGGAATAAAAAACAAAGAGTGTTTTTAGACCATGAAAAAATTTCATATAATTTGTCAACACCATCAACAATTTTAGAAGGAGAGATGAGAGTATCATGGTCTCTAACACCTACTATCAAACACTTAGGCTTAACGATGATGAGAACATAGAATAGACATACAAGAGAAAGGGATTTATTTGGTGATTTATATATATATTAGTGAAAGATAAAAGGTTAAAAAAAAATGGGGAAAGTTAGACATGGTGACACTAGGTTCACCAACCAACCTATATGGGGCTCGGGCTTAGTTGAGGCCTATAAGGCGTAAAGCCATCTTTAAGACTTAAGACACAACCTCCATCTTAGTGACATAACAAAACCCCCATATATATTTAATATTTATGAAGGTTTATAAATTTTATATGGGTCATAAATGAGGTATTTTAATCAAGGGAATGGAAATAAATAATCTAATCTAGTCTTAACACCCTCCTGATCTCCATTGTCCTAAGCATCCATGTCAAGATGCCAACTTAGCCACTCATATCTCACATGGAAACTCTAACCTATTAATATTAGGGGTAGTTTGGGGGCCTTATTAATTTAATATCCGTGAAGGAAAGAGTGGGATTTAGGATCCCAATTCTATGAACAATCACTAACTCTATAACCTACCCAAAATGCTTACAAATAATTTGAAGGTCACCAAATTTAACTTGGTACTCATCATAAAATATACATGGGACCAAAATATCATTAACATATTTCAAGGAGGTATATGGGATAGACATTCATGGAAAAAGGTTTTTGATTCAAGGCTTGTACTTTATGAACCATCATTAAGATGGTAGACCTCCAAAATCCTCTCTACACCCTAGTATAGACCTGATGGAAGAGAACATAAATAATTTGTAATAAAATTCCTAAAATTGGTCCTAAATAGACTTTAATTACATGATGAACTCTAAGTAGGTCCCATCCATGGAACTAGTTTGTATAGACTATTATATTGACTCATCAAAAACTATACGTTTGTAAGTTTTTGAGTAAAAAGTAGAATAAAAATCCATATAAAGAGTTAAAAACCATTGAATATGGTCATATGATATGTTTTACAAATTATTAGTCCACAAAATTTTCACAAATATCCCTATAAATGTTTTTGTAGGTCTAAACCAAATGGCTAGTCTACAAGTGCTAGTGGAAGGTGGCTTAATCACCTAAGTTCAATTGAATTTTAGGTTTTAATTATTATAAATTCCTAAGTAATGGTGTATATAACTTTTATATACATTTAAAATGTTTATTAACCTATTATTAAGCTTTTACATAGGTCTCATGGTCAACCAAGCACCCAATAGTAAGAAATTTAGCCAAATTGCCTAATGAGCCTATTATGACATCAAGAGAAGATGTTGGTTGGAATGAAGAGGTTGTTGAGTGGGTGATTTAAATAACATAACACATTGTTACTTTAGTATGCAAACTTCATGGTTATCATGGATAATGGGCAATTTATTAGCCTAGTCAGCATGCCAGAAGGAGGTGGGTTGCTTAGTGAGTCATGGTGGCATAATTGAACCATTTTAATGACTTTTAATTTTAATGTTAAGAGGGTTTATGAATATATTGGAATACACATGTTATTAATGGGGTAAACCTTGGGAAAAAAATACCCATCAACACCCCAAAGATTCTCATTGAAGACACTAATCAGCCTAGGCAATGCATTGAGATGAGGGGACTATTATGACTACTTGTAATTGATGATAGAGTGACTGAGGATCATTAATGATATATCCATTATACTTACATGCCATATTTACCTATCTAACCTCATAATTATTCTATATATTTATTATTTTAGGCCATTGTACACATCCCTCATTTAGGTATGAGGAAACTCTACCCAGATTTGTACTTTGTCACCTCTTGAACTAATACAAAGATTATTGTAACTTATTCATGTTAGTTTATATTATTTTATCTACTTGTTTGATATGCATACATGGTACATTCTCTCCCTTTTTAGGTCATTTCCTCACATAGATCCTAGTATATGTTCTATGTAGGTAACATAGTGTGCAAAAGTGTTTGTGATTGAGCTTCAAGTGGAATATAGATAGTAAGTGCCTTTGATCAGACCTTCCTCTCATGGTCCTCAAATTATAGCAATGTAACATATCCTCCATGTGAAACATTATTGCTTATAATATCTTAAGACAATGGTTTAGTCACTTATTTTATTCATCAATGTTGTTAGAGGTTAAATAGAGTGGATAACTTATATTGGTGCATCACCATCTTTAGATTAGGTTTCATTTTATGTACTTCTATATCCATTTTCACCCCAATATGTTAGTAGATATTATTTATTTGAAATTAATTAGTGTACTAGGTGAATTAGCCACATAAACTATAGGTTTAGCCTAGCCATAGGTCACCTACAACCTTATGTTAATCCCATGTTACCCCAAACTTGGAGGTAGGCTTGAACAACCTCCTCTTTAGGGTGAAGTTTGGATTTTTAACAATAAGTATTCCTGACTCTTACTCTTATATTTTATTAGATAGATTTACATGTATAATGTTTAATGAATGTATTGTATCTCCTTACTTATGATTACCTCTACATTGACTTGAGTAGAGTTTTACTTTAAATGCTTATTATTTATGTTTATCTACCATTTGTGCCACAAGATTTAGTGATAACTAGATTATAATTACTTTATTATTGAATTAAATATCAAGAGATAACTAGGGTTATTATGTGGCATTGCTTGACTAAAGGCTTTGGAACCCTCTCTATCCATATTATATGATAATATATTCCTTAGGTAGGTTTAATAGATCCATATTGGTCATGACCTTGATTATAAGTGTTTTTAGTAATATATTTTATTGGTTTATCTTTTCTAAATTAGGATTGATTTTTTGATTAGCTTCACTTTCACTTTCATACATTTAGGTGAATTTGACTTGAGTTAACCCTTGAATATTTTTAATTTTCACCTACAAACTATTAGATCATTCTAATTGACCCAGTATAATAATTTATACATAGGTATGAATACTCAATTGATCTAATCAACTTAGTTTAGATCTATGTGTAGGTATTTTTTTACTATAAACAACTAGATTGATCTGATCAACCCAGTTCTATGATCTTTACTTGTCTTCTTCTACTTCATTGATTTGATCAACATAGTTAAGGAATTATCTTAAAGGTTATTAAACTTAGGTGAACCTATCGATCTTGTTTCGCTCTCCATGATCAATATTTCCATCTTAAAAAAGTATATCAATCTTATCAATTTAGTTTTTCATCCCATATTTTGAATTTTCTAATAAGTTCTGTTTAGACTAATAGATCAATTATATCGACATAGCTATTTTAGTTATTTTTAATTATTCAGTTTATGCAAACTCAGTCAACTAGTTTTACTTTGTTTTAAGATTATATTTTAAGGTTTAATCCCTCATCTAGATAGCAAAAATTTGAAAATTAATTCACTAAATTTAGTAAATTATTAAAATCAATCAAAAGACAAATTCATCTTGATCATCAAGTTCATTCTAACTAGCTTGGTTATTTCATTTTTAGTCAAATTATAGTTTTATTTTTCTTATTTTTTAGTTCTATAAAACTATAACCTTTCAAAAAACTAAGTTGAGTATCTTGAATTAGTTATTTAACTACATTTTATTTATGAAAACTTAGTTAACTCACATGATTGCATTTATTTATGTTGTCTTTTAATAAATAGAGTCAATTAGATTGACTTTGTTCTATATTGTTTGCATACTAGGTCAACCCCATCAACCTAGTACTATGTATTTTTCAAAGCAAGTAAATTAACTCACATTGGTAGTAATTAATTAAATTTTCACCTATCTACTCACTTACTTAGAGTTGTTCACATAGTATATCTAGGAAGGTTAATTTACCAGACTAGTCAATTTCTTCTTTCACATATTACTAAATCACAAAATATCAAATAAGTATTCAAACATTTTTACCTAGGTCTACCTACTTGGATTTAGTCACCAAAGGGAAGTGATATTAGTTTTTTGGATTAGTATAAATATTTTTTTGATGGTTTATATTATAAAATCACCAAACATCCTTATCACTATGGTATTGCGAAGTGAGGGGGTATGCCCCAATACCAAACCAGTACCATTATCAATACAGATATCATTTAATCTTAACATACCTAAAACCATATTTATATTACCTTATTTAGTTCCTTTTCAAATCCAAATTTCCTATCACATTTTAAAACATATAGGAATGCCCGCTTATTGGATTGATATTTACATTTTAATATTTTTTCTTGTTGTTTGTAAATTGCATTTTTTATTACAAAACTTATATTAACTAGTGTTGATACAAGGTTTGTGCTATGTGATATAAATTTATCAACCTAATTTATCTATTTGATTATGTGTTTATTTTATTTTCCTGTAAAATTGCTACTTAGTTTTCTAGATTTATACCATTTCATTTTTTCCTACCTATAAAACATAGTCTACTCAATCGACTCAATCTCTTACTAGATTTTTTATTTGTCTTCTCACATAATATAGTTGACCCATTTGAATGGGTTTCTCATATATATATATATATATATATATATATATATATATATGAGATATATTCTATTTTTCTTCCCATAGAACATATTTGACCTATTAAATTATATTCCTACCATCTATTCTATTTACCACCTTATAGAACACAATCAAACCATTTGACCTAGTACACCAATTTTTCCTCATTTTCAATAAGTGTTTAGATTCCACATTTCATAATGGAACATTTATATGATAATGCTCTAGAGAAAAATAAAACTAACATGATGAAATTTACTAATCCTAACAAACATACTAATCCAACTTTTGAAGTAACTAATTCAGATCAAAGTAACATCTATGTCACCATTAAAACTACCAATTATATAACTCCTCCATATTTTTAATCACTTAATAATTATTTATATAAATTTTATAAAATTAAAATGATCTTGAATACATGTCTAAAAATATTCTTTTCGTCAATGAAAATCCTCAACATAGAGGTAAGGATACTTTAGTCATATATAACATCATGATGAGACCTCATTTTAGATATCCCCACTCACCTTCACCTAGATTTTTCATAGGATTTAGGGCAAGTCAATTAAATATTTCCTCCACACCCTCCATAATCTCTCCTTATAATAATATTATGTCATCCTTCATGTCTTATTTAAACTCCATGCTATGTATTTCTACTAACATGGCTGGCGTATGTTTTAGTGGGCCTAAACCAAACATCCATACTAATACCCAATTTCATTTAATCATAATAGATATACTACAACTAGTACTTCTCATGCTACTACTAATTCTCATGATACTATTGATTCTTGTGCTACTACCACTTTTCATGCCACTACTACATTTCAAGCTACTAGTGCATCTTATAAACACTCAAAAATCACCCCTTGATTAGTTTTTGGTGTTTCCTCACCTTGAGCTTATTCCCGACCCAAGTTAGCTAATTCACCTAGTTAACTCACCCTAGTCACCCAATAACACGTAGGCACCATTCTTTAATAAATTTTTTTAAACATATGGACCTTCATCCATTTCAAACCTTTTACACTCAGGGGTTGATCATTAATGGTTAAACTAAATCATCGATGGTTAGCCTAACCATCGATGGTTAACCTAAACCATTGAAGGTTAGCTCAACTATCGATGGTTAGGTCTCCACCCCTGTAAAATAAAAAATCATCTCGCTGTAGGATAGGCATGCATAGATACAATATTAACTTTCCCATGCACACCCCACAACTTTATTTCCATTTGAATTGATATCTTTATCTTGAAATAACTTGGTAACTTTATCTCTCCTCACTTAGTAAGTTTGGGTTATAAATACAGGTCTTGTGGAGGAGTTGAGGATCCAAAAATTTGGATCTAGGTTATTTTGTTTTATTTGTGCAGGAACTTAATATCCGAAAAATCTATCCATATGACTTTTAAAAGTTTAATTATTGTTATGCTTCCCAAAACAATTTAGGTTTTCAACTATCATTTACTTGGCATCACATAAATACCTTCCTTTTATTTTTAGTGTTTTCTTTCCTTATCATGTTTTTCTATTGTGTTCTACTCACCTGCACATCACCCCTCACCCAAATCATACATAATATAACTCCTACCTATTACGATTTTCATCTTTAGTTGCATTTTAATTACCCATAAACCTCCATAATTAACTATCATCAATTTTATCAACCATCACCAATTACCTAACCATCGTCGATCAGACCCAACCATTGCCAGGTACACCCAACCACCAATGGTCACCATTAAAAAATAATAATATATTGTTATTTTCTCCTCCTTTCACCCAATAACACCCCTATTTCCATCTATGGCCTATCTACAGATCCTACCTAGACCTTTCTAGACCTAAGCTTGATATATTTGTGCATGGTATTGACCTACCATTGCTATGTTATCTATTAAATAGGTACATCATTTATTTTGTTATATATGCATTTATGTTCTTATCCATCTATTATCTTTGATTTTTATTTTTAAAATATTTATATCATTAGGGGAGTGGATTGATAGCCATTCAAGGGAGATTTTACTTCTTGGATTTAGCATTGCTTAGTAGTCCACCGTTTGTACCCATCTAACAAACAAGTTTGTTTAGTGTGGTCTTATTGTAGGTAGTCCTTCCTTGCCAAAAAGGAGTTATCACTTAATTTGGTCATAAATGAGTGCAAAATTTACTAGATATACACCCCTTATATTTTATTTATTTCATTTTTCCCAAAAGAAAAAATAATGAAGAAATAGTAGGAAATATTCTAGCATGCCTAGTGGGACTCCTTCTAGGTTTTAAGTTCCTTTAGGCATATAGTTGTATTAGTGAACATTCATGCTTTTGTATTTCCATAATTTCTAAATTTTCAAGATATATATATATATATATATATATATATATATTGTCTCTTATCCTTCCTAAAAATCTAAAAAATAGAAAAAAGTTTTCACCCTAGGGATAGGTTGTATTTTCATCTTCCATTAAGTTGTATTATTCCTTATTTTCTTGAAAAGACACCAAAATTTTATTTTGGGTTAAAATTAAGTGCATTCATTATTATATTTGCTTAATGATTAGCTCACCTAAATTATTTAAACATATTATCAATTAATCATAGTGTAATTATGTTATACTACCAAACCACTTGCACAACATAAACATCAAAACTTACTTGAGACAAGACCTATTGGGATTTCATCACCCTTTGGATCACTTTACCCTACCCAATGATCCCAATTGTATTTCATCACCAAGGGGAGAACACACTCCATTCTTTGGCAGAGTATAAACTCTAGACAAATGGTATATATATATATATATATATATATATATATATATATATATATATATATATATATATATATATATATATATACACACACACACACACACACTAAGCAGCCTGGCTCAGATTTAGGTTTATGAAGTACAGAGAGCAAGCCCCTAGTACCAGGCCATGTACTTGGTCTAGTACAGATTCTTTGATCACTAACAATTAACTCAAAACCATCCTTAGATGGCTTTTATAATACCTAAATTACAAGCCAACTTTCCCCTTTCACACTCTTTTAAGGCATAAGCGAAAAGTGATTTACAATAAATCATATGATTAATCATGCTTTTAGTGTGTGCTTTACTTGCTTTGGTTTTTCTTTATTTACTCCTTGTTTGAGGTAAGAGGTTCATTATCCATTTCTATGTTTCTTATATGGTCTTAACTAGACAATAAGTGAGAAATCAAAACAACCAACCACTATCTTCTTCTCCATCCTCATCCATGGATTACACCTTAAATGTTGATAGATCACCCCATGCTTCACCACACCATTCTCCCCCACCTACAACACCTCAAATAATCCCTAAAGGTGATATTGATTTTACCACCTTTTTGGACATTAATATGGTTATTTGACAACACTATCATAACACCTTAGACTATTGTACTTTGACAACTTTGGTTCCTCTCATGGATCCACCTTATGGTATGACTTGCCACCTCATGATTGGTGTTACATCTTCCCACCCTTCAGCTAGCCAAGCTTCATCTTCTACTATTGGTCCATCTACCATCACCCAAACACAGGTTACCCCAACCAATACTTCTAATGTTGGCTCAACTTTACCCCTTTTGCCAGTGTGGTGTCTTCCACACCTATTTATACCATTCCCTCCAGCTTAAACAACATACCAACCTCAACCCTATTTCAAAACTTGGTGTTATCTATGAAATATAAAATAATATGTATTAACTAAATTAATTGAATTAATAAAATAACTACAAGAGGTTCTTATTTATACAATAATAAAAGAGATTAGATCTCTTAATCTATAGGAGATTACAACTAATCACAGCTATGAAATACCATAAATAACTAACCTATGTCAATCAAAGGTTAATAGCACTTTGAGATATTTATTACAATATATTTAGGATTAATTAATTATTCTAACATTCCCCTCGTTAATTGATCATAACTTGAAGAGAAGAAGAGAGAGAATTCTTGAATTCCTCAAACTTATCTTATGCAAGTGATTTCATGAAGATATCTACACACTAATCCTAAGTGGGGAAATACTGGAGCTATATGTTGTGTTTTTAAACATGTTGATATATGAAATGAATCTAAACCTCTATGTGTTTAGTTCTTTCATGAAACACTAAATTGTGAATAAGATATAGAATGCCCTAATTGTCATAATTCAAAACTGTAGGCTGAGTCTATGGATTTCCAAGTCCTAAAAGAATGCGATGTATCCATATCACTTCATAGACATCTACTGTAGCATTATATTTTACCTCTTTAGAAGATCTAGAAACATAATTTTGATTCTTACTTCCCCATGAAATTAGGATAAGTCCTAGAAATAAAAAAAATCTAGAAGTAGATTTCCTATCATCAATAAAAGCTGCATGATCTATATTTGTGTATCCTATCAAGAAGAAATTATCATTCTTCTTATAATCTAGGCCATACTCAATTGTACCTCTGATGTATCTCAATACCCACTTTTCTATTTTCCAATGTGACACCTTTGGTTCTTGCATCAACTAAAAAAGATAGTTGATAACATAGCTAATATTTGGCCTAGTATATGTCAAGTAAGTGAGACTATCAATCAATTAATAATAGAGAGTTACATTTACTTCTAGTGATGTATTTTTATGATAAAACTGAAGTCTTGTCTCCATAGGTGTTGTAAGAGGCTTGCAGTCCATCACCCTAAATTTCTCATGCAATGTCTTGATATACTTCATCTATGGAACAAAAATATAATGTTCCTTCTACCATACCTCCAAACCAAGATAATAGTGTAGTAGCCCTAGATCTATCATGTCAAATGATCACTTGAGATCATTCTTAATTGTATCAATCATCTTCATTATGCTACCAATGATGACTAGATCGTCAACATAAACAATCACTACAATAACCTCCCCCCATGATCTTTAAGGTAGAGGATAGGATCATATGTAGTCTTGTTTAATCCATGTTATATGAGATGCTCATCAATCTTGATATACCAAACTCAGGGAGCCTATTTTAGCCCATAGAGAGACTTGATAAGCCTACATACTTTCTATTCCTGATTAGGTGCCACAAATACTTTAGGTTGATTCATGTAGACTTCTTTTAAATCTTCATTAAGAAAGGCACTTTTTACATCCATTTGATGGATTTTCCATTCAAACTATATAGCCATAGCTAAAACCATTTTGATAGTCTTTATATTAGCTATGAGAGAAAAATTATCCTCATAGTCAATGCCTTCTTTCTGAGCATACCCTTTTAAAACAAGCCTTACCTTGTACATATCAATATTGCCATCTACTTTGTTCTTGGTCTTAAAGAACCATTTACATCCAATAGGTTTCTTCCCTAGTGGAAGATCAACAAGATGCCAAGTGTTATTATTCATTAGTGATTGATATTCTACATCCATGGCATCTTTCCAAAGTCTAGACTGTAGGGATTATGTTACTATAAAGGGCTCATATGTTTCTTCCACAATAATTATAAGGGCCATATTGACCTCTTCTCAAGCCATGATTTGAGTCCTCGATCTTGAAGTGGATGCATTTGGTACTACATCTAAGTTAGCATCTCATATAGTACTTATATACCACTTGGGCATATATTGAACTATAGGTGGTAGTGCTGGAGGTCCTATTTGACTATCTTCCTATTCACTTTCACCATCATTATCTGAAAATATTATATGACTTTTGCCTATATCATTTTCTTATGTAGAACATGGATTAATTTTACTCTTTTCATCAAACACTACATCTCTACTGATTAGTACTATCTTTGTTTATAGATCAAGGAGCCTATATGCCTATGGTTGTGCACTGTAGACCAAAAAAATGCATTCCTTTGTTTTCTTATCCAATTTATTTCTTTTATTCTTAGGAAAATGCATATATTCCTTGAAACCAAAAAATTTAAGGTGAGTTACATTTGGTTTATTCCCTATCGAAGCTTTATGTGGTGTGATTTCATCAAGAGCTTTGGTGGGTGACCTATTCAACAAGTAGACTATAGTGTGACAAGCTTCTACCCAATATGTATTAGGCAATTTTGCATCCTAAACCATGTTGTAAAACATTTCCATAATGACCTTGTTATGTTATTCTACAACTCTGTTATGCTAAAGTGAATATGGAGCTATTAATTGATGATTGATTCCATCCATATTGAGATAGGTAGAGAATTTTTTACTGGTGTCTTCCCCCCATGATCTAAGTAGAGGGTCTTGATTTTCCTACCAGTTTTATTTTTACTTGTGGCCTTGAATTCTTTGAAGAATTGAAAATATTTATCCTTAGTTTTCAATAAATATACCCACATTTTTTGTGAGTAATCATCAACAAAAAGTTGAAAGTATTTGTACCCTTTGAGATTGGGAGTAAAATGTCTACAAAGATTGATGTGCACCAAGTCTAACTTACCAAGTGATCGATACTTAGTCTTTTCAAAAGGAGATCTTCTTTGTTTTCTTGCTAAGCAACTAGTACATATATTAGAAGATTTCTTGAGTTTGGGAAGGCCATGCACCATATCTTGTTTTCTCAATTGAAATAAATATCCATAACTCAAGTGACCATATCGTCTATGCCATAAATTACCTAGTTTTGTATCTTTAAAATAGGTGCTTGAGGATCATTTTGAAAAAAATCAAGCTAAAACATTTTGCCAATGTTATAAGCTTTGGAAATCACTTTGAAATTCTTAGACTTATCTTTGATATGGCAAAACTTTTGACCCTTTTGGTGATCAAATTAAACCATGAGATTGTGGTCAAGTAGCTGATTAATAGATAACAGATTTTTTGTAAGACCTAAAACATATAAAACATTTGCAATGTTGTAATTTTTATTTCCTAGTTGAATTTTGATGTCATCACTACCCTGTACTATATATGAGGTATCATCTCCAAGTGATACATTTCCCTTTGACTCTAATTTTGTTAAAGTAGAAAACCAGTCTTTTATGCTTGCCATGTGTCTGGTTTCTATTGAATCAATATTACAAATTATACTTGGATGATTGGTATACTAATGTGTTTGAGTAGCTAAACAATATTCCTCAATTGAATAATTATTGTCTTTAGAAACATTTCCATGTTGTTTAGGCTTGGAATTTTTCTATTTCCACCTATTTTGTTGTTGTGGTTTCTTTTTTTTAGTTTGTGGTGACTTGTTGAAAGATGACTTCTTAATTGATGAGCCCTATTGAAATGTGTTATACCAACAATGTTTTAATTCATGTCCTTATTTTCCATAAATTTGACATACTTTAAGAGAATGTGAATTATTCCCTTGTTGGTTATGTTGATAGTTTTCTTTGGAGATTGATTTTGAACCTTCATGGGTTTTTTTCCCTTCTAATTTAATGTGAGTGCATGCTCATCATTTTATTATTCTAAATTATGAATAGCTTCCTCTTTTTGAAACAAATTGAATAACACCTCAAAAGTTGGTTTTTGTGCTGTGACATTCAATGTGGTCACAAAGATCTTATATATGGGGGGTAGTACTCTAAGGACTATAGGGACCAGAGAGTTATTTGTCACTATTTTGCCCAAATATTCAAGTGACGCCCACAAATTTTTAACTCTTCTAAGGAATTATAGTAATTTTTCTTCTGATTTGAGCTTAAGAGTGTGCAATTGGCTCTAAAGATGCAAGATTTGGTTTTGATTCTTAGCTTCATAAATAGTTTTAAGCTTATTCCATGCATCTTTTATAGTTGTAACACTATAGATATAAGGTTGTACCTCATCTAAAACACCAAACATGATTATCAACTTAGCCTTTTAATAGCCTTGTCATATTTCTATTGTTGATCAACATCTATTGCATGTCTAACCCTTGTGCCTTCAACTACTGACTAAATATCTTCAAACTCTAGATGTCTTTGTAATTTTAATTTCCATGATACATAGTTATCACCAAAAATTAATTGTGTGTCAAGGATCATAAAACCTGTTCCCAAACTAGACATTTTGTAAGTTGTGTATGACAAACAAATACAAGTGTGTTTAAGTGCATAAATGAAATGAGCATTTGCAAAATGCAAGAAAAATGCAAAAACACATACAAAAAGATGAAAAATTGTGAACTATCACACAATGGATGTTGGAATCTACCAAAAATGTTTCAAAATAAGCAATGGAAAAGATGGACATTGGTTTCAACTGAAATTATGTCCAAACAAGCAATTGAAAACTACATGTCAATTTAACCAAAAATGCATCTGAGGAGCAAATGAGGCTATAATTTTTTATTTTTAATTTTTAAAATTTAATGACTCAAATAGATATATAATCTAAAAATATTAACTTTTTAAAAATAAAGCATACAAATTGGAGTTACCAGTCAAAAGTTATGGCCTCTTAAAGGTCCAAAATACATGAACTCATAAGCTACATTGGAAAAAAACTAAAAATTATGAGAATATGAGTGATCATAATGTAAAAATTAACCTTAATAATGAATATATCTTTAAAAATTATCCAAGGTGAAAAAATAATCACCTTCTCAGGCTTCATGGATCAAAACTTATGAACCTTGAAAGAAAATATCTTCAAATCTGGCTCATAGTGGTGAAGGACAAGCCCTTAGGGGCTAAAAAAATGCCCAATAGGTGATAATATGGTGTGAAAAGAGGATGAAATATATTTTTGGTGTGATTTTAATGATGATGTTGGAAGTGTCAGATCTGAGTGGTGCTCGACCCAAAAAATTGACCTTGCACCAAATGAAAACATCCAAATTGCACTCTACCTTCAAACTTTCACCACAGGTGCTTCGATGCACTATTTTAAGAAAAGAAATAATTTTCAAAAATATATATATGAGTGGAAGCTGGTGATATAGGATTTGATCTAAGATTATTCAAAAAGATTCATAAAAAATACCATTTTTCTATTGTTCCTCACTTGTTCTACAAAATAGAAATTAAAAAAATCATAGAAAATCACCAGAAGCTCCAAAAATTCTATTTTTTTTTTAAATTAGTTTTTTTATGAGTAGAATTCATAAAAATTACAAGATAATTTCCCTATATTCTATATTTTTTATATCTGACAAATAATCATCATAATGACAGACAATCATCTAAAAAACTTAAATCTATTCCTCTAAATCTATTCCTCCACCAATTCAGAATTGGATCTTGACTAGAAATAATAAAAGAAAATTGAAATATCTCAAATATGATCTTAAATCTAAAATTTATCCCAAAAATTAATATAACTATGGCTAAAATTTATCAAAATATTTTTTTTCCCTGTTTTGATAACTATCCTCCTTTTGCAAAATTAGCTAAAATGTTTTACAACATTTTGGCTTAGGATGGATGAAATTGGAGAAGCATGATGCATCCAATGATCACATTAATCTTACTCTCATTCTCCACTGATTCTCCAATATTTTGAAAAAAAATCTTCAAGAATTTCCTACTTTGGTACCAAATGAAATCTAAAATAAATTGTATTAACTGAATTAATAAAAGCACTACAAGAGGTGCTTATTTATACAATACTAAAAGAGATTATATCTCATAATATAAAGGATATTACAACTAATTGCACCTAGGAAATATCCCAAATAGCTAACTTATGTCAATCAAAGGTTAATAACACCTTGAGACATTTATTACAATATATCTAGGATTAATTAATTATTCTAACACAAATGCTCCCCCCTATTAGCACTAGATGACTACCCATCAAAAACCCATAAACACTTTAGTGTTACCAACCTAAATCATGCCCCCATAAAACAACCCAAATGTACCCATAAACCAACCATTATCATTTCATCTACAAGCCTCTGTGGCCTCCTATCAATATATCACCAACCCATTGGGATATATTTTACCTTCTAACCAACCCTTAATGCCTATCAGTCTTGATGGGACACTATCCCAAACTCAAATTACCACATACCAATATATGCCCACTTTTGTACTTCTTACCACATACCAATTCATAATTGTGACCCAACCTCAGTAGAACTTACCACTAAATAATGTAGCTATTTAACCCTAACCCAACTTGATTAGGATGCTTGTAGATAAGATGACCCAACTTGACTAATCTATCTCTAGGTTCCATAACATCTAATAATATGAATAAATTTGTGATGAACTTATCAACCCTTCTTTCTTGATTCATGCTTATCCTCCTTAATACGAGCTCCATAAATTATCTAAGTTTCAAGGGAAGGAGGATCCTCAACAACATTTGAGGGTTTTTAACCATTATTGTTACTTGATTACATATGATGACTCCCTCCTTCTCCAAACCTTCCCTATGTCTTTATCAAGGTTCACTTTGGATTGGTATAGTGCCCTTCTAAAGCATTCTATCTTTTAATTTTCCTAACTTGTCCAAATTTTCTTGGAGTATTTTTCTATGAATATATCCAAAAAAGTATCCATAACCAACCTCTATTCCATAAGTTAGTTTAATGATGAATCAATTGTCAATTTTGTTGCATGGTGGTGAGGTCTCATTAATCAATTACCCTTTTCACTACCCCAAATAGAACTCATTAAAATTTTCTCTAGGGGATGTATAACATGCATTACTCCAACCCTTCAAGTGTAAACATTTATAACCTTTGATGAAGTGTTCACAATGGCATGCAAACCTTAGAACTAAGCCATAGATGAGGATAAATTGAAACCATGGAATAAGAATTCCACTTTTAAATTCAATGATCCCTCTTCCACTAATATAAAAAATCAACCAACACAAAAGCCAAAATGTCCAAAAATATGATGGTATTGGAAACTAACCCACTCCATTCGTTAACAAACCATGTCAAAACACACCCTCCAATCCTTCTTACTCACCAAACCAAAATCAAAATCATGCTTCTCATAAATAATTCAAACCTATAGGAGAGCCTTATGCCTTTGTGTTTGAAAATTTTCTAAAGGCTAATGTTATTCAAATTCCATTGATCAATCAACCTCAACAATTTGAACCCTCTCATGCCATTTTTGGGTGGTATAATAAAAATGACATTATGCTTTCGATCAGGTCATCAGACATGACATAAACCAGTGTAACACTTTTAAAAGTCTTATCAAAAAATTGATTGACAATGGTGAGTTGACTTTTGATAACCCTAATTCACCCCCCAACCATTCTCTCAATATTTTTCAAAAACCATTTCCTAACCATCCTCCACCTACCAAAG
The DNA here is from genome assembly GCA_037957365.1 of Torreya grandis. Lineage (NCBI taxonomy): Eukaryota > Viridiplantae > Streptophyta > Pinopsida > Cupressales > Taxaceae > Torreya > Torreya grandis. The sequence goes on along the minus strand of JARHVA010001422.1, from coordinate 3,157,504 downwards.
CCCATGACAATCCATTTGAACCATCTTAATCCCATGAGGCCCACAGAATCAACATCATCATAAATAAGACCTTGGAAGATGAACCTCACATCCCCATTGCCCCTTCACCAAAATCACCTATGGAAGAAGTGAATTCACCTCTTACCCCTTTGAAGGCCCAGGTGGAAGAATCTACTTCCCCTACATCTTTCCTTGATCAAACCATACCCATGCTCACTTCTCCTTTCATGGAACTACCCACTAATTTAACCACCTCTTTTTCCACCCCACCAAATGAAATGGTAGAAATCCCTCCATCACCCTTGGATACCATAGCAAATAAAGGATTCAAACCCATGCCTACAACCCTAATCAAACAACCATCTCCCATAATCATCCCATAAGCAACCATCATTTTGAAACCTTATAAAGATGAAAAAACCATTCCCTCTTCACCCAAGGGCTTAACATTTGAAATGACTGATCAAGGAATAAAACCCATTTATAATCCCTTTTCTCATTTAGTGCAAAATTTGGAATTTACCTCACAACCTAACCTAGAGAAAACCACTTTCTAGCGCCATTTGGGGCTCCCATACCAAAATAGAGCCAAACCCTCGACCTCATTAGCATCCAATTTCCAACCTATTATCACACCATCATCAAACATTTCTTTCTCCTAAGATGTGAGGGAATCATATCACATACTTCCACCTAAATCATCTCATAGTCTTCTATCTAAACCAACAAAAAAATTGGGTATCCTCCCAAACCTATCATCACCCATCCCCATATCAAATTAGACCTAAACCCCTCTAGGATGCCTAAAAAACCACCAACTAAATTAGATTGAAGGGTGAAGTTACCCAGAACTTGTCCTCAAGATTGAACTATCCCACCTCCTTCTCAATTTTCATCCATTTTGGGACTTCACCCATCCATCATCCAAGTCACTTATTTTACTTCAATTAAACCAACACCCTTTTCTATGCTTACACCTCCATCACCCACTCTAATAACTTCTTCATCATTCTTATCTAATCTATCCCCATCTATTTTCCCACCTATCATCAACACCTTACCCTCTACTTCAAATCCATCCACTATTAATCTGATAATAGTTAAACCCAAACCATCTACCAAAGTTTACCAACCACCAACACCCTCTAAGGTCAAAACCACACCCAAGAGGGTTCCTATTTCTTTGAAGACACCCTCAACACCTCTGAATGAATCTTACTCTACTATTTTATAGAGGTTATTGCAACCTCCTCCATTAAGCTTCCACCTATTAAACCATTTACACCTTCTAATACCAAACCCTTTTTGTTTGAAGATACTTAGATATGAGCATACCATAGGATCTTAGGACATAACATGGAAAATTAAAAATCTCTCTAAGATCTTGTTCATCACTTATATGAGGATGATGATCTATTATCAGATAAGCCACTTTCACCTACCTTATAAACCCAACTACTAACTCAACCAATTCAACCACTATCCCAACCTATAATGGCTTCCTCACTCTCTTCCATAGATAAGGTTGAGGAACCAAAACAACATCTAGTCCAATTAAGCCCATCATCCATACTTTCCACATGATTACATGATCTTAGGCTCAATAAAGGGGTAAAGAAAGAACCAATGCATCCAATCTATGGAATAATCATTTAGATTCTCAACATTATAATTAGGTTCCAACACCAACTCCTATGCCATCACCCAGACCTAAAGTGTCCATCCTTAGTGCCCCTCTCCCCAACTCTTCCACATCTATCTAACAAACCATGTTGAAACAACTTCACCAAGCACTAGTGAAGATGAGCCTTTACAACTTCATTATCACCTTGATCCACCATCACTAGGCATTAGAAAACTCTCTACAATGTATTAAGGTTCAGCTAGATGACCTTCAACCTCTTGCATATTTATGGGGACCCTGTAGCATTCTACCATCATCACCTTCCAAGATTCTAAGATACCTCCAACCCATTCAAAATAAACTGATCATCATCTCTTTTTCACTAAATTTATCAATAACATTCACATCAAAAGGGTAATTTTTGATGGAGGATCCAACATTAATATAATATCCTCCCATGCTTTCAATTAGTTACATATGCCAAAGAAAATCATGGTTGAAAGCACAGTGTTTCTTCATTCTTTTAACGACACCATGGCTACTATCTTAGGGACCATTATTATTTAAATACGCTTGGGACCTCATACCATCCCCAACCTATTTTATGTTATGGAGGGTGAATTCTAATATACCATTTTACTCAGATGCCCTTGGATCTAAACTATGAGTTGCATCCCCTCCACTTTAAACCTTTCCATCAAATTCAAACATGAAGGGCAAGTTGTAACCATTAATGCTGATCCTAGTCATTTTAAGTCTTATAAAATGACTTATAGACCTAATGGTGTACTTATTACACCCTTATATCCATCATAATTAATCAACCCCATTAACACAATTATACCATCAACCTTGACCTATAGTGCCTCTACTATCCACAATGATGAAGCCTTAACTGGTACATCTATTTCCAGATCCCCATTGAGGATTCCTTGACAAAAACTTTACAACATCTCTCATTGGGGGAGTACTCAGTTTTAGCCTTAGATGCCTTTCCTACTCCCTCATAATATGAGAGAATGACCCTTATTATGACCAAAACATAGGAAGCCTCATCCCCTTTGGACTTTCCAATAATCAAACATATTTTTTCTATGGGGGACTTGATCGACCACTCCTCTCCCCTATCACCACTCCATATATTCAACCTTCCACTTCCAATTTATATTATCTAATCAATCTAGCCTTTACCAAAACCTATCTTCACCACTATGCTTAGAAAGGATTTGATATGGGCCTTTATGAACAAGGACCTCATGAATTTATCATCATGAAAACTCAGAAACCTTGTGAGTTATTTGGTCTTGGGTTCAAACCACTAGAGGATCCCACCTCACCAAAACCTCTTGCTACCCCTCATAAAGAAAATCCATCCTCATCTAGTCCATCTTCTTAGTTTAAGGACTTTGACATCATTCCATTCAACTTTTTTTTAGATCAATACCATTATTTTAGGCTCACTTAAATATCATAATATTAGACAAACCAAAACCTTCACTCTTATCCATACCAAAATGATCGATCATGATTCACCCAACATTCATACCATTAGCATCAAGATGACAATTCCATCCTCACCTCCCTCCATGCAAGATATTTTTCTATCCATAAATCTCTCCTTCCTAAGAACAAAACCATGATTAATGAATTAGCTATCGATGTTAACCTAAAGACCTAGGAGGATCCTCATATCATTAAACTAGGCCAATCCTTGAACCCAAATGAGTAGTAGGATTACCTCACCTTCCTTTGCGATTTTAGCATCACATTCACATGGTTTTATCAAAATATGCTATGGATTTACCTCTCCATCACTCTCCATATAATTTTTACCCATCCTAAGGCTAAGATAGTACAACAAAAGCTTCACAAAATGCACCCTCACATAGCTCTTCTCATTAAGGAAGAACTTCAACATCTTTTATCCATCAACTTCATTCAACCCATTAACTATCTAAATGGGTCTCTAATATTGTTCGTATTACCAAATCCACTAGGGGACTCTACCTTTGTGTGGATTTCCATGACCTTAACCTTGCATGCCCCAAAGTTGACTTCTTTTACCTAGCATTGATCAACTAGTTGACCTTATAGAAAGCCATGAGATGTTATCCCTCATAGACAATTTTTTAGGATATAACTAGATCGTGATCACCCCCTTAGACCAACATAAAACAACCTTCATAATCCTTGGGCAACCTTCTTATATTGATTCATGCCTTTTGGATTAAAACATATAGGAGAAACTTATCAGTGATCCATGACCTATATCTTCTATGATCTCAACCATAAGATTGTAGAGGATTATGTGGATGATCTCCTTGGGAAATCCAAGTACCAAGAGGATCATTTATCTATTCTTACTATCATTTTTGATGGACTAATCCAATTTTATGTCTGGATCAATCCTAAGAAATGCATTTTTGGGGTTCTCTTTGAAAAATTCCTTGGATTTATCATCTCCCTACATAGAATTGAAATTGATCCTACTAAGGTCAAAGCCATCTTATAAATACCTCCTCCAAAAAACCTGAAACAACTTTGTAGTCTACAAGGAAAGCTCTAATCTATCCATCATTTCATCTCCTAGTTATCAGATATATTCCAACCCTTTCACCTCCTCCTAAAGAAATACATCTCCTTTAGATATACCCAATACTATCAACAAGCGTTTAATTCACTTAAGTAATACCTAATTTTTCCACTAGTTCTTATCCCACCTAGGGATGACCAACCTTTCTACCTTTACATATCTACCACTGATCACTCTTTGGGTGCCATTCTAGCTCATTAGGATGAGTAAAACAAGGAGCAAGCCATTTATTATATCAATCACACACTTTTAGAGTATGAGACATGATATACCCATTTTGAAAATCTGTGTCTCACCCTCATTTTAATCTCCTCTAAACTCCATCATTACCTTCTCAATCATAGAACATATGTTATCACCAATATTTACCCATTTAAGTATATGCATTCCAATCCATATCAAAATTAACATATGGCTAAGTGGCTCATGCTTTTATCTAAGTTTAATATTGAGTTTATTCACTAAAAATACATTAAAAGGTAGGTTATTTTTGAACAATTGGCCAAAACACCCCTCCTAGATAATCAACCCATTCCATTAACATTTCTTGATGAGTTTATTGTAGCTCTTTCTTAGGAAGAACCCTCTTACCAAGTGACCATGTTTTTTGACAGCTCTAAATGCCAACATAGTGGGGGTGTAAGAATAATTATCATTCTCCTTCATGATGAACCTCTTCCACTATCCTTTAAACTAAACTTTGAATGTACTAATAACATGGTAGAATATGAATATTTGGTCATTGGTCTGCAAACCACTCTTGCCTTAAGAATCAAAACCATCTATTTCTTTGATGATTCTCATCTTGTGATTAACCAAGTTAATAGGTACTATTAATGTAAAAATTATATCTTAAAAAAGTATAAGCTCCTTATTGATGAACTCTTAACATCCTTTGAACATTATTAGATCTAGTTAGTTCCTTGATCTACTAAAAAATTCATAGATATGATGGCCTCTCTCACATCTCAAATACCCTCTCAACTTATTGAATTTAAATTGTTTGTTACAATCCATCACTTCATTTGACCTTTATATATCACTCCAGACCATCCAACCATTTATAATGTGGAGACATCTCCTTCAGACATCTGGTATGATCAAAACTTCAACTACCTTAACTTTGGGATCATTCCACCTAACCTCTAAAAAAATGCCTAAAAGGCCTTTATGCAAGGTACTTCTCATTATACCATACTAAGGGGAATCTTATAAAAGTCTGGATTTGATCGTCTTCTACTCTGTTGTCTACATAGTCATGAGATTTACCATTCCATCAAAGAAACTCATGATGGAGTTTTTGGGGGACATTTTAGTGGCCTTATTATTACCAAAATAATCCTATGATTAGGTTACTAATGGCCTACCCTCAATCAAGACTATTATGATTATGTAAAGAAATGTGTTAAATGTCAAAAACATGTTAACTTGCACCACACACCCACTCATAACCTTTAGGTATCTAAGGATTATTATCCCTTCTTGTAATGGGGGATGGATCTCATTGGGGAAATCAATCCTCACTCTTCTTAGTGACACTAGTATATCATCATCACTAAAAAATATTTGACTAAATGGGTGGAAGCCACCCCACTTATCTCAATTAAAGATGAAAAAATTATTGATTTTATAAATCACCACATCCTATATCATTTTGGTGTTCCTCATAAAATAATAATTAATAATAGTAAATCATTTAAAAATAAGAAATTTCAAGCCCTCTATGATGATTTTAGCATCAAACTCAACCATTTCTTTCCTTACCATCTGCAGACAAATGAATATGCAGAGGCCTCTAAAAACACCCTCATTAAGATGTTGACCAAATTTGTAAGCTATTTAATCCAAGATTGACACATACACATCCAATTTTATTTATGGGCCTATCACACTAGTATCCAAACCATGATGGGTACTACACCTTTTTCTGTAGTCTTTGGCATAGAGGTCATCTTGCCTATCAAAGTCCAAATTCCCTCTCTTCATATATCCTTACATGACATCATTTATGAAGAGGACTATCATCAAAAATACCTTACACACCTTGAATTACATGATGAACATTACCTTTCTACCCTTAATCATCTTCATGTCTACCAAGAGTGTGTTACCCATGTCTATAACAAACATCTGAAAGAACAAGAATTCACCATTGGAGACCTCATCCTAAAAGAAAACCAACATGTAACAAATATTAGGAAGAGAAAAAAGGGAAATTTTGATTTCAATTATCTTGGACCCTATATCATCACACACAAGTATGAATCAAGAGCTCATGATTTTTCCTCCCTTGAAGGCAAACTAGAACCTGAACCTCTAAACATTTCACATCTACATCCCTTTCACTATTAAAAGGGATCAAAATGAACCCTGTGGTCTAACTTAAGCTCTCCCTTTATTTTTGTGAGTTTCATCCTTCCCTTATCTTATTACCCTATTCCTCTTGGGAACATATAATTACAATGTACCAATGTGATTATCCATCATAGTTTTAGTCCAATCTTAGACATGGGTACCATGGCTCTACCCATGGCATGGTTGTCATGGATACTTTTCACCTTCAACTAGATGAGATACCATGGTCACTTTGTTTCCTGAACTCATTTTCCAAACATAGCAACCATGTTTTGTGGTCAACATCTTAACCCAATATGGTCAACCTCTGAGGCTTGGATAGGTGGGTCCATGTCTAAAAAAAACAACATTCAAACATTCTCTATGGGATATCAAATGTTATTTGGGTCCATTTTTCTTAAAAGATAGACCACTCCCTCGAAGGAAAGTTACTAAATATAGTAAAACAAAAATAGATTGATCCCTTGAAGAACAACTATCAAGTTTGAAGTCATGCTTAGACCACTCCCTTAAAGGATGGCTAAGCCAAAATATCAAAAATAAGCTTTGCACTAAAGCTAAAATTGGCTAAATCAAAGTATTTGAAACTTCTTGCATTAATCAACTTCTCCTCTTTCATAAAAATAAGAAAATAAATGACCCTATCAAAAGTAGTTTATCCCACAAAATGGACCACAATCAACTATTTGTAGACTTCCTACATTGATTAGTCTACACTTTCTAAAGACATGAACTTGTCTATTTTGGTTCTTAGGTCACCTATTAAAATGGGTAATTAAGTCCATAATTGGTTCCTACTTTACCCCTTTTTCATTTTTATCACCTAACATCCCCTTGTCCTATATACCCTCTATAAATCAAGGGACTAAGAGCTCACTTAGCCACATTATGTTTCTAATGATACATTTTCACTAAAAGCATGGTAATGTAAAGCTTATCTAAGGTTTTTATTCATTAAGATCCTATCTAGCCTTGGTTTAATTGGGTCCTTGCCCATGAACCTAACCTGCCTCTTTTTATTTAATGATGTCTCTTATTATTCTTTCCAAAAATAGGCTTATCAAAATATACTACCACTTCATAATCCATAATGAACAAATATATCATAGACCATAAAATCAAAAACCTCACATAAAATAATAAGTATTTTAACATCTCAAATCACATATTTCCATCATAATAAAGTAGGAACATTATACATCTTTATATATCATTAGATGCTTATACTATGCAAGATAATCATCAACATCATAAGTCATCATATATAAACTCAAACAATAACATTAAATTATCCTCAATACATAAGCATCCATCTCATAATCCATTAAACTATCAAACATATACATAAGTCAAATCATATATAATATAAACATCAATAACTATTAATAAATATCTCTTGTTCATAAATACATCTTGCATCCATGACACATAGGCCAATATCAAAATACATATATACATATCAAAAATATATGATCTAATCATGGAATAACACCTAGAGTACCACTACCACTACCTATACCTGGTGGTGGTCCCCTTGGGACCTCTATCTGACCCACTATCATAGCCCATTAGCCTGGGGTACCAAGCACAACCCACCACCCATGCTAACTTTAAACTTTGTAAATCTCATGGTATGAGGAAATTAATCAAATACCATCACCTAATAATAATGAAGTTCTTGTATAATGGTTACATAATGTGCCTATGGCATTTAATTTGTTGATCCTCATACTATTGTACCTACCACACCCACACCAATCCACCCCTATAATGTGCCTATTTAGACCTATAATGTGGCCACCTAACCCTATAAATGTGTGACTAATGCTTGGGCTTGATCTCTCTCCACTATAACCCCTCCTAATTAACCCTATAAAATGGCAATCTACCCCTTTAATGTTATAATTTAGGCCTGAACTATTGCCAATGTCAATACTACCTATGGATCCTCCCATGCTAGCCTCTAACCTAGGTCAACATCCAACATCTACTGGTCCCCATCTCTTAAACCAAAATCAATAGCTATGTATCTCCACTAAAACTAGGATGGATAGTCAGTTGTACAACCTACATCATTTATATCCCTAAAGGGTAACAACTCATGATCTAACTCTTCCTCATGTGACTATGGATCTAGTAAATAAAAATTTGCATCCTACATCTCGTATCACATGAAATCCTAAGAGATACCTTTCACAAGCCCAAGATGATGCTGCACTCACTCAAAGGAGATACACTCTATCTCACCATCCCACCTCCCATAGGCCCATCTCTAACTCTATAAAGATAGGGTGTGGTACCTATACCCCACCCATATTGGCTAAGTCCAATGTGGCCTCTAGACTATGCCACTAGGAACTAAGCCCTCTAAGGCTCCTCTAAACTAATCAATGTCCCTATAACCACCATCATCACTATCATAGCCCTATCTCTCCTCTATCAATAAAAGTTGAGTACATAATCCATCAATGAGTAGCCCTCTATCAAAAGGTGTAAGGGTCTAAGTAACCATATATGCTCATAGGCCCAGTAGTGAAATATAAATCCCACACTAATGCCATAACACTTGTGTGCTCTAAACCCCCATAGCTCTTTATATATATGAAATAGTAAAACCTATGCCCATATAAAAATAATACCACCCAAAAATATCTCCACCAACACCCCCAAAAACACACCAGGGTATCTCCCTCCCATATAATCTAGAAGCACATAACATGTAACCACTAGCTACAACATGGTCAACAAATATCTCTCTCTAGGAGCCCTCTAGTATAAAGGCCTAATGCTAAAACCTCCAAAGTGGAAATGGGCATCATCATGGTCATTTCCATATAAAATCACCATGAACTCATCTATCTCCTCCCCCTCTATATGGTAGATGGGATATCTGTGGATGGGTAGACATGTAATTCAATGTACATCCTTTAACAAGATGCTCATCTCTCTAGTCGATAGCCAAAAGTTATTAGTCACTGGATCTCATCTCTTGATGAGGATGACTATCATCTTGACATCCCTAGGAAGGAGCTTGTAATACCATATCCCTCTAAAATGCACCGTCTCCATGTGATTCCAATCCATAGACATGACATCCATCATGTCAACAGAAATCTTGAGAACCTAATCCTGTAACTAAATTTGATCTTGTGCCTACAACCATAGACATCACAAATTAGGTAAGCCACATATCTCAACTATAAACTATTACTACCCACCTATTTCCATACTGATACATTATCTAAACCCTATTAACACTTATCCTAACCTTTCCAACTCCTCAAAAATCCATCCCAACCCCTTTCACTGACTCTTCTACCTTTTCCCACTCTTCCAACCCAACTCCCAACTCATACCCTACTCGATCATCATTAGTTTGACCTAACCAATGATGGTTTCCTTGGATAAATTTTACCCCAAGGTCAACCATCATTAGTTGGTGGTTGGCTCAACCATCATTGGTCACTATTAGGTGATTATAGGTAGTGAGCCTTAACCCCTTGACCACTTCCTACACACCATAAATTCCTCCCTACCACTACAACCTACTTTCTACACCCTTTGACATCCCTCCCTAACTCTATCTAGATCAGACATCCCACCTAAACATATATTCTTGTTCCATACATGATATAAATACCCAAAACCTGAGCCCCATAGTGAAAAACCCATCATTCCCTAAATCTAGCATACTTCTATTTTTATAAAGTTGCATTTACACATGACCCTAAATCATAATCATTGACAATTTAGGTGCCTTTTTTCTTTTACCCCTACACACCTACACTTTTCCTATTTCACTCAACACTCTTACTACATCCTACTATAACAACCAAATTATTGTCACCCTTATACCTATTTGGGAGTTACCTTCTCCCCACCCACCAAAAACTCCATTTGGCTTGAAGTTATTTTTGAATATTCATCCATGGAACTATGTAGGCAATATCCTCTTGCCTAGTGTATTAGGAGACAACTCAACCACCCCCTACCTAACCAATCACCCAACCATTTATCTTTGCCTACCTTGATGTTGGTACCAACCTATTCACATAACTTGTGATGACCTTGCTTTGGTCATAATGACCACCTTGACCAATTTTACCATGATTGAACTATTGCATTATGTACTGCCTCATGCATCACCTAAACATTTGTGTTTTTCTTAGATCACTTACTACCTTGGATACATGAGTAAACACTATCCCTATCTAGGAGACTTGATATAACTAACCTGATCAGCTATGACCAACACTAGGGACTAGTTACCTTGTCATTTATCCTAAACCTTGACCTTATTTTTACTAGCATGGAAATATTCATCTTTTCACAATCTTAGCCACCATACTTCATCACATTCTACATATGTTTGCATCACCAACCTTTTTGACCTCCATTTTACCTTTTATCAAACCATGACCCAATTTGACCTTCACCTCATTAACTCCATGTTTGAGGGGGAATACCCTCATCCCATACACTGGGTAACTAGACCTTAACCAATTAGTCACTCATTTTTGTTTTATAGATTATTGACCAAAGCTACAAAATAAAAAGGGGAAAAATATAGACTCTCAAAAACCACCCCTTGACTAGTTTTTAATGTCACCTCACCTTAGGATTATTATCAACCCAAGTTAGCTAATTCACTTAGTTAACTCACCCTAACCACCTAATAACACCTAGGCATCCTTATTTAATAAACATTTATTAACATATGGACCTACCTCTATTTCAAGCATTTTACACATAAGGGTTGACCATCGATGGTTGGCCTAAATCATCGATGGTTAGCCTAACCATCAATGGTTACGTATCCACCCCTACAAGATAAAAAATCATCCAGTTGTAGGATAAGCATGCATAGATATAATATAATATTTCCCATGCACACCTCATAACTTTTTTTCCCTTGAAGTTGGCATCTTTATATTCACCCAACTTGGTAACTTTCTCTCTCCTCATATATCAAGTTTGGCTATAAATACGTGGAACATAGAGGAATTAAGGATCCAAAAAATGTCATCCAAGATCTCTTATTTTCTTTGTGTAGGAACTTATCATCCTAAAACTCTATTTGTGTGACTTATGAAGATTCAAGTACTATTATGCTACTAAAATTTCTTTAGGTTTTCAACTACCATTTACTTAACATCACACAGGTACCTTCCTTTCTCTTAGTGTTTTCTTTCCTTATCAAGTTTTTATACTATTTTATGGTCACCTGCACATCACATCTCACCTAAATCATCCATACTCTAACTCCTACCCATCATCCATTTCATCTTTAGTTGCATTATAATTACTCACATACCTCCATGGGAAACTATTGCTAACCAGTGATGGTTACCCCAATAATCATGGTTACCTAACCATTATCATCTAGACCCAACCATTGCTGGTCACACCCAACTACTAAAGGTCACTTTAAAAAATTAATAATAGATTGTTATTTTCTCATCCTTTTACCCAATTAGACACCTATTTCTATCCCTGGCCTATTTGTAGATCCTAATCAAACCTTTATGGACTTGACATTGATATATTTATGCATGGTATTAGCCCACCATTGGTATGTTCTCTATTAAATAGGTACATCATTTATTTTCTTATATATGCATTTATGTTATTATTAGTCTATTATCTTTGATTATTATTTTCAAAATATTTCTATCATTAAGGGAGTGGATAACAGCCATCCAAGGGATATTTTACTTCTTGAATCTAGAATTGATAGGTAGTCCACCCTTCGTACCCATCTAAAAAATTAAGTTTGTTTATCATGATATTATTGTAGGTAGTCCTTCCTCACCAAAAAGGATTTCTCACTTCATCTAGTTATTAATGAGTGAAACATTTACCAGGTACACACCTCTCATCTTTTATTTCTTTCATTTTTCCCAAAAGCAAAAAAAATAGAGTAAGAAATAGTAGGAAATACATCCCAAATTCATAACACCTAACAGTATAATAATGCATTTAAAGTTGCTTCTACTAGTTAAAATAGTGTTTAAATCAATCAAGTACTATTATAGACTCTTAACCAAATGGCTAATTTTCAAACCAATAATGCAAACCAAATGATGCAAATGTAAAACCACTTATTGTAACTCCAAAATCAACCTCAACATACTCAATGGGGAGATCTAAATTCCAATTTACCTTACCTCCCCTTTGGGATATACATGGTAACCTTATACCTCAACCCCCACTTATTAATAAACATATTAAACATTTACAAAACTAACTTCTTGTACCTTAAATTGTAAACATTGACATAGGAGCTATACTTACCAATATCACTTATAATGGATCTATTGATCCTACCTTTCACTTAATTTTTTTTTAAACTTATGAAAATATTGTGTCAAACTTAATACCTTCACAATGACCAAAGAGTTTGCTAAAATCTCTAAAGAGATGCTCTATATTGGTATAATCAACTTAAAACCCACTCCATCACTAGTTTAGAGGGATTGGTCAATGCATTCATTCAAGAATTCCAAAAAAATAACCTTATGAAAATAATTTATCCCATTTTATCAAATAAAAGCAATCAGAATTTGAAATGGCACAAGTTTCATTAAATAATGGAATGTCTTGTCTAATAAAATAGAGCATAATATTATGGATGAGAACCTCTTCCACTTATTTACTAATGTTATTTGTATACCCACAATATTTTTAAAACTTTATCAATTTTGGATGATTTCTCTCTTTCAAGAACCCTTCAATCTTCAATCTCTCTAATTACACAACTTAAAGGGTGCACTAGGAAAGGGTTGGGTAGACCATTTATGCTTCTTAAGATTTTTGTTCCCTACAACATCACTTAAAACCAACATAAATATCTTCTATATATTTCCTTAAGCATTAAAACCTCCCTTACATACTCCTTAACATAATTTTCCACCTTAAATAGTCCCTACCTAAGCCAAAACTTATTTTTATCATTTACCAAACAAAGTATCATGGGCCAAACCCAATCTTTAAAAATGAGCATGTTAGGGGACTAGGTCGGACCAACTGACTTAGTTTGAGACATTACTACTTTATTTATTTAAAAACTAGGTAGATTGTGTTAAATAAAACTTCAAAATGGTTTTATGTTATATCTAAGTATATAAACACATCCTTTTTTCCATTTTTATTAGAGAGATATAGATAATTATTCATTTTCACTTCTTTACAATCTGCTCATCCACCATTCTACTTGAGTAGTCATTACTTAAGGTTTATACTTAGAGAGAACAATATTTTCTTATGTAAAATTATTGGATGCATAGGAAAAGTCATGTATCCTAGAGCTAGCCTATATTTATGAAACTTACAAATCAAAATAACCTCTTTCAAAAGACCATTGGCCAATGAAGAGATTGAGCCTCGATGGGTTCATCTTTAAGGTAAGTATTTCTAAATATTACTCCTCTATTTGGGTATATAGAAGTATAATAAATAATGGATTTTGAATGTATTTCTTTCTCCATATGTGTGTGTGTGTGTCTATACATATATATATATGTATATATATATATGTATGTATGTATATATATATATATATATATATATATGTATGTATGTATATATATATATATATGTATATGTATATATACTTTATTAGAGTTCTTTGCATGTTTACATTTATGTTTAGTATCCCCATTTGTGGCACATATTTTGTTGAGAACTAGATTAGATTTACCTTACTTTACCATTTAGTTTGATACGTAAAAATAGGACCTAGCTAGGGATATTGTGTGGTATTTCTTGACTAAAGGTTTTAGAACCCTCTCTAGTGATATTATGTGGTAATAGAATTGTAGACACCAAAATTACATCACACACGTGCATAACTCCCTATGTTAAAACACCCCTTGAGCCCATTTTCAATATAATAATAATTAGCCTACATAACCCATGATTTTACCCCTTACACATTTAATTAATTTAAAATATTTAATTAAGTTAATTAAAAACCACTTATGCCACCTTACTAAGCCACCTCATCCTCAGACTAATTCTTACCCTCTGAGTCACCCCAAGACTTAGTTCCCTTATCCTAACTACCCATGACTTGGTCTCACCCCAAAACTAAATTCCCAACCAACTACACCCTTCCTAACCTCCCATTTCTGACTATTTGATTAAGTCATAAGCCAACATGAGACTAAAATTAATCTCTAGGAGTTAATAATTAGTGGTTGTATGTCCTTTTTCTACTTTTCTATTGCCTTATGTATTTTGGAGTTGGTAAGGATGTTTTTCCATTGATTCACAAAATCAACACTATTTGTAATACTCAGTTTGTTTAACCTATTATATCAAGTTTTCTAAGTATTCTTTCTTATTACACAAACCTCTTTCATCCTTTGTTTTACCTAGATTCTACCTATAGGTTTCTAAAAACATTGGATTTTCCATCTCCCAGGATATTGTAGTGACTGACATAGGTTAATTACACTGATATCGATAGACTTTAACCTACCAACATCATTTAATCACACTGATGTAGATACACTTTTACTATTGACATCAGTCAAGTGACCAACATCAATGATTGTGTAATTTTAATTCACTCAAAATAGCAAGATAAAATAACCTACTTACCTATACCTGAACCTAATTTTTCCTTATTCTATCATAATACAAATTATTAAGACTATTTATACATATTTTTGCATGGTATTGATGCAAGCCCAATGCAAAATTCTTACTAATTACACAAGATACCAACCACTTCCACCTTCCCCTCTTATTGTTGATTCTATCATAGGGCATACTTCAGATATAGAGCATACTCCTAGCCTTAGCCAAATTCCCATTATGCCTAAAGGAGATCAGTATTTTGCTAATTTCTTGATCATAATGTGGTAGCCCTTCAGCATTACCTTTCCATAAGCCGAACCCATAATTCTTTAGGTGACCCACTATATGGTATGCTAACCTCTCTAATGGAGACAAATTTAGTTTTAGCTATCTCAACTATTTTACCCATGGTTACTCAAACCATTACCTCGATAAGTAACCTAACCATAAATAATGTCCAAAGTTTAGAATCAACAATTGCCCAATCTCACCTAAACCTTGGTGTGACTTTCCTACTTTCACAACCACAAGTAGTTCAGTCAAGTCTCAACCCATTTCATAATTTGGTGGTACCTATTCCATCTACTCTCACACCTATAATTACTTAAGTTACAACTCACCCTTCATCTAGTCTAACCATGCCAATAACCCAACCTATAATAACAACATCTAACCAAACCATAGTCTTTAACCCAATGGGACAAACCCCTTTTCTTTCTTCCCCCTAGCCTATGACTCATTATCCTTATGTTGCCCCAACATAACCTCAACAAGCTTTGTCATACACTCCCTCTACTTCTTATCAAGTTCTCTATAACTAAGGGGGTATATCCCAAACTAATCCCCCTCCAAACCTCATTAAGATGCTGATGGACAAGATGTCTAATTTAAAGACATCCATTTTGAGTTCAAAGAATGTGTTATCTTATGATGAGATATGCAATGAACGCATCCATCCTTTTATGCTTATTTTATCTTATCCAAGCCAATGAAAACTCCCAAAATTTACTCATTTATAGAGTAGAGAAGATCCACAATAGCATTTATGAGCATTTAGACATGCTTGTTATTTAATAGGGCATGATGATGCATTACTACTTCACACTTTCCCTATGTCTCTTTTGGGTGCTACCCTAGATTGTTATAAATCTATAACTCAACACTCCCTTTTCTCATTTACACAACTCACACAAATATTCCTAGACCATATCTCTATTAACATTTCTAAAAAGGTTTTTATTATAGACCTTTATTCTATTAGACAATTTGATGACAAGTCTATCATGGATTTTGTCATTCATTGGAGAGGCTTGATCAATCAGTTCTCCTTCTCCTTACCCCAACTTGAGCTTATTGAGATCTTTTAAATGGCATGTGATAAGAACATTTTGTCCATACTCTGGGTACAAAATTTATGCATAAATTATGAGGTCTTTATAATGACATAGAAACTCAAGATTCGAGCTACAGATGAAGGTAGAGTCAATTTCATAGTAAGAATGGCAATTCTAAACTGAATGACTCCTCTTCTTCTAAAGCTTCTCCTTCTAACCAAAACTCTAAGGCAATGCCAACATGGTGGTCATTAAATAAGCTTCTTCCACAACCACAAACCATCCTAATTCCTTGACTTCCCAAAATTTGACCAAGTAATTCCAACAACGGTATGAAAAAATAGAATACACTCCCATTACGGAGTCATATACTTCCATTTTGGAAAAAACTATTACAATAAGGTGTCATAACCCTTCCTCAAATCAAACCTCCAATACATTTTGACCCCTCCCGTCCTATTCCAACTTGGTACAAGGAGGATGAGTATTGTGGCTACCATAGTGTCATGTCCCCTTTTTAGGTGACATCGCTTAGAGTTGATGATTAGCCTATCATGCGACCCTCGTAGGCTGACAGGATCGATAGAGGGTCATGATGGAGCTTGGATTGGCTTCAAATAGCATAATTTCTCTAGTTGGATTTCATTTGGGCTCTTTCAAACACATTTATCTGAGCTCCTATTATTTAGGGATATTTGACATGCAACGGGGCACCCTTATTTTGGTATGGTCATGTGCAGAATCACTCCCTGATTCACCAGCTTCAGACAGTTTGAGGATCAAACATATATTGAGGGAGATATTAATATTTGATTGATTTAATTAAATATTAATTATTTGGTCTAATTTTAATTAAGAAACCCTAATTAGGGCAAGCATACCTTTTTAAGGGTATAAGGGTTTCTCATGGGAGAGAGTTGGAATGATTATGAGTTTATGGATTATTGTTTGAAGACAAATTTTGCTAAGGATTTTCTTGAGAAGACTGAGCCAAGGGTTTTAGTATTCTATCTACATTGAATAATGTGCCCTCTTTAGTGTGTGTGATTCAAAGGTTGTGAGATATCAGCTGATCTATTGCCAAGTTGAGAGAAAACTTCACACAAAAGTTATCACAAGTATTTACAGGGATTTACTTTATTAGGTTTTTGATTTAGATATTACACAGATAAAGATCTTATATATTAGAGCCATATATCTTGAGATTAGGGGTCCAAAAAATAGGTTATGCTATATTGGTAGCTGTATGAAGTCTGTACAGATCCATGCAAATTTGTACACTTCAGTAGAAAGTGCAGAGACTGATAGCAATTGACATCAACCATTCCCCTCACCAACATCGGTAGGTTAACGACACCAGGAAACTAACGACATCAATATAACTAATGTCGATGACTATGTTTTTGACATAGTAGACCAAGACGTATCAGATCTAGGTTTTATTCCCAATTTCTGGAATACTCAAGTTATTAAGACCATATTTTAATATTCTTTTATATGCATGATAGAGGACATCTATTGTAATCATTTGAGTGAATAAATAAGAGATTATACTATGGTTTATTTATCTATTTGAAGATATTTTGCATGAATAAAGATAAGTAATTCAATAATATTTAGTTTTAGATTTCAAGGGAAATAGGAGATATTACAGTGGTATCAGAGCTTTTGTCTTTCTACAGTCCCTATTGGTAGGGGATATTATAGTGGTATCAGAGCTAAATTTTGCCATCTTGTTGGGTAGATTGGCCATTGAATTAGCTAAGTAACCATGATTACATTAGGTACTCAGAAATAGTGGGACAAGGATATGAAGAAGCTAAAACAAAGTTTGAACCAGTTGGTTGAAACCCAGAAGAGGATGGATGAATGGCTTTCACATCTTACAAACGAATCCAAATTAGTATGGTGGATGACATCCATTTTTAAAGGGTCTACATCATAGAATAAGAAGGAAGAGGATGTTGACTAGTTTTCTCATGAGCGGGACAATACTCAGAATTCCTTGGTGTGTACTCAATTGGCTCTATAGGATTTTGAGAGACATGTGGACGAGTTTTGTCTTGAGGTGAGTTCAGTTCAGGAGTTAGCGTATGTGGTAGGGATTGAGCTTTCTTTTACAGTCAGGGCACATGTTGATGATGATATGAGTATGTCTAGCATTCACACTCTAGATTTAGAGATTGTAGAATAGTCCCAGGATTTGATTATTGTAGATAACACCCAAGAGAATGTAGTGGATAGTTTTGAGGACTTAGTTTCATCAATAGTTTCTTTTGGCATGGAGGAGTTGGATAGCGATGCTATAGTTTTTGATACTCTGTATGTTGATACAAGCTTTGGAGTTGATTCACAGAGTATGGATGGTAGTACTCCAGAGATCGGTAATTTTGAGTCTACTCTTTTAGACAGTGCATCAGAGGAGGATTGTAGGAGACAATCTAGCCAGTGCCACCATGTGTCTAGTCAGCTGAGAGTTAGTGAGTGAGACATTGCTATTGCTTGCGAGCATTTCAATGCTGCTCGTCAGTTGTTAGTAGTTTATGGATGGGGTTCTCTTACTAGCAATGAGTAGGGAAGTAGTTATTTTTCCTTGACAAAGATCCACTCTTTATGGGAGGCTACCCAGATTCTGAGATAGGATTATATGCAGTTGGTAGCTGATAGAGATTATCTTATGGAGTGGGGCAGCATAGCGTATGATGCATTATTGGCCAAGGAAGATAAGGTGAGTGAGCTTACTTAGCAGCTCGAGGTGACTTCTAAGATTCTTGAGAGTACACAGTTAGCTTATGAGGAGTCACAATTTCATTTCACTGAGGTGACCATGGAGTTGGAGCGTTTATAGTCTTTACCAGTGCCAGACCCAATTAATTTGTATATTGAGGTGGTTGGTGGTGAGTACATTCTTGTAGTTGCTATAGAGGAGCATGTTGTTGGGGCTGACACACATGTTTAAGATTTGGGAGTACCTAGTCCTGATGAGTTTGGGATACCAGTGGAGTCGAGTCTCTAGATTAATTCTTCTCACACAGATGATAGTGTGGTATAGTTGGTTATGCCACCTTTATAGAAGGATCAGATGTGGTGTGCGGGGGAGTATGTTGATGCTTCCAAATATAATTTTTATTGCATTGAATCATTCATGGATTATTTGGTGGATAGTGCAGGTGTTCATTTGGACTCGCATAAGGTGACAGAAGGTGTTCTCATCAGAGGTACTAGTGTTATTAGTAGATGGGTTAGAGAGATTATAGTGATCCTTTCTACTATGCTACCTCATAGGGATTTTGAGGTGGGGTTTGTTGAGTGGGTTGCACAGGGTCCTATCCAGCCTATAACTACTTGGAGTTAGAGATTGGAGCCATCTATTGATTCCTAGTTTGATAATAGTGAGCTAGTAGCAGAGTTTTGGGGTTCCGATTGGCATCATATGGTGGGGTATGCTTGTTATTTTTATTTTGACCCAGAGATAGAAGATTTGATTTCACACAGGTGTAGATCAGCTCCACTTTCTTACCATCCATTATGAGATGGATTGGCACCATCTTTTGTAGAAGGGATTGGTAGTTTCAAGTTACACAGCCTGCAGTATCGACACATCCAGGGCAGTTATGATTTTAGAGATTGGTTGAGTTGCATTCACCAATTTTATTGTGGATTCCTCTTGGTTATATTTTAGAGGATGTTGCAAGAGCTTGCATTGATTGTCATTGGTATAGATCATGACTACATTTTGGATCCAGGTGGATTGATTGGTTTGTTGTTTTGAGATTGCTTGGGACAAGCAATTTTAGGAGGAGCAGATTGTCATGTCCCCTTTTTAAGTGACATCACTCAGAGTAAATGATTAGCTTATCATGTGACCCTCGTAGGCTGATAAGACGGATAGAGGGTCATGATGGAGCTTGGCTTGGCTTTGACTAGCATAATTTCTCTAGTTGGCTTTCATTTGGGCTCTTTTAGACACATTTGTCTGAGCTCTTATTATTTAGGGATATTTGACATGCAGCGGGGCACCCTTATTTTGGTATGGTCATGTGCAGAATCACTCCTTGATTCACCATCTTCAGACGGTTTAAGGATTGGACATATATTGAGGGAGATATTAATATTTGATTGATTTAATTAAATATTAATTATTTGGTCTAATTTTAATTAAGAAACCCTAATTAAGGCAAGCATACCTTTTTGAGGGTATAAGGGTTTCTCATGGGAGAGAGTTGGAATGATTATGAGTTTATGGATTATTTTTTGAAGACAAATTTTGCTAAGGATTTTCTTGAGAAGACTGAGCCAAGGGTTCCAGTATTTTATCTACATTGAAGAACATGCCCTCTTCAGTGTGTGTGATTTAGAGGTTATGAGATATCAGCTGATCTATTGCCAGGGTGAGAGATAACTTCACACAAAAGTTATCACATGTATTAATAGGGATTTATTTTATTAGGTTTTTGATTCAGGGTTTTGATTTAGATATTGTACAGATAAAGATATTCTGTATTAGAGCCATATATCTTGAGATCAGGGGTCTAGCAAATAGGTTGTGCTATATTGGCAACCGTATGAAATCTGTATAGATCTGTGTAAATCTATACACTTCAATGGAAAGCACAGAGACTGACATTGGTAGGTAGAGACTGATAATGACCAACATTGGTTGTTCCCCTCATCGACGTTGATAGGTTAACGACACTAGGAAACTGACGGTAGTAGTATAACCGATGTCGGCGACTGTGTTTTTGACATAGTAGGCCGAGACATACCAGATCTAGGTTTTATTCCCAATTTGTAGAATACTTAGGTTATTAAGACTGTATTTTAATATTCTTTTATATGCATGATAGAGGACATCTATTGTAATCATCTGAGTGAATAAATAAGAGATTATACTGTGGTTTATTTATCTATTTGAAGATATTTTGCACGAATAAAGATACGCAATTCAATAATATTTAGTTTCGGATTTCAAGGGAAATAGGGGATATTACAGTGGTATCAAAGCTTTTGTCTTTCTACAGTCCCTATTGGTAGGGGATATTACACATAGAGTTATAGGACACACTTCTAATAACTGTAAAACATTCAAGAACATTATTTAAGACATGCTTGATAGGGGTGATCTCATCTTGGATAATCTTAATGTGCCCACTAATCAAAATATGTATGTGTTCAGAAAACCTTTTCCTAACCATTCACCTAATCAAAATATTATTCAGACCATGACTAACTCATGCGATCATAATATCCATATGGTTAATATGGTTTTTCCTTTACCTCTAATATGACCTCTTCCATAATAGAAGGTACCCATTTTATCGACTCCTCCCCCACATTCAGTGACATTTGTTTTGCCCATTCTCCCTCCTTAGGTAGAAAAGCCTATTTTACCTATTCCACTCCTAAATGAGGAAGATCCTCCTTTACCACTCTTTTTTCCATTAGAGGAGCTTGTATTGCTAGTTATATTTGCACTAATGTTACCTACCCTCTTACCACTTAAAGACCATGCCTTACCCATTCTGCAACCACATGTTAAGTGGAAATCATTCCTATGCTATACCCTCTTGAGGAACCCTCTCCACCTACCTCTCCTCCATTAATAGAGAGTAATACCCCATCCACTCCACCTTTACACCTAGAAGAGTTAGTGTTATCTACTCCTACATTAGACAAGAGACCTATTGTACCTACTCCAATTTTACCACTCTTACCACTTATTTTACCTATGGAGGATCATAATTTACCTCTTCCTCACCCACATGTTGAGGCAGAAATTATACCTATGCTTTACCCCCTCAAGGAACCCTATTTGCCTACCTCTCCTCCACCCATGGAAGACTATGCCTCTTCTCCTATCTTTGTTGAAGAAGATCCTATTGTGGCTCTTTCTTATATTTGGTCCAAAGTAGTAGAGACCAATAATTTACCTCTTTCTCAATCACCTCAGCCTTCTAAAGAAGCAACCATAAGGCCTACATAAACTTCATCTAAGCCCTTCTCATGGTTGTTGAAAAGTCTATAGTTTCTTGATTCCATGAAGATAGATCACGTGGTATTTTGGGATCAGCTTAAAATTCTTTATACAACAAAATGAGTGTCAACCTTTACCACCAACCCTCTAACTACTCTCTACCCCAAGATATTTGACAATGCTAGAGTTTCTTCACCAAAATCACTAGAAGTTCATCCATCTATGTTAGGACCCTCACCCTCCTAGGCATCTACCACATTAAAGTAGATTAGGACTTTAGGAATATGCCCTGTATCTAATCTAATTCATCCATAGGTGAAATTAGAACTAAATCTCTAAACACAAGTTATAATTTCATGACCTAAACTATAGAAAAATGTTAAGATTCCTAAAAATCATTGATCCTTCCCTCTTCAACCCTTAGCTTTATCATCAATTTTGGGACCACACACCTCTAATTTAGTTGGTTTATCACCAATCCAAGTGAAATAAAAGGCAAAGTTACCTCCACTATTGCCTCTACCATTTGGTAAGCCTTTCACATATGACAACATGATACCTAACACCAATAAAGTGTCAAAAAGACATGTAACTCCACTACCACCAAACAAGAAACCATGTAAAATCTGCCCTGTGACTCATAAAAAAAATAAGGTGTCCACTCTTATTACCACAACAAGTGTGACCCCACTCACAATCTCTTAGAGAATTTTTATAAATAAATTTTTGTAATCTTTTATAATAAATCTTCCTCTAATTAAGCCTTATAATCCTCTTGGATTTAACCCATCTTGGTTTAATGATACACAAGTGTGTATATATCATCATTCACCTAGACATGATACATAAAGTTGTAAATCTCTCATAGTGGTCATTTTGAAACACTTTGATGTTGACACTCTCTTTGTTGATACTCCGATTAACCTTCATATTATTCCACCTCTATCATCCATAATGACTCATACTATTTCACCTAAATTCAAACCCAAAGATGTTTTCATACCCCCTTTACCACCTCCTTCACTTATATTTTAGATCAACATAGTTAATTTGGCCACACAATCACAAAACCAAAAGGATAAAGGTAAGGAAAATGTCACTATTCCTTGGGCTCACACCTTTTCCAAAGACACTCCTCCTCCAAATCCCAAGATTTCCATCTTGGGTGTCCTGAAACCAACATCTTTGGATGTTATTCAAAGCTCAATGGTGAAACAACTTCACCAAAATATTGTGAAAATGTCATTGTATGAGTTAATCTAAAATTCACCCCAACATCATCAAGCTTTTATTAGTGACTTACAAGTAGTTAAGATAAAAACTAATGATCCCCAACCTCTTGTAGCTCTGGTTAGCTCTCTTAATTCCATCTCCCTGATTTCCTTTAGTAATTCATAAATTCCACTTCAAAACCTTGAAGCTCAGGATTCTACCCTTTTTATTATCGCATATATAGATCAAAATCATGTCAAGAGAGTCATGATCAATGGGTGAGATAGTATTAATATTTTTTCCACCCATGCCTACAAGAAACTAGCTCTTCCTGATAATTGCATGTCTCAAACTGACATGGTGCTCCACTCATTTAATGATACCATAGTTAATATAATGGGTACTATTATCTTACATATCTGTGTAGGTCCCCACATAATTCTTGAGATCTTCTATGTTATATAAGGATATTTATAATATTATATACTACTTGGATGACCTTGGATATGTGCTTTGGCATGTATACCCTTAACTTTGCACATTGTATCAAGTTTGAGCACAATGGGAAAGTGCATGTTATACATATTGACCCACCTCTGTTTAAAATATGTAACATGACTTATAGTCCCAATGATGTTCTCATTCAATTAAAGACATCATCTTCTCCACATGATAATTTTGAAGCTTCCACAAGCTCCACTACCCTGGTTACATACATATCAATAACACAAATTCTTGATAAAGATCCCATGGAGGAAAATTTTAAATGTGTCACTTAGAGAATATCATTTATTGACACTTGACATATTCCATACTCCACAAGAGTATGAAAAAATTCATATACACCCAAATTCTGATCCCTTTATTGGGATAGTCATCCCTTATGGGCCCCCTAACCTTTGAACTAATTTTACATATGGGGGAATTGATCAAGCTCCCATTATTGACAATCCATCCTGTTTGCCACAACCATTTACCTATGACTTATCTTTCTTGAGAAAGCCTAGTTTTTCTCACACTTATATTTATAGGTTTTCCTATAAAGGTTTTGGTTTGGGTTGTTATGAGCAGGGTGTTCATACACCCAGTGAATATCCCACTAGCAAAACCATTGAAAATGCTAAAAATATACATGGAGTGGGTTATGAAAAACCAACTAAACTCACCAAAACTTCCCATGTACCAATTATTGAAGTGTCAGTCTCTCCTTCTCCACCTTCTTCTCCACTAGCACTTATCAAATTAGAGGTATCTATACCTCCTATTTTTTTCAATAAATGCCATCCATTTAGGGCCTCTCACCTATCTCTTGAAATAATTGATGAAGAATCTCCCACTATTAACACTATCCAATATCAAAATTATGATGTTATTCTCACATAAATGGGTGTAAATGATTCTTATATCTAATTATCACTCCCATCCAAAACACAAGCTATGTTAAATGAATCAACCATTGACATCAATTTGCCCTCTCTCGATAACCCCCACATCCTCAAGATTAGCCAATATTTAGATTCCTCTAAGAAATTTGATTATGCCACATTTCTTAATAACCATATCAAAGCCTTTGATTGGTCTTATAATGACATGCCTAGTATTGACCCCTCTATTATCACCCATATCATTGTCACCAATTGAGATGCTAGACCTGTTAAGAAAAAGCTTCACAAAATGTATCCTCATATTTATCTCCTTGTCAAAGAAGATCTTCAACACCTCCTTTCTATTAACTTTATCCAACCCATTGAATACCTGCAATGGATTTCCAATATTATTCCTATCACAAAATAAACTAGAGTAATCTGCATTTACACTGACTACCATGACTTAAACCATGCTTGTCTAAAAGATAAATTCCCATTACCAATTATCGAACAAATTGTTGATCTAACAACCAATCATGAGATGATATCACTTATGATGGGTTCTTTGGATATAATAAAATCCTAGTTGCTCCTATGGATCAACACAAGACAACTTTCATTACCCCATAGGGGACTTTCTATTATCGAGTGATGCCTTTTGGTTTGAAGAACATTGGTGCCACCTACCAATGTGCTATGACTTATATCTTCCATGATCTCCTACACAAAATTATGAAAAATTACATGGATGACTTACTCAAAAATTCTAAACTTCACCAAGATCACTTGATGATTCTCAAAATCATATTTACTCATCTCCAATATAACATTTGACTAAACCCAAATAAAAGTGTCTTTGGTGTCTTTTATGATAAAATATTAGGCTTTATCATTTCTCTCATGTATTGAAGTTGACCCTACTAAGGTTAGAGCAATACTAGAGATTCCTCTAC
This sequence comes from Torreya grandis, assembly GCA_037957365.1. Classification (NCBI taxonomy): domain Eukaryota; kingdom Viridiplantae; phylum Streptophyta; class Pinopsida; order Cupressales; family Taxaceae; genus Torreya; species Torreya grandis. The sequence goes on along the minus strand of JARHVA010001422.1, from coordinate 3,131,509 downwards.
CTACTAATATCAAACAACTCCATAGCCTATAATGCAAACTTTAGTCAATCTATCACTTCATCTCCTAGTTGTTAGATCATTGCCAACCCTTTCACCATATCATCAAAATAGATGTCTCCTTCTATTAGAATATAGATTGTTAGGAAGCTTTTGATACACTCAAACAATATCTCCTTTCTCCACCAGTTCTTATTCTACCTAAAGAAAAACAACCTTTCTACCTTTACATCTTTATAATAGACCATTCTTTGGGTGCTATTATTGCACATCGATATGATCACCATCAAGAATAGTTGGTTTACTACATAAGCCACACACTTATTGTTTATGAGACTTGATATACCCATACCAAAAATATTTGCCTCATGTTGGTATTTTTAGCCTCTAAGCTCTACCATTATCTCTTAAATCATAAAACGTATGTGGTCACCCATACTGATCCCCTCAAATACATGCATTCCAAGCCATATCACAACCAATGTTTAGCTTAGTGGCTCATGGTCCTTGATGAATTTGACTTATATTTTATTCAAAAAAATTCTACCAAGGGGAAAATGATCATTGATTAGTTAGTTACTACCCCTTTACCTAAAAACCAACCTTCAACCTTGAATTCCCTAATGAATCTATCACAATGCTCTCCAATGATGACATCTCCTATCAAATGATGTTGTTATTTGATGGGTCTAAATATGAATATGGTGGGTGTGGGGATCATTCTTATTACTCTAGATGGAAAACTTAGTCCTTTGTCATTTAAACTATATTTTTAATGTACTAACAATATGGTTGAATTTGAAGATTTGATCTTAGGGCTTCAAACAACTATCTTCTTTTGTATCAAATAAATAACCATTTTTGATGATTCTTAGCTAGTGGTTAATTAGGTTAATGGTTCCTACCTATGCAAAAAAAAAATTATAGAATGGTATAAACATCATGTAGATACACTATTAGGATCATTTGATGCTTATCTCTTACAAACTATTCCTTGATCTACAAACAAGTTTTCTAACATAATGGATTCACTTGCTTCACACATACCCTCTTCATTCTCTTCAAAAATCTATGTTACCATGCATCACCTAACATTACCCTCCAATGTATCAACTAGCATCCTTTTTATCAAAAATGTAACATCTAATCCACATAACTTATGGTACAAGTAACTCATGAATTATTTTTCTTTTTCTATTACCCCTTCTGATCTCTCCAATAATGGGAGATGTGCCTTTATAAAATATGCCACTCATTACACTATGTTAGGGGGACTTCTCTACAACCAAGTTTTTGATGGTCTCCTTCTTAGATGCCTCACCAGTACTGAGACTCCCTTCATTATTAAAGAAGTCCATGATAATATTTGTAGTGGACATTTTAATGATAATGAAGTTGTCAAGTGTATATTTTGACTCAATTATTACATCCAGCATCAAATGTCAACAACATGCTAACCTCCTTCACATTTCAAGTCATGCATTACAATTTGCCAAAGACTTATGGCCCTTCTCTTAATAGGGCTTGGATCTAATCAATGAGATTAACCCTAATTCATCTCTCCATCACCATTCTATCATTACTACCACTAAATACTTCACCAAGTGGGTCAAGGCCCTTTCTCTCATCTCCACTAGGGTTGATAAAATTCTTGACTTTATCGACCATCACATCATCTTTCATTTGGATGTCCCACATAAAATTATAATAGATAACATCAAATATTTCAAAAATAAGACTATCCAAAAATTTTGTGATACCTTTTGAATCATATTAATCTTCTCATCACCGTACTATCCACAAATAAATGGACAGGTAGAAAATTCTAACAACACATTGACCAAAATTCTCTTAAAGGTAGTCAATGATATAGGAAAGTATTATCACACACACATTCCCTTTTGTTTATGGGCTTACCACACTTGCATTCAAACCCCTATGGGTGCTATTCCTTTATACTTGGTGTATGGAACAAAGGCTATTTTGCCTCTTGAGGTTTAAATCACTTCTCTTTGCATTTCTCTAAAAGACATACTTACTAGCAATGAATTTCACCAAGAATTTTTGGCTCAACTCGAGTTGTTTAATGAGCTTCATCTCATAGCCCTCAACCACCTAAAAATCTATCAAGAGCGAATCAAGCATGCTTAAAACAAAAAGCTCAAAGATTAAGATTTTAATATTCTATATCTCATCTTAAAATAAAATCAACATGTGACAAACATGGAAAAAAGTAAATAGGGTAAGTTTGTTCCTAAGTGGCTTGGACCCTACATCATAACTCACAAGTATGGATCAAAAACTTATCCCTTATCTTCTCTCAAAGGAAATGTAGAACCCAAACCTTTAAATACCTTAAACCTATGACCATTCTTTTGTTAACCAAATAATGCTTCACCTCATGTTTAACTTGAGCTCATCTCTTGAGCATCCCTATTACATTCATCTCCCTTTCTCTTAACCCTTACTCCTCCACACTTAGTTAACTTATGATGTGCTATGGTTTTTCCCTCAAAGTGGAAAACTCCTAAGTCTCTATAGAATTATCCATGGCTAAAAGTAAAAAAAGGGATATGTAGATAAGTTATAATCTCTTAGGTCATGATTCTCAATGTAGATTTCTCCCTTGAAAGACAACTACGTAACTTCTCTTTGCTACTATAAATAGACTACTACCTTGAAAGACAACTATTTAAACTCAAACACAAATTCTTAGACCACTCCCTTGAAGGATGGCTATGCCAAGATTTGTTATCAAAGGGAAATAAAAACAAAAAAAATTCTCTTATCGATCAACTTCATACAACCTCAACACAAACAAAATCCCATTGTAGGTTTCCCACATTGATCAACTTACACAAAAAAAAAATTTAAGTCATAAACTTGCCTATAGTAGCCCTCAAATCACCCACAATAGGGGCATATCTTCCCCACTTAAAAGGTTACACTACTCAAATACTTTCACTCATTTTACCCTTTTGCCCTCATACTCTTTCAAGGGACTTTGAACTCACTTAACACAAGGTGAACATGATGCTTTTCTAACCAACAAAATGGTCCAATACTGCAAAGCATGAAAGAGGCTCATATTCTTGAGCCTATTTATGTTATTATTATGGTCTTTTCTAGTACACAAGCATTTTACCCCTTTATTTCCCATCCAAATCATATGTCGATCTCTTTTTTAAGATGAAAGCTTGATTTAAGCAATAACATAAACAACCTATACATTTTTAGCATACACCATCACAAATATTGGAAAATGCTAAGATGAAGCTAGCAAATTAACTATGCATATACCATGACACATATGGGAAATGCTAGTCTAACTCAACTAAAATGCTCAACAATAACATAAACTTAATATAACCATCTACATCAACATCATCATCACTAATACAATAAACACATCTTGAAATATCAATAACACATCACACACACACACACACACACACACACACACACACACACACACACACACACACACACACACACACACACACACACACACACACACACTCACTCACTCACACACACACACACACACACACACACACACACACACACACACACACACACACACACACACACACACTCAACATAAATGTACATCAATAGACTATAACAATATCATCTCTCTCTCAAAAAATATATCTCTCATCTTTGGCTCAGAGGCATATGTGCATACAACATATATAACAATAATAAAATATGGCACTCAGAGTCCTCAAGGCTATACAAATGGTTGTGAAGAAGCAGTCTCATCACTACTCTTCACTTGTCTACATTTGTGTGAGCTAGAAGTCATGGCACATGTCACGATCTCTCCTACTATCTAAACTTGAAATACCTCTAAATATATGGGAAATCCTTGATGACCCTATCATAATAAGTAATATCATCACGGGTTTTTATACCTCACTAGAGATATAGTCTATGGAGGTCCCATCACACCTACTAAAGGCCCAACTTATACTGGTCCCTATGGTAGAGGAAGATGAGTAGCTTGACTTGTTACTCTCAAACTATTCCTCTTTACTATCATTGTAGTAACCTAACCATGTAATACCTTAACCTAACCTATAATGCCCTATCTTGGCCTTGTAATATCACCACCTATCCCTCTAAAACTAATATATGTTCCTGAGCTACATCTTGAGCCTACACTACCACATCTTAGGCTTTTACTAATACATCTTATGCCTATATCATTACATCCCAAGACTATATGATTGCATCTCTCTCTCACACACACACACACACACACACACACACACACACACACACACATACACACACACACACACACACACACACACACACACGCGCGCGCGCGCACACACACACACACACACACACACACACACACACACACACACACACACACACACACACACACACACACACACACACATCAACCACTATAAATCTAGTGGTGGCCTCCTAACCTAAACCATGGGATGCAAACCTATCTACCAAGCAAGATATGCTACTGTGTATCTAATATCTACTACACCTAGACCTACTGGTAGATCCTTAAAAACTAGCCCATTTATCTCCTAGGGCAAGGGTAGGGGTGCCTCTATATCATCCCTCATATATTGAGGGATGGCATGAGGTATATCTTATAGTAGTTCTAAATTTATTCTAACCTGTACCATGGGTACCATCTCTAGCTCACTGGCTCATCTCCCTCTAACCCATAATGTGCTTTGTAGTCCAATAAGTTGCTTTACCTATCCCTTAAATGTAGGGTATGTCAAGTAAGATCTCCACACAATATATATAGGGATAAATCCCTCTATCTTGTTCCTATAATGATCAATATCTCACACTATGCCATCTACTTGGGTTTGGGCCATACCATCTCTCCACCATCTGAAACCAACCCTAAAATTGACTACAATCATGGTAGGTAACCCCAATGGTCATGTCACCATGATATACTCATATAACCAATAATGGAGTAAATTCCCAACACACAAACTATATCATCATGATAGTCTCAACCCCCATAGCTCTTTGTATAACTGTAATAGAAAAGCTAGTCCCCATATGAATATGGTTCACTATTCAACCATCTATGTCAAAACACTTATCAACACAATATGAAATATACCACCATCTATATCTGATATTGCATACACTATAATCCCTATCATCATTATAATGCTCAACTAATGTTATTTCTCATCACAATGTGTATCATCTCATAGGCAAAGCTTGCTAAGTGATAGGTTACCTCACTAACATGCTCTCCAAATAATGACACCATGTGAATATCATGCTCCACTCTCAAATATAAAAATAACTGCTCACCTTAGAGTGGCAACCATAAAATGATATACACATCCTCTTGGGTCACTATCAGCTCTCTGGTTGGCAAATGGAATGTGTTGGTGGTGTGATCCCACCTCTCAATCAATGGTACCATTAAACTCACATCCCGTGCAAATCTGTAATATCATCACACTCCCCCTAAAACTATGACTACCATTTGCTCCCACTCATCTAGGGTGACATCCCTCCTCATCCATGTTATTAATGTCAATAGGCAATCCTATAACATTAACTCCTACCTAGCCTACATTCATACACACACACCTCATGTCACATACTTTTTAATATAACCTACCACTACAATTTTCCCTTCTCTCTAAGAAAACTACATTGGTCTCAAGCCCTCAACAAGGATATGTAGGTAACACTTAGTTGACATGGGGTCTTCTAAGGTTAGCTCAACCATATACCCACCTAACTATCTAGCCTACTCTCCCATCTCCACCCTATGCCAAACTGCCTATCACAACTATAGGCCTCATGGCTTATCTCCATAACCCTTAAACTTATGGCCTATATTTTAAGCCCTAGGTCCCTTAACCTATTTGAACTAACCTTTTCTTAACCATTTCCCTTAACACACTTTTAACTATACCTTAGATATTTTCCCCTACATACTGGGAGAATTACATTAGCCTGAGTCCCTCAATCAGGCTATGTAGGTAGCACTCAGTCAACTCAGGGTCTTCTAAGGTTAGCTTAGCCATTAGGGTTGTTGAATCCTATAATTAGGGATCCAAAATTAACCTTTTCTCTTATTTTGGGTTTTTAAGGTCACTAACATCAGTTTTATAAGATGACATCGATGCTTGGTGTTAGCTGATGTCAATAGAACCCTACCAACAATGACATCGTGTTGACCACTGTTAGTGGACCTATCAACATTGATGATTGGTTTAGCCCTAAGGTTAAATGATCCATATCATAACATTAAATTTTAACCTAAAAACTACCCCTAACCCCTCCCAAATTCATCTAAACCTATCCTCACTTCATTTCCTACCCCTCTACTATCATTCTTTTCCCCCAACTTCAAAATTAACCTAAAAAAGAAAAATAACAAAATTAAATTCAAAATCAAATTGAAGGCAATCTTACCTCATCTCTCCATCTCCTCTGAGCTAGAATAACTGGTACTTGTGGTGATGTACCTCTAGCTGGGTCCCCTCCTAGCTCTACCATCTCACTAACACTTAGAACTCTTTTTCTCTTTAATCAAATGTTGTAAATGACTTCTAGTGGGCTACCAAGCCTCTTTTTATTAGGTTTAATCACCCACTAATGTTGGCATATTTGACCTAAGCCACTAACATCAACACTATTTCTTACCAACATTAGTGATATAACTAATGTTAGCACCATTGTATTAGAGTTTTCACCAATAACCATAATCCTTTAGACTTTACCCCTAATCTGGGGCAACTTAGATCTCACATATATCTCCCTGACCATGACAACCAACATGGAAATCACATATATCTCCCTAACCATGACAACCACCCTTAGAGATCACTTAAATATCCACCCATGATGACTTTGATTAGATATCATGAATATCTCCTCGATCATTGACCCTTTTACACCGACCTTGCATTGCTTGTCACACATGAATCATTGGAGCTATAACTTTAATTGTTTTGACCTTATCAGCTATCACTTACAAGCTGTGCTTTGGTTATTTCTATTTAAGTCCTCCTCTACCTTACCTATTCTATATTTTGTTAAATATAGCTCCTAATAGTATATGCACAATCAATGATACCATGTTCTCCTCCACTCACCCAATTCACTTCTTATCAAACTAGTACTTGATTCTAGTTTATCCTTCATTGATTCCCATTTTGAGGGGGGATTCTTCATCCAATACCTGGAACATCTAACTCTTATTTTTGTCACACATGTGCATAACTCCCTATTTCAAAATTCCCCTTGAGCCCCTTTTCAATAATAATAATAAGCCTCCCTAACCCATGTTTTTACCCCTCACACATTTAATTAATTTAAAATATTTAATTAAAAACTACTTATGCCACCTTACTTGGCCACCTCATCCTAATACTAATTCTTACTCTCTGAGTCACCTCAAGATTTAGTCCCCTTATCCTAACTATGCATGACTTGTTCTCACCCCAAAAATAAATTCCTAACCAACTACATCCTTCCTAACCTCCCATTTCTACTATTTCTTAACAAATAACACACTTGGCATGAGAAAAAAAAAATAGGATAAAAATATCCCTTTTACCTATTCTCATGCCACTAACATTGGTCAACCTATGGCTGATGTTTATGAGGCCATCAATGTTGGTTACTTAAGCCAAACTCCAAAATAGTTTTGAAGGTAGAAAAAATCAAGAAAAGTCATTTTTATTTGCATACAGGCTTTTGGCATCCAACTTTCCACATCTTGGCTTATTATTACCTTACATAAGTTAATATAGATTAGGAACCAAGCTCTTGAGATCTAGAAGCACACACTTAATTTAATTATTCAAGGCATTCATTCGGTAAGCCTTATAGGAACCATCCATTTGACACTTATCATTCAGTCAGATCTACAACTAAGTACATCACTTATTTTGTAAGTATTTAAGTAGTTACTTTTAATCACTATATACCTATTGTTTATTATTTTACACATTCCTAACTGAACCCCCATGAAGGAATTATAAAGCTTTTTCACTTGTTTCCCCTTATTTAAACACACCAAACCTCTGACTAGATCCATCCAAACAATACTCTCTCTCTCTCTCTCACACACACACACATACACACAACTCTCCCTAAGATTCTAAACCTAACCAAAACTATTTCTTAAACCCAAAAAACCCTTATCTAAGCTCCTAGGTAATTATTACCCCTACCAACATTAGTTGCCCAACCATTATCAGTCACATTTGCTCATCGACCTTGGCAGCCTAACCAACATCGACAACTATGAAATATCCCAACAAAGAGAATGCTAATAACTGGCTGAAACTAAACATTACTTGAGTCTAATTTTTATGAATACATTGCTCAAAAATGAAGATCAGGTTTACACATGTTTATAAATAATACATTTCTGAAGTATAACAACCCTTAAGATGACTAATTATGCAAAAAGTATTGTCCAAAACCGCTTAACCGGTTTGTACTAATTTAGATAATAACTCAATGATTGCAACAAGAGTGCAACAACAGATATATGACAAGATATGAACTTAAATATGGTTGTAACAGAACTATAGATTCTCCTCAAAATATTTTAGATAAATAGCAATTGCAAATACAGTCCAGATATCATGCAAATAAAAATAATACAAATATGGTCTCAAAAACCTAATTTTTCCACTGACTGGAAATAATCCCTGGATTTGGTATGGCTTGGGTTGCTGTGTCAAAAACACAGTCACCAATGTCGGTTATGCTACCATCATCGATCGATATACTGCCTCCATTAGTTTCCTAGTGTCGGTCTCTACCTACTGGTGTCGGTCTCTACCTATCAGTGTTAGTTATGCTACCATCATTGGTCTTTGCTACTGATGTTAGTTTCTGTTCAGCTGATGTTGGTCTCTACACTCCCTACAGATGCGTATGAATTTGCATGGACCTATACATATCTGTACGGATTTCGTACAACCACAAATACAATATAATTTACCCTGTATGTTGGACACCTGATCTATTGAAGCAAATGACTGTTGAAGCCCCAGATCTGATCAATAAGCTTGATGTGAATTTTGTCATGAATCCACTCCTGAAAAGAGCTAGGTTTTCATCCAACTCTTCTCCAATCTGTTGAAGGTTTTTGTCCTCAGAGATTTAGTTGAATCAGAGATTCAAGCTTTACAATAATGCATCAAAAATTTTAAGCAACAAAAGATAAAAAATGCTTTGCCCTCAACTTCTTTTAAAGGCTCTAAAGAATCTTCTAGAAGAAGCCAACTTATTTAATATTTTATTTCCATATTAATTAAAATTATTTAATTAAAGTCATCCTTTTGAAGTAATATTAATTTGTGGACAACTTAAATTAATTAAATTAATTAAATCACTTATCATAATTTTGGGGACATTACAGTCCTCCCTTCCTGGAGATTTCTTGTCCTCAAGCAATTCACCCTTGATACGCAACACCAACTTCCAATATCTCATATCATTCTCAAAAATTTGCAAACTCTACCATTTGAAACACTATGCTTAGTCTTTGCAGAAGACTGCTACGCTACTCTGATTATCATGCTCTCCAAATTCTCATAACCATCTTATAACCATGTATATGTGTGAAATCTTTGTGACATAGAAGTAGCAAACCTTGTCGGATACATAATAGCATGATGGATAACTGACTGTTGTCCCTGTAAGTAATTCCTCATATACAACTGAGTTGAGTACTTGCAGACTCTAGTTCCATCTTCTGTAGATGACAACTCTTCATCCCATAATGGATGGTACCCCATCAATCCACATTGATGCATCAACCAATCATCTGCATGTGAACTAAAAGAAAGGTGATGAACTCTCCTGACTATGTAGTCATGGTTAAAGGCACCAACCTCCGTCAATAGTTGACCATCATGGTCATGCTTTCTATCACCTAACATGGAACTAACCTTAGGGGAATCAAGTGTATTTTCAGATTTATCTCTTATTTGAATAATGTTATCTATCCTTTTTTGTCTTGCTATGTTGATGAGATTGATCTTATCTTTCACTTTTTGAAGATGTTGTCTTGCATTGGTAGCCACTAATCTAGCCTCTTTGGCTTTTTGCAACCCTTCTTCATTAATTTTTTTTGGACTTCTTTACCTCTTCTATGCCAAAATATACAAAATCAGAACCTTTGTGGTTTGAATCCACAATATATATCTCATGTGCAACACACTTAACCTGAGTACCACCATAGGAAGACTCAATAACCTCATTACCTTCATGTGAAATGGATGATACCACATGACTAGAATTGTTGTTGCAAAAATTAGAATAGGTACCAAACCTTGGAGACATGCTTTCAACACCCCTAATGGGCTGATCCATGATTGTAATCTCTTTCATTTTGTGATCAACTTGATGAATCAATGGTGTGCTATGTGTCTCTTTCTGTTCTAGAGTTATTTCTTCTTTAGGATTCCCACATGATGACTGATTTTTGTTTTTCCTACGCTGCAACTCAAATGATAACACATCTTTATGCCTTTGTTATGCATACCCTGCAAGTAACTGATCCATTATGGTGTTTTTATCATGAACATGGATAGGTTGACACAAATCTTCTTTCTCACATGAAAACATATCATCAACTATGGCATGGTATTCCTTTTTTGCAAGCTCAACCTTATGACAAATTTTTGGATGCATGTCAATGTAATCTTTGAAATGAAATTTCTCCCTAACATATTGAGGAAGAGTATTATACTCCTCAAGTATGTTAGTTACTTCTATTTTCCTATCTAGTGGCAATGGATCCTTCCTAGAAGAAAATGTTGATCCACTATCATGTCCAAATTTCCTTGACATAGAATCATTGAACTGATGAAATTGAAGCTTGAATAGGGTTATATCTCTTAAAAATTATGCCATAATGAACTATCACGCTAACCAACTGAAACTAATATGAAAGAGCAAAAATTGACCCTGTACTGCTAAAAACTAACATGCAACGCAAAATCCCAATAGGCTAGCAGAATCAAGGCTCTGATACCACTAAAATATCCCAACAAAGAGAATGCTAATAACTGGCTGAAATTGAACATTACTTAAGTCTGATTTTTATGAATACATTGCTCAAAAATGAAGATCAGGTTTACACATGTTTAGAAATAATACATTTCTGAAGTATAACAACCCTTGAGATGACTGATTATGCAAAAAGTACTGTCCAAAACTGCTTAACTGGTCTATACTAATTTAGATAATAACTCAATGATTGCAACAAGAGTGCAACAACAGATATATCACAAGGTCTGAACTTAAATATGGTTGTAACAAAACTATAGATTCTCCTCAAAATATTTTAGATAAATAGCAATTGCAAATATAGTCTAGATATCATGCAAATAAAAATAATACAAATATGGTCTCAAAAACCTAATTTTTCCACTAACTAGAAATAAACCCTGGATCTGGTATGGCTCAGGTTGCTGTGTCAAAAACATAGTCACCGACGTCGGTTATGCTATTGTCATCGATCGATATACTATTGCCATCAGTTTCTTGGTGTCGGTCTCTACCTACTGGTGTCAGTCTCTACCTGCCGATGTTAGTCTCTATTCGGCTGATGTTGGTCTTTGCACTCCTCGTGGATGCGTATAGATTTGCATGGACCTGTATAGATTTATATGGATTTCGTACAACTGTAAATATAATATAGTTTACCCTGTATGCTGGACACCTGATCTATCGAAGCAAATGACCGTTGAAGCCCCAAATCTAATCGATAAGCTCAATGTGAATTCCATCACGAATCCACTCCTGAAAAGAGCTAGGTTTTCGTCCAACTCTTCTCCAATCTGTTGAAGGTTTTCATCCTCAGAGATTTAGCCAAATCAGAGATTCAAGCTTTACAATAATGCATCAAAGTTTTTAAGCAACAAAAGATAAAAAATGCTTTGCCCTCAACTTCTTTTAAAGGCTCTAAAGAATCTTCTAGAAGAAGCTAACTTATTTAATATTTTATTTCCATATTAATTAAAATTAATTAATTAAAGTCATCCTTTTGAAGTAATATTAATTTTTGGACAACTTAAATTAATTAAATTAATTAAATCACTTTATCATAATTTTGGGGACATTACAAACTATGGATTTTTAGTAATCCTCCTAAAACCTACCCAAAAAACTTCCAAAATACAAATTGAATATACCACCTACACTCTGTTTCTCTCTATTGCACTTAGGTTGTGAATAATGGTAACATAATCTCTCTTTTTTGCTCTCTTTGTTATTTATTACTCTTTTATTTCTCAAAAGTAGACTATCATCTCTAAGGAAGTTTGACACTTCCTAGAATAATCACGTATCTTGGCAACCCACTCATATATCTACTAATATACATTTTTGTGGTAGTTCTTTCTTACTTGTAGGTAGTCCTCCCCAACCAAAGAGGAATGCTCACAATATCCATATATCGTGTGAAAACCAATCTAGGTTCATTCTAATCACTTATCCCTATCCTTCTTCTCTATTTTTTCTTTAAATTTGAAATAGACACAATTTTAGTGAAACAAGACCCCTTAGTTAGGTCTAGAGGATCCATATTTTTCATGACCTCAATTGTCTAAATATACCAAGTGAAAGGGATAATGCAATTTAGTTTCTTTGAGCTAGGATTAATTTCTAGATCAGCTTCACTTTCCTTTGTATACATTTTGGTGAACCTGACATGAACTAACCCTTTTAGGTTTTGTTTCACACCTTCATCTATAATCATTTATTATTTATCTCATTTTTACATCATTGGATAGAATCTATTGACTTAGTCTAACTTTCTATGTAACTATTTAACAATAGTTGATCCAATCGATTCTATTTTTCTTTCTGCATGTCAACTTTAATTATAGTTAACTAAATTAATCTACTCAACTTAGTTCACTAATTTACATATACGTTTTAAAAATCAGTTGACCTAGTTGACTTTGTTAGTAGGTAAAAAATATTCATCTACATTGGTGTTTGCTTCTTGTGCAGGCCCCTCTAGGACATCAAACTAACCAAGTTACCAAGGCCACATATGAAATTTAGGGAATTCAACTTGCATTCTAACTCTACATTCCCAAAATTATTATTGAAGGTGACTCCCTTAACATTCTCCATGCTCTTAAAGGTAAAGTCACCCTTTCTCATTCCATCACATCACTTATTAATGATGCCTATAGACTTTTATTCTCATTTGAGAAAATTTTTATTGTCTACATATACCAAGAGGGAAATTCAATAGTTGATAGCCTTTCTAATTTTGGAGTGAGTGATGAAAAGCTGGTCATGTGGGATAATCCTAATCAAATCCCAACCCAAATCCTAAACACCCTTAATAATGATTGTATTCAATCATCATATTGAGTTGGCTTGGCATGACCCAAAGATAACATTAATGAAGATAATGAAGATTTAGATAAGTAATGATTCTCACCCCAAATTTGTAATTAACTCCATTGGTAATAATTATTGCCTCAATTTCAATAGAAATAAAAATATAGAGGCTAAGTTGACAGGAAATAATTCTTACAACAAGATGACTATTGGGGACAATAGAGACTGCCTTGAACTTATCTTACGCTTGAAAGCCTAGAATAATAATAAAGAGTGGGATAAAATTCATAAAGGAGGTATGTCTTCTTTCATGTAATGCATTATAGGACATGATGAAAATCTCTCCAAGGATTTTGTTCTCACTTAGAATAAGTAAATAATTTGAATGAGGGGACTAAAAGTAGTTGTCTTAGAGGAAAGCATTACCGAGGTGATAGGCATGTCCTATAATAGGATGTGTGCCTTTAAATACATCAATTAGAATATTAAATTAAGTGAGAAATTCTTCAAAAATTATTAGGTAATGAAGATAGACAAGAAGGGTTTCCCCAGGGTTAACCTTCCCAAGTGATGGCAAGAGCTTTATCCATAAGTGATGAAATATATTACTTTAGAATTGAAATTCACTGTGATATTATCTCATCACTTCATTCTCCTTAACCATTTCAAAGGTTATATAATTATTTGTCCATTCTATTTGATCAAATCCCTGGAAAGCACCACATTCGCTTACTAGATGAGTATTAAAAATGACATAATTCACCATGGTTTGATATATCTACTATTTCAAAAAGTTTAGCCTCTACCAAGCAAAACCATATCCCTTCATTAATACATTCCTGTTGATACCCTAGTTCCCCCTAGAAAAGAGTATTTTTCCCCACCCCCTTCTCATTCACCCCCTTAACTAGCCTAGACTAAATCCCCCTTAAATGCTTGCTAGTCCTTTCACTATCCTCTACCAAAACATGTAAACCTGCACCACCCCCATCAAGGAGGTAACTAGTCATAAGGGAACCCTAACCCTCTCTCTAAAGAAATATATTTTATAGTAAAACAAATAACTTGGTGTTTTTTTAGATAAGCTTAATAATGTTGGGATGACCATGTCATATCTTATCACTGACTAGAATCATTTAAAAGTAGCAATTGTGAGACTTAAAAATGAATTGGATATGGTGACGAAGATGCAAGACACCACACTGAAAAATTGAACTAGTAGTGATCTATGAGGAGACTCCCATTACCCAAACCATTTATCATCCTAATGGTACCCCCTACTCAACTCAATAAAATACCATCCACACCTCTACTAAAGTACCCTTAAAATATACTAGGGGTAGAATCAATAAAGCACTAATGAAGAAAACCAATATGGAGATGGAGCAAGAGGGTACACAATGTAACACTAGCTTTGAAGAGATATCTAATTATAACTAAGGATTTGGTTGTGGTCCTTTTGTGTTTTGGATATCATTTTATTCATATTAATTTTTTTGGTTATCACTATGTTCTTACTCAGCTAAAGGCCTTCTCCAAACTACTCCCAATATTTAAATTATCTTTCATTATGTATTGCTTTTGTTTGAACTCATGGTTGGAGGATCCCTATAAAACCTAATTTATTCACCCTATCTAATAAAAAATAAAAAATTTAACATATTCAAAATTATCAGCTTCATTCTCACCATTTTAGTCATTTATTATCTTCATTACAGTCACATTTTTCACAATTTTTAGTTTATAAAACTCTAAATCTATAGTGGGCTAGGTCCAATGGATTGACATAATTATGTAGCTTGCTTTCTTGACTAGGAGTCTCAGTTGACTCATTTAATTATGTTTTTATAGGTTTTGATTCAATAGATAGAATTAACCCAATCAATTTTATAATTTAGTGTTTTCATAGTTCATCATTTGAACCAACCTTATACTATTCAAGAAAAGGAATTAATTCATATTTATAGTAATTAATTCATCTTTCATTTTGTTGGTTGATTGCTTAGAGTAGCACACATAGACTAAATAATAAGTTTTAATTTGTCAATTTAGTCACATTAATTTTAATTTATTCAAACAATTCCAAACCACATAATATTATAAAGTATTAAATAAATTCTACCCAAGGTATACCTACTTGTATTTCAACACCAAGGGGAAACAAACTTAGTTTTTTGGTCAAGTATAAATAAGTGGTTAAATTTATATAGTGGAAAAACACATAATACCCTTATCATTTAAATAATATGAAGTGAGGGGGTAGGCCCCAATACCAATCTAGTATCATCATCAATACAAATCCATTTTATCCTACTCAAACCATCCTTAGATTGCATTTCTAGTTCCTTTTTATACACAACTCTCTATGACATTTATTTTTAAAAGATATAAGTTAAAAAATTTAGGAATGACCACATAGATTAGTATTTCTATTTTTTCTACTTGCTCTCTAATAATTATGTGATGTATTACAATACTTGTAATAGCCAAGATTGGTACAAGGTTTGTGTTGTGTGTCACAACTACATCAAATGGTTCAGCCTAGTTTCTTATGTGTTTATTTCAAGTACTCTTCAAAATAAAACTAGATTGTATAGATTCATAACTGTCAAAACCTATATTCATCCTCAAAACATAGTCAACCCACTCAAGTGTGTATCATACATTTTTTTCTTTCCATAGAAAACAATCATTCTATTTGATCCAGTCTCTCATAGGTTAGTCTCCAGTTCTTCCCCATAGAATATAGTTGATTGATCTGAATGTGTTCTTTCTTATAATTTTCCATTGACCTTCATTCCAAACTCTATCTATCCAATCAATTTTATTCCTCTTGGTTGATACTATTCTATATCTCATTGACTTTGATCCTACTTTTCACATTTTCTCTATAATCTTATATTTTTGTTTCAAACATCATGAAATCCATAATAATAATATTTTTTAGAAATCTTAATCCATTTATACAATACGTAGGATGTTCTTTCCTTCCTACCCTTATTACCCAAGAGGATTCTCACTCTTGGTGTACTTTCTCTCACCCATAATATTTAGATGTGATATGCACCAAATTACCCCATTTGATGACATGGGTAGATTAGTTCCATTTCACACTTCTCAAGATAGATCTCTCTAAAGCACATTAATACACTTTAGGGGAAATTGACAAAAGCCTAACCAATAAAACTATAGAAAATATTTTAAACACCAAAAACACACCACCCAAAGACCCATATGCTAATACCAATCCAAGGAATGTTCCTCCTACTAATCCTAATAATCCATCTTTAAACACTAATAACCCCAATCCACCAATTGGCACCACTAAAATTCTTGCACAAATATTGTAACAAAAAAATACTATGAAAACATATAATAATTATCAAATGATTCAAATGAAACATCATTTATTAAATGGGTCTAATCAACCTCTTATTTTTGTACCCCAAAATAACCAAAATTTTATCCATCCACCTCATAGGGATGCCATAGGAAATATCATTCCCCAACCTAATATAGGAGAATTACAAGGTAACATAGTTGGTTTTATTATTTAATGTTTCAAGTTGACCAAGTTTTTATTTTTAAAGTTTGAGATATATTATAGAGTCCTCTAAGATGTGTTGGAGTCATCAGGAGTCTTTGGAGTTGTGTGTTTTTAACCTCTTGGTGTTTCCCTCCAAAAATGTACAAATTTGAATTTTTAATGCATAAACCTATTATCTTGAATAATTTGTATCATCTTGTAAGGTTTTAGGGAGTCCTAAAATGTTTAACAGGTGTATTTTAAGATATTATATATTTTGTAAGTGGACTATGAAATTTCTCATGTTTAAAGTAATTAACTTCATGTAATCTTAGTAAGAAATAGAGTGTCAACCTAAGTTATTGATAAGAGTTAGGTATTTTTATGAAATTTAATAAAATCATAAGTATATAGAGAGGTTTTATATGGAGGGTAAATAAAAGGACAAATAAAGATAGGTGATAATCCAGGGGTTTGGCAAATATTTAAAAAAATGGAAGAAAGAGTTCAAGGGGAGTAGAGTTTTGATTGTAAATATCAAGAATTGACCAATAATCAATTAAAGTTTCTTGTTTTGGGACAAAGGTTTAAATATTACTTTATAATTCATGTAATTCATATTCTAATTTGATTTATAAACTTTTCTTTCAAAAATAGGGGTCTACTTTAGAAATAGGGTTGTTTATAGAAGTAATTTGAGATTTCAAAATGAAAATATATGTGTTGATGAGGTTTTAATACTTGTATAAGTTTTTAATAACATAATTTAATTATTAAATTTTTTAATAATGAAATAATATTTAAATAAACTCAATAAATCCTCATTTTATCCCTCCCATCCTTGTGCAAGAATGTACTTTGTCTAGGGTTTCCAACATAGTAATATTATTCATTTCCAAGAAAACTAACATTCAAAAAATTCTAAAAACTGGTGTGTATATAAATTTATATAATTTATTCCAAAAACAATTTGTTTAAATTTATTATGTGTTATATATTATGAGATGTTGTTGTTTCGATTCCTGATAACCTTACATGCTTGGCAGTGATAGTCTAGAGAAGGAGAGATTTAGTCATTTGAAGAGCTTTGTAAGTGTTAGAAACCTAAAAATATATATTTTAGGTGTGTTTAGGTAATATGTGACTATTAAAACCCTCAAATTACTTATTAAATATCTAATTAAGCAAATAGACCTGTTAGGTATCTTAGAGGGTAGTAGCCCTTAAGACTTGAAAATCTGGTTTTCACATTCTTAGTCAATGGGGCTTGAAGTAAGGTTGGCACTCTGTTCATACATGTCAAATTCCATATGTTTAAATATATAACATGTTTAAATCATGGTGGATATGTATATTTTTCATTTTGTCCCTTTTGTTCATGAGGAAGTCTAAGAGAAAGATAATAAGCCTAAAACCCCTATTTTGTATTTGTTTGCATTATTGAGGTAATCTACACTTGAAAGTTACTAATCATAGTGGGGTAATGATAATAAAGGATGATTAGTTGTTATAAATTATGTTTTATATGTTTGAGTGTAATATCTCATCTTTGACACATGAGACCTAATTAAGGCCTAATTGCAATAAATACTTGTAAAGTTGATTGACCTACTTTGAGAGTTTAGATGTCAAACATTGCATTTAAATGAATGGAGTTAATGGGTACTTAAAACAAGTTTTTATTTGTTTATAAAACTAGTAAATTTATATATATATGGAGGTTTTGGTTATTTAAGGGATACAAGGAAGCCTAGTTTTGTTTTAGAAATTAGAATGTAAAGGAAACTTGTGAGTGAATAGAGCTTTCAAGTGATTATATGTAAGTTTGTTATGATAAAAAGAGACCATAAATGGTGTGTGGATATTTTATTAAATTTAAAATTAATAATTGATGTTATCAAGTAATGATTGTATAGTTAATTTTATGGTTTAGATGATCAAATAATAGAATTTGTAGGTAGAATTGTAGAGTTTGATTAAGAT
This sequence comes from Torreya grandis, assembly GCA_037957365.1. Lineage (NCBI taxonomy): Eukaryota > Viridiplantae > Streptophyta > Pinopsida > Cupressales > Taxaceae > Torreya > Torreya grandis. The sequence continues at coordinate 3,112,650 of JARHVA010001422.1, read as the reverse complement.
CTAGATAAGAAGGCCTAATAAGAGAAGAGATTGATGTTTTGATCAACATTATATTAGTATCAAATCAATAAATATTATTATAATAAATATGATAAGCAACCTTCATGTAACAAAAGGTACATTTGATCTGATAAGTTATTTATCCTTATGTTTATGTTAAATGTTAAGCATAGGATATACTGAGAGGGGGGGTGAATCAGTATATCATATATCTTATAAAACTTTCCTTTAACCAAATTTCACTTAATAAAACATTCAAGATATGTAATAAAATTCAAATAATAAACACCACACAAGATAGAGAGAGGCACCAGATATAACGTGGAAACCCAATGTGGGAAAAACCACAGAGAACAATCTCAAGTATATGAATGAGTACAAACCCAAACAATATTTGCAAGCCAAGCTTGTATGAGCACCGTACCCCTTTTCCAAGCACCACCCTAGCTACTATTCATGAGCACCAACCCACAGGAGCACCACACCCCTTTGCCGAGCACCAACCCATAGGAGCACCAACCCACAGGAGCACCAACCCCTTTGTGTATACCACACACCTATCTCTCAATGTTTCTATCTCAACAAATGATAGATCAATACAACATCTCTTTCCTCTCTCTCTCACCTTTACTCTTTTAAGCTAGATATAACAAATACAAATCATATTTATCTCTCACAATTGCCCTTCTAAGCTAGATATTACAATATCAAATCAACCTCTCTCTTCCATATTACAAATGGATTCCCAAGCCTTTATTTATAGCTTTCTAAATGACCTTTGGCCTTCCCCCTTTGTGACCCTTCAATCCTCATGGAAAATGGTTCCAATCTTGGATGACCCTTCATATTTAGGCCTTTGAAAAGTCATGTGGTGACCCTTCATGACCAAAAACATCATTCCCACTTTTGTCCTTATCTTTGGTGACTTTTCATATTCCTCAAAGTGTCCCTTCATGAGAAATTGTGCCCTTACTCTTTTGTCTTCATTTGGTGACTCTTGGTATTCCCCAGGATGACTCTTCATGGGAAAATGCATCCCATCCTTCTTTCATCTTTACCCCATGGCTCTTCAACTTCTCCATGGGCCCTTCTTTGGTCTCATATGCAACCAAATACATATCTATTAATATTAAATAAATATTAACTCATATTAGCCAAGATATATTTATTACAAACAACATTAAATACAATGGGGCCTTTATCACCAATAATGTTAGACCTTTGGCATTAATGACAATATTTCCAACAATCTCCCCCTTTGTCATTGATGGCAACCTCAATCCTAAAATTACAACATCCTATCACCTACACATACCATCATATGGAAACATACAGTAACTCCCCCTTACTATAGCAACCTGTACCTGTTCCTTGTACCTATTTTCTACACCTATACCTGTACCTATTATTCTCCCCCTTTAACATCAATGGCAAAGGGCCTACCTAGAGCTAACACTTAGCTCCCTCTCAACTAATACTAAACAACAATGGCAATAAGTAATAGAAATTACTCCCAACTCTTCTTTTGTGTCTTTGAGAAGATATCTTATTAAAATATTGCCTATCCTTTGAGAATCTGCAATCAACTCATTTAAATATTTTATTATAATCTCGTGACCTTCTGCATGAAAATTTAAGGTGTATCCTTGATCACATATATGACTTACACTCAATAGATTATGCTTAAAAAACATTCATAGCTTTGGTTCTACTAATATCAAAACTTAAAATACCTTTTCTAGCTATCCTGGCAGTGGTTTTATCTTCGAATTTCACTATGCCACCATTGATCTTCTTTACTCTTATCTCATGTCATATGCCTCAAACATCCACTATCAACAAACAATGGCTAATATTTATTTCTTACATGCAAAGCTATTTACACCAACATAGAATCTTCAGGTTGTTTCTTCTGCCATGAACACGACTGAACCTTCTTCTTAATGAATGGAACTTTGAAACTCTAATCCTTCTTCATTGAATCTGCATGAATATCCTTCTCCTTCTTTCTAAAATTGTTAGCTCTTTTTCAAATTTCTAATTTCTTGTGACTAGAATCATTTGAAACACTTTAAAACTTTAAAACACTGCATATGCAAGAATCATTATAATAGCCTCAAACCTTAATACTGATGCAAAATTTTCTTCAAAAATCTATTCCCTCAAAAGATATACAAATTAATTTGCCAACTCACCTTCTTGTCATGCAACATAACCAAGACTCAATAGCATCCACCATGCTTCAATTTTTCTTAAAAGTGTCTCCTTGAAGCCTAGAAGAGACAACCCACACAATAGGTTTCTAGAAATAAATCTCAGGAGATTCCCACATCTCCTCTATTTCTTCCTTGATCTTCTTATGTTTTTCTTTTAGAATCCGTTTAAGCATGTCTAACCTTTTTGACTTACCAACCTTATCATTTATGCTATTTTTATTTTTCTCAACTTTTGTAACTATCTTATCTTGACAAAGCTCATGCTCAAATGTAACAAGAGATTTTAAACAATCCTTCTTATTTGATTCTTTATCTACTATAGCAAGTAATTCATTTTCATTCTTAAACTCAATCAGATCAACCTTTACTATTTTAGGTCTCCAAACCTTAATTTGACTCTTCTCGTATCTTTTAGGGGCTCTGTAACCTTTGACATACTTTGAAGATCTCTTTACTTTATTTTGACATAATTTAGCAATATTGCCAACCTTATGACAACAAAAGCAAAAAATATTTCTCATACCTATTTCTTGAATGTGACCAAGATCTCCCTTTGACTGATTACTTCTTCTCATACAGTCTCTTGCCATATGACCAACATGATGACAAACAAAACAATGGCCATGAAAAGAATTTGAAAACTTAAAAGCATTGTGCTACCTAATCGACTTCTTTGATTTGCCTTTAAAACCTGCATCCTTCTTTCCTTGGACTAATATTTCATGATCTTTCTTAATCTTGATTATAAGCTTCCCATTATTATCCTTTAAAGAACATAAGTCATCCTTCAACTGATTACACTCTTATTCTTTTGATGTTAAAATTGAATTTGTAACCTCTAACTGATTCTTAAGATCTTGAATAAATATCTTACTTTCTTTTACTTCTATAGCCAACTTAGAATCCAAGATACACACCTTTTCCTTAAGAGCCTCAACCACAGATTTCAACTCTTGATTCTCCTTCTTTAGCTGCTTGGCCATTGTATACTTTTATTTGATCTACCTTCAAGCTATTAAACCCTTTTTGAAGGAACCTGCTCTGATACCAATTGTTAAGCATAGGATATACTGAGAGGGGGGGTGAATCATTATATCATATATCTTATAAAACATTCCTTTAACCAAATTTCACTTAATAAAAAATTCAAGATATGCAATAAAGATCAAAAAATAAAGACCACATAAGATAGAGAGAGACACCAGATATAACGTGGAAACCGAATGTGGGAAAAACCATAGACAACAATCTCAAGTATATGAATAAGCACAAACCCAAACAATATATGCAAGCCAAGCTTGGAGGAACAACATACCCCTTTATTGAGCACCACCCTAGCTACTATTCCTGAGCACCAATCCATAAGAGCACCATACCCCTTTGCCGAGCACCAACCCAGCTACTATTCATGAGCACCAACCCCTTTGCCGAGCACTAACCCAACAAAAATTCATGAGTACTAACCCACAAGAGCACCAACCCCTTTGTGCATACCACACACCTATCTCTCAATGTTGCTATCTCAACAAATGATAGATCAATACAACATCTCTTTCCTCTCTCTCTCTCTCACCTTTGCTCTTCTAAGCTAGATATAACAAATAAAAATCATATTCATCTCTCACAATTGCTCTTCTAAGCTAGATATTACAATATCAAATCAACCTCTCTCTTCCATATTAAAAATGGCTTCTCAAGCCTTTATTTATAGCTTTTCAAATGACCTTTGGCCTTCCACCTTTGCGACTCTTCAATCCTCATGGAAAATGGCACCAATCTTGGATAACCTTTCATATTCAAGCCTTTGAAAAGTCATGTGGTGACCCTTCATGACCAAAAACATCCTTCCCACTTTTGTCCTTATCTTTGGTGACTTTTCATATTCCTCAAAGTGTCCCTTCATGAGAAATTTTTCCCTTACTCTTTTTTCTTCACTTGGTGACTCTTGGTATTCCCTATGATGACTCTTTATGGGAAAATGTGTCCCATCCTTCTTTTGTCTTTACCCTGTGACTCTTTGAATTCTCCATGGGCCCTTATTTTATCTCATATGCAACCAAAAATATATTTATTAATATTAAATCAATATTAACTCATATTTTCCAAGATATATTTATTACAAACAACATTAAATACAATGGGGCCTTTATCACCAATAATGCTAGACCTTTGACATCAGTGACAATATTTCCAACATTAAATGAGGCATGTATAAGGATTGTGTAAGGTTATTGAGTATTTGAATCAATTACATGTTTATCCTATTAAGGCTTGACTAGGAAGGATAATATTAATCCTAAAAACTAGATCCCTAAGTCTATTATAGACTTATTAGAGTCAAACACTCATTCAGTTATCTATGTTGGTTCTAGACTCATTGCAACTAGGTATAAACATGGGGTTGTCTTTTTACACTCAAAATTTAACACTCAGATATGCTTACATAAATTCACATAAGGTACATGCATTATGTAATCACCCAAATCACAAAAGAGAAAGATTTAGGGCCCGCATTAGGCTAGTGATCGGGTGTTGAGCATCAAATATATAACTTGGTGGTTTCAAGGAAGGCTTAAGTAGGTATCTTTATGAAAGTATTTCATGGAATAAGATTAGTGTTCATTAGGCACACACCTATTTTTGGGTGGTTCTATAGTCTTAAAAGAATAATCTTTAGATAAACTAAGCTTAGTATCATACAGGCACTAGATGAGTTAAAGGGTTGCTTCAGTTTAAGTGTTCATACTAAGCCCATGCTTCATGTTAGGATATCAATGCTTAGTATGGGATGTATCTATACTTAGTCATTGTATAAGCTATTTTAACATCATAATTTAACACAAGGATGACATTAATGTTGTTAACTAGAAGCTCACTTAAGCATAACATACATATATTGAAATTATAACATTATAACTATTACATTAATTGCTCATTCAACTAATCAATATTAAGGATGCATCAACCAAAAAGAGAATATTTTGTCACAACATTCATCACCATTAATCAAGATTTAAAAAATAGAGTTCTTAATACTTAAAATATAGTAAACGGCTAACTCAAACTTATTAATGGCTCAGAGGCTCAAAAATGAGCTTGGGCATGTAAAAATGGAGCCTTAATGGCATTTATGTTATTTAAAATAATAATGAAGACTATAATTTATATAGAGCATGCATAACTTCAATTCTCCAAATATTCAATGCATCAATTCATGTCCTTTTCATCAACTAGTTACAACTCATTTTATAGCTTACATGAACATCTCTTGCTAGGGTAGATTATGCATGATAAGTACCAAGATGGAGTCTAAGTGATCATTCCATCATCTCCAACACCTTGTACCCTTCACACTATGTTTTCCATGTATCATCTAACCTAGAATGTGCCCCAAGAACTTGGAAATGGTTAGCTATCTTCCAAATCATACAAAGTGTGTACTAATCCTCTAGCTAGCACCAAGATGCCAAAATATAAATCATTCAAAATGATTGCATCACACTTATGTGTCCATCATGATGGCATGAATACCACACTTAATATAATAGGGGCCTAATTACCCCATACAAAATTTCTAGTCCATTCTCAAATTAAGCTATCAAAGTCTTCAACACATAAACCTTGGGCATGCTCTCCTTAAGCTCAGTGTTGAAGTCTTGAAATCCCTTAATAGTGAGCTTGATTTACTTAATGACACTATATATTTTAGTGGAGGTAGTGATAATTACAAGTACATCAATCTTGTTTAGTTCCTTCATAAAATCCTCTAGACTTGCTTTAACTTTTATCACATCCGCACCCAAGATTACTCCTTGATCATAGGCCTTAGTCTATATGGTGAGGAAGAGTTCTTCTAGGTTTTGTTATTGGTATTTTATATTGATGCTTAGTGCATTAATATACCCTATTTTCTATGCATGTTCCAACCTAATTATGGAGTATACCTACACCATTAGCTTATCCTTTTCCTCCTTTTCCTTATTAAAGTGCACATCTATTACTAATGCTTGGTTAAAAAAGCTCAAGAAGATGGCATCAGATACATCTACACCCTCCTATAAATTTGAAAAAGGTCCTCCACCTCTTTTATCTTAGCAACAAGCTCCTTATATAACATAGTGTAGGGATCTTCTTCTTCTTATTTTTCTACTAGCTCTAGTTTCATCATTGGGAGCATCTGCTTCACTAGCACACATACATTATCAACCTTAGAGAGGTTCAAAGTATATATGCCTACCCAAATGGATGGTTCATCTAGCTCTGTATGCTCACATAGTAGCTAAAGATTGAATTTCATGGCTGGCACTTCATCTTCAACATCTTTGCATAGTTTATTCTATTTCTTTGCCTTTCCATGATTGATGATATCTTTTCATGCAGCTTTTATGTCAATCTAGATAAGCACAATCCTTGACTAGACTAGGTTCATGACATGAGGGTTGATGATGATGGATTCATTCCCTTCATGTTCTTATACACCAAATATAGCCTTACAAGGCACCTCAAAGTGAGGCTCATCCATGTAGTGATCAAATACAAATGCAAGTTGTGTGCACATCTTGGATGTGCTAGCCTTGGGGGGCATGAAGTTAATCATGAATAAGTCTTCATATTTCCACCCCTTTTACACCTTTTCTCTAATGATTAATTCAACACCATCCTTCTTGATGATGGCCATCTCTATTTTATCTTCTTCCTCTTCCTTTTCATTGGTGCTAATTCTTTCTTTGACATTTTCCTTAGAGGATTCATCTTCTTGTTCCTTCAAGGGTTTCCTCAAAATTATCTAATTTGTATATTTCTTACTCCTATGGTTTCTCAATGCTTACATCTAGGTTTATTCCTTTGATACCAGCTTCACCTTAATCTTATTGGCATCACTCAACAATCTTCATTTATTGTTTCAAGGTACTAGTATCACCTTCTTTTACTGCAGGTACCCCTTCACTACTTGGGCATGTCTATTGTGCATATTGATATAAATTTTTGGTGGGGGTACTAGGCACCTTATTTTATTCCTTAAAGTGTGGTACCATTCTTGAAGGATCCTTCTTCATCTTCTTCTCTTTCTTGGCCTTATATTCTTTGGCCTTAGCCTTCTCAATATCTACCTCACTTAGGCCCATTTCTTTCCAAGCCTTCCTCTTCTTCTCAAGTGTTAGCACCATATTAATATCTTACTTGTTATGGACCATATTCTTCCACAACCTTATCCTCTCCTCATCTAATGGTGTCTTTGTGAAGGATTCTTATTTGGATGATCAACTTGTGAACTTCTCTGCTTCTTTAAGCATGGTGGTTGTTCTACCTTGGATGTCCTTATGAACATCCTTAATACTATAATCATCAATTTTGGATATTTGTTATTTATGTCATGGAGGTGTCTTAGTGAGTGGATGAAGTGCTTTGATATCCCAATTAATAATTACAAAGTGTGCAATGTTGTTGTTCTAGCATTATTTAAGTTGGCTTGGTCGAACTCTAGAGTTTAACTTATTAGAGATGTTAAGGGATGAGTGTGTTTATTATATCATGTGTAAGAGGTCCCTAATATGTTATCTATGCATTGAGAGCTTATATAAATAAGTGGAATTCATTTGGTGGTCTATAGTTTTCATCTATATAGTTTGGGTCTAGTGGAAAAAAATCTAAGTAGGTAGTTTGATGGTGTCACCATTGCCACATAAGAATGAGTCAAGGGGATTTGGTCATATGGTTGTGATCAAATTAGTACCTATTTATTATGTGCCATATCTCAATTCATTATTTGAAGTTTTGTCAAATATATGAGGGTTCAAAGTTGGCTTCTTAGTTAGAATTCATTGTTTTCCCATAGCCAAATTTGTAATGTGGATAGAAAGAACTGATTAAGCATGTTGATTAGGTCAGAATTCACACATGTGGATGTTTTAGGTGAAGGAGATCATATGGGTTTGTTTATTTTTTAACCTAGTTTATCTACACTAATTTTTAGATCATGCAATGTATTTTATCAATAGATATACATGTGCAAAGCTAGGCTCCTAGGAATTTTGACTATGTTTTCCCATACTTAGCCAAATTTTTAATGTGGCAGAAAGATCCAAGTGAGCATTTTGATGGTGTTATATCATGCATGTGTGAAGGTCTCAATAAAATCTGATCATATAGGTTTATTCAATTTTGATTATAGTTGATTTATGCTAAATTCCAAATCATGTGCTAAAGTGAGGCAAATTTTATGTTTAAGAAAATTTGGCCTCTTAGGTAGGTTTTGACATGGTTAGATCTATGATATATTATTTTTATAAGGTAATTTAATGGCATTATATCTCACATGCACAAGGAATTTAGGAGTAGTGTGTCACATGGTTATATTCTCCTATGTAAGATCATATGGTCCAAAATTTGAGATCTTGCATCGAAGTGTAGAAGAAGTTATTAAGGATAAAAAATGGATACTTAATAATATTGAAATGATCTTCATACTTGATCATTTTTGTGTTAAAGCTCAAGAAAGATCAATGATGTGCATTTCTCTAAGAAATCAGGAAGTAGAGAGATGAGGATAGGTGCAAGATGTTTAATGACTGATAAAAGGTACATGATAAGGATCTAATAGTAAGTAAGCATTCATACATTCTGATCAATGGTGAGTGTTTATTGTTAGAGACTTGGTTGATATGTAGAAATTGATGAAGCACATTGAGTCAACATTTCAAGATTACACAAGATGAGGTTAATGTGATAGATGTTTAATGTTTATCTTTGGAGGACTATGCATTAAAGTTTGGATAAGATCAATGTTTCATATTTGATTTGAGAAGTGAGGAAATGAAATGATTATAAAGTGGTTGAATTTTAACTATGATAATTTGCATTTGAATATTTGAATTTGTGAAGGAAATACTAGTGTCTTGTTTTTAGATCATAACTTTTGATAGAAGTCAAATTTGATATTGTAGTAAGAATAAAAGTGGTAGAGGACTAAAAATAACATATAAAAATATAGATTATAATATCTTAAAGTATTTATATTCAAATATATTCACCCTATAAGTTTACTATGTGTTTGTGTTTATTCTATAAGTGACCCGAGAAAGATAATTGAGATTATGTAGATATGATTTTGATGTATATTGATAAATTAACTATTGGGGAGTGTTTTAGACTCCATAAAGATGATATATATGGATTTTGGATGTGTGATAAATATATATTTATTATGAACAATTCTTAGGAAGTTGACTGTGTTCATTCATGGTGACTATGTGCACCGTGTTAGTGTTTGAGTTGATTGAGCATACACAAAGGTGAACTAAGATGGCTATGATCATTTGAGGATGTTGAAGGAGACATAAGGATTTTACATATATAGTTTTAATTAGTATTATGTTCTTTTTATGCTCATATAAGTGTCAAAGAGCTGAGTGGGTCTTTATAGGACCTAAAAGTTAATTAGGCCTATTTTGAAATGGGATTGTGCTTATGTGTGACCCATGTGAGATGCATTAAGGGTGAAGGAATTTTTTATGGATGAAAAATATTACTAATGAATTAATAATTCATGAATTCTCTATATATAGTGGAATTCTTTTTTTATAGGATCTAGACTTGTAAGTGAGAGACTTGGATGTGAGATTTTTGGAGAGCAAAGGAATGTAGAGGAGAGTGAGAGTGCTAAGCTATTGTGTTGATGAATATGTGTATGATGTATATATCATGTTCCTAATGAAAATATAATTTTATTATATAAAATTATTGTGTGAAGAAATCTGAGCATGCATATGAGGACTATTTGAGTGAAGAAGGTGAGAGGCTTATTTGAGAAAGAGAGAGAGGTTTTGTAGGAGTTAGATGATCAAGAGATCTATCATCAAGTGTTGAAGACATTATTTATAAGGTGTTAGTGTTATTGTCAAGGAGGGTCTAAAGGACATGATTTTCCTTAGGGGTAGTTGCTCCTTGTGGATTAAGGTATCACTAAATACCTTTGATCAGAAGGACTTGATCAAGTTTGTAGCTCAGAAGGACTTAACTAAAATATCTTAATCAGAAGGACTTTATTAGTCTCTTATTTGTGATCATCTTATATGATAATAGTCCATGCTTTTTTAGGATTGAGAGTGGGTTTTATTCCCTAATAGGTTTTCCCACATAGATCTTGTGTTGTGTATGTGATCTTGCATTATGTTTATTATTCACTACTATGAATAATCTATATGATTATGTTGAATGATTGATTATATACAAGGGTTTGGGAATTGAATTGGATTATTTTCAATCACTGATTCACACCCCTCTCTTAGTGAATTAGGCCTCTAATAATTAGTATTAGAGTGAGTTACTTTGGTAAAATATTGATAGTTTGAAGGTGATCTAAAGTACAATGGCTAGTCAGAATGTGCAAGGTGGTTTCATTACTCATAAAGCACTGATGTTCAATGGATCTAATTATATTTTTTAGAGTGATAAGATGAAGACATAAATTATGTCCCTAAGATTTGATGTATGGAAATATATTTTGGATCGTTATGTTGCTCTTTTTATTCCTCCATCTAGTGTCGTAGACAAGAATCTATTTGAAAACAACTCTAAGACAATGAATGCCATCACTTGTGGTCTTATTGAAATTGAGTTCAATAGAGTAATTCATTTCACATATGTCAAAGAAATATGGGATAAATTGAAGACTATTTTGAAGGAGATTCAAAGGTTAAGTTGGAAAATTTGTAGACTCATTGACGGAAATTTGAAAGTCTCAAAAATAGTGAAGAAGATACTATGGCATCCCTTTTATAAAGAGTTGATGAGATTTTGAACATCGTTAGAGGTCTTGGAGAAAATATTGAAGAGACTTATATTTTTTAAAAGGTATTAAGGTCTCTATCCCCTGAGTTTGATCCAAAAGTATCTAATATAAAAGAAAGTCATGATATTACTAAGTTGAAGATGGATCAATTGCATGACACCCTTACTATTTATGAGATGAGGAAGAATGATGATATAGCTCTAAATAAGGAAGCAAATTTCAATACTAAAATACAAACAAAGAAGAAGTTCCAAGGTAAGAAAATCAAAGAGGATAACATTCCTAATATAGATGAGGATGAAATAATTTATTTTATTTAAATGAACTTGAGAATAGGTTCAAGTAAATATAAAGGTAAGTTACCCCTTAAATGCTTCAATTATGGTGAGATAGGACATTTTGCTAATAAGTGTTTGCATAAGTATAAGAAGGATGTTTATAAAAATCATAATGATGGAAAGAGATATTTCAATTTTGATAAAAGCAAGAAGGGATTTAGAAAGTTTGATAGCAAAAATTAATTTAGTGATATGAAGATTCTCTACACCAAAGTAGATTGCATCTCATCAAATGAGAGTGAAGACATTGACTCAAAATATGATCATGAAGATGATGGTTCTACTAAAGATGAAGCTCTATTCATGGATGATGAAGGAATATATTCACAACAATAGGGGTCTACTTAGAGTGATTTATATGATGATGAAGATGAGGTAGACTATCAGACTACATTTATAAATGCTCATGAAGAACTAAAGATTGAGAAGATAATCAATAAGATGAAATATAAACTCATAGAATTTGAAGATAAATTCAGTGTGTTTGAGGAAATAATGGTTAAAGATGCTAAAGAGAATGAATATATGGTAAAACATCTCAATTATAGATTGGAAACCCTATCTATAAGCTTAAAATCCAAAGAATATGAATATGCAAGGCATGTAATTGAAAACGATTCATTGAACTCTGAGTTAAAGAAGGTATCTAGTAAGGTAATGTCATTTGTGATTTTTTAAAAGAGCTCAATTGATATAGATAACATTCTAAATGATCAAAATCATGTAATTGATAAAACTAATCCTAGATACAAAGAACTATAGACTGTAACTCAAGACAAGATGAAGACTAATGTGAACAAGGTGGATCAGCCTTTGAAGACAAATCATCAGAGAAGGAATGAAGGTGCTAGAAAAATAAAGAAAAATTAGATTAGATCACCAAATGACCTGAGGTATGCAAATTTTAATGATTGCTACTATACTTGTAGTCAGTTTGGGCATATATCTAGAGAATGTAGAAGACCTGCTAATAATGAACTTAGAATTATGATGGTGGTAATTAATTAAAAGGTGTAAGAAAGGTTGAGTGCCTCAACTATCATGAAGTTGGACACTTTGAAAAATGTTTTCCATTTAAGGTAAAGCAAGATGAATTTCCTTCAAGAGATATCGAGTGTTATAGTTATTATGAACTAAGACACAGTACAAGATAATATCCAAATATAGAAATGTAAAAATAGATTTTTGAAAAAAGTATGGTGTGTTTCAATTTTGAACAGAAAGGTCACATTATTAGATTTTGAAAGAAAAGGCCTATAATATGTTTTATCAGGATCCTAGAGTGAAATATAGAACACAAGTTAATACATGAAAACCAAAGGTGGTAAGTATGAGTCATGATAAGACTACAAGTCTAAGTAATCTATTTAATATGATGGAGAATGATTTTGAGGTTGACAAGTCATAAGATTTCTCAGTGTCTTTTCATGTTGAGAATGAAGAGACTAAGTTCAAGAATAAAGCAAAGGTATTGGTTAAAGCTAATTTTGAGGTATGCATGAATCCAAGTGAAGATCTTGATATTATTTAATAAGTCCCTAGTTATGAGGATCCAAGCTACAAGGAAGATTATTCATATGAAAAGGTATGACATGAATCTATGTTGTCTCCATTTATTGATAATCCAATCATATAAGAAAAGGATAACATTGTAGTAGTTGAGGAAGTTAATTTTCTAAAGCCAAAGAAGAAGAAGAATAAAAACTATAATTATCATTTGAGCAAGGTGGAAGAGGAATATGAGGAGTTATATTTATTATAGAGAATTGAGGCATAGAGTTTTTATCTATTTATGCTTCTTAATAGAGTCCTTTCAAGTGGAGAAGCAAGTGTTGCTATGGTGTTTTTTAGTTGGAATAGTCTGTAGGGTCAGATCAAAGGTTCCCAGTGGAAAAGGAGGATTTGTGTTTTGGCAAGGTAATATTTCTACATAGAAAGTTATATTGACCTTATTATATCATGATCAATTTTTTTTTTTTTTTTTTGATCTTAAGGTATTTTGAAGTCTATTTGGATATTTTTGTTAGCTCTTGAGTTTCTCAGTTTGTGCTTAAGATCTTGTAGGTCCTAAAATGGGTTATAAGAAGTCAAGGTTCCCAATGGTGTGGAAGCTCAAATATTGGTCTAGATATGTGTAATGGTTTTGTTTAGGTGTATAAGAGGTTTAAAAGGTGGATATTAACTAGAAGGTGATATGTTGACTTTTTTATTTTAAGATTCTAGGGTTTTTGGGCTCTACTAGAGAAGTGGTTTACTACACCCCTGACCTATCACATGTATTAAGATAGGAATATCCAACTTGTGGTTTAATTATCTCTATTTTATGTTATATCACATTTATATATGCATTCATTTGGTTATTAGGTTTGCCTATGGAGTAACCATGGCCTAGATAGACTATATATAGGAGGTAGTGGGTAATTCTTTATCATCATATTGTTAAATTTTCTCTTATTGAAACTTGTGGAGGTTGCCCCCTTGAAGTGGCATGTCTATTATCATATATTTTGATATATTTTAGTCATATTTGGACCTATTTTTATTATTCTACTTTATTATTGAAGTAATTTCATTACATGTGGTATCAGATTTGTGATTTGGGCAATCTTGTGGGTGAAACCCTAATTTTTTAAATTTAGATATATATATAAAAAATGGTTATGAATTTATTTGAAATATTTTTAATGGAGGTGAGAAATAATTAAATTAAGATTCCATTAAAATTTTAGCTTATTTGGATATGTTTTACAAATGTTATCGCCATTTTAGGGTTTTTCATAAAATTGCTCTATAGTGTGAAATTCAAAGAATTTTTCTAAGTTATTTACATTTTTGGAAAGATTAGAAAAATTTGGATAGGTATGTTCTTTATATGTTTTGATTTTAGGCTGAGAAAAGTCCAAAATCACTTTGTCAAAGTTGGCTTAAAAGTGCCAATCAGGGTTGACATCGTAAAGCCCTTTTATGGTAGGTCTACAAACTCGAGGCCAAGGAAAGGGTGTTAAAACTCTAGGTAAAAATCATAATAGAGAAGAGATGGAGTTAGAAGGAGGATGTAATAGATCCTTTGTACTATGGTTCTCTGACATAGATCATAAAGTGATCCAGCTTGACTATAGTGTGCAAGGCATACAATCTAATATGAAATCTATATAAGATAGTTTGGTAGATATCATGATGGCTTTGAAAAATAATTAGTCAAATAATATAACTATCACTATTACAAAACCCCATAAGGGTGGTTCTCCAAACCAATCTACTTTAAATCCAACTACATTACCATAGAGGAACCTGTTACCAAAGTTGGATATGTGCAAATTTGATGGAAAAGATCCACTCAATCAGATCAATGAAATGGAGATTTTTTTTTATCTACATCAGATCCTAGGTGGATAGAAGGTTACCATGGCATCCTTGTATCTTGAATCTAATCAATTCATTTAGTATTGATGGTTGTGTGATCAAAATAAAAAGATGACTCTCAGTGTCACTTGGTTAGTTTTTACAAAGGAGTTACAATTACACTATGGTAATAGTGTGACAAAGAGTTACTTCAGTCAACTAGAAAAATTACAATAGAATAGCTCCATCAAGGATTATATTAATCATTTCCATAACCTATCCTTATGTCTAGAGATGATTTTTTAGGAGAACTTAAATGACCTATTTTTGGGTGAACTCAAGGACCACATTCAACATGAGGTACACATGTTTAATCCACCTAAGATTTATGATTCTATTATCATGGCATGTAGAGCTGAGGAAAAAATCATAGCCAATAAGAAGCATCCATTCACTCACTTCAAAGATCATAACATATCAACACCAACATTTCCTCCACCTACCAGATTGACCCCTCAACAAATTGAAGAGAAGTGTACAAAAGTATTATGTTTTGGTTGTGACAGTAAGTGGAGCAAATGACATAGATGTGATGAGAAGAAGTTAATCTACATGGAGGGATCTAATGAAGATGAAGATGAAGATGATGCCTCCAATGATGATGAGGAAAAGATAGAGGAGGTACCTGAAGAGTCCTAACCTATAATCTCTTGTCATGTAGTTATAGGTATTAGCACTCCACAAACTCTTATGGTGGTGGGTTTCCTCTATAAATAGAAGGTGACAGTGTTGATTGATTCAGGGAGAACACATAACTTCATCAAAACTAAGTTGGCCACTCGATTGAACTGTTTCATCTACCCAACACTATAATTTTAGGTCATGATTGTATAAGGTGGTATAATTAATTATTCAAGAAAATGCCATAGTATTAAGCTTTCTATGGGTGAGTACAATCTTGATTCAACTATATTTTCTATTCCCATGGGTTACACATACATTATTTTGGGAGTCCAATGGCTAACAACCTTAGGTACCATTGAGATGAACTTCAAAGAACTATTCATGTGCTTTCATTTTGAAGGTAATAAAATTGAACTACTTGGATTACAACAAAAATCTCTACAATTGATTAGTTCACATCAGATGACCGAGATGCTAAAATAGGAGGCAAAGGGAATTATTTCATGACTGTGTTCCATAGAATTTAAACCCACATAGGCATCTACACATCCTGATCTATAGATGATTCTTGATGGCCACTCATCTATTTTTGGGGCCATGCTAAAAGGACTACCACCAAAAAGAGAACATGATCATGCCATTCAACTAATTCCAAGGAATCAACCACCAAACATCAGACCATATAGATATCCATATATATAAAAGAGTGAAATTAGAAATATGTTCTATGAGATACTAGAGGCAATGATCATCAAGCAAAACCAAAGTGCATATTCATCACCAATGGTCATGGTGTGGAAGAAGGATGACATATGGAGGATGTGCCCAACTTATAGGGAACTCAACAAGTACACCATCAAAGATAAGTTTCCTATTCCAGTAATTGATGATTTACTTGATGAGTTACATGGTGCTAATTATTTCAAAAAATTGGATCTTCTCTCAAGGTACCATAAAATTAGAATCAAGGATGAAGATGTTCATAAAACTACTTTTAGAACACATGAGGGCCATTATGAGTTTTTGGTAATGCCCTTTGGTATTACAAATAGACCATCTACTTTTTAGATCTTGATGAACACTATTTTTAGGCTTTTTTTAAGGAAATTTATGTTGGTTTTCTTTGATGACATATTGATTTATTGTCAGACATGGGAAGCACATCTACAACATGTGAAATAAAAGTTGATAGTTTTTAAGAAGCATCAGCTTTATGTGAAGCCATCCAAATGTGATTTTAGAGTAAAGGAGGTAGAGTACCTAGGTCACATTATTTCCCATGAAGGTGTAAAATTTGATCCCAAAAAGATCAAAGCTATGATGTAATGGCCCATGCCAAAAACTCTCAAAAACCTCCTAGCGTTCCTAGGACTATCATGTTACCACCAAAGATTTGTGAAAGGTTATGTCAACATAGCGGTTCCACCCACTACATTGTTAAAGAAGGATTCCTTCCATTGGAATGATGCCACCACCAAAGCATTTGAGAAACTAAAAGTAGTTATGTGAACCACTCCAGTTTTGGCTACTCCACACATCTCAAAGACATTCACTATTAAATATGATGCTTCTAGATTTAGGTTGGGAGTAGTACTAATGTAGGATGGAAGACCCATTACTTTTGAGAGTCATCAATTCAAAGGTAAGAATCTATAAAAGCCTATCTATGAGAAAGAAATGATGGCTATTCTTCATGCAGTTAAACAATGGAGGCCCTATCTGATGGGTAGACACTTTAAGGTGAAAACAGGTCATGATAGTCTCAAATACTTTTTGGAGAAAAGATTATCATCTGAGAAACAACAAAAGTGGGTAACCAAAATATTGGGTTCTGATTTTTAAATCATCTACAAGAAGGGTAAAGATAATGCAGTAGCATATGCACTATCTAAATGGGATACATGCATAGAAGCATTACTTTGTGTAATGTCCATGTTGCAAGTAGATTGGGTAGATGAAGCCAGGTTAGGATGGGAGCAAGACAAGGATAGATAGGTTCTAATTGAGAATATCCAACAAGGTACTTTAGCCTTTGAATAATTTGAGTGGAAAGGTAATGTCCTATGGTATAAAGGTAGGTTATACTTGTGCAAAGATTCAAAGCTTAAGCATAAGATTCTTATAGAGTTGCATGCATCTCTAATTGGATGACACTCAGGGTTGTTAAAAACTTATACAAAATTATTTTGGGAAGGACTCAAGGGACATGTACAAAAGTTCATGGCAAAATGCTTAATATGCCAATAGAATAAAGGTGAGATAGTTAGGACCCTGGGTCTGTTACAACTGTTAACAATTCTTAGTCAAAGGTGGGAGGAGGTTTCCATGGATTTCATCATAGGGTTACCTTATTCTGAATGTAATAATATTAACTTGGTCATTGTGGATAGGCTTATAAAATATACCCATTTTTGTTCTCTCTCACACCCATTTTTAGTAAGTATAATAGCAATTATTTTTCTAGAGGCAGTTCTAAAATTACATGGAACCTTAAAAATAATTATAAGTGATCATGATCCTATTTCACTTGTAATTTTTAGACTAAACTATTTTCCTATTTGGGTACTCAGCTAGGTCATAGCTCATATTACCATCCCCAATTTGATGGACAAATAGAAGGGGTTAACAAATGTTTAGAGGGGTATCTTGATTGTTTTGTATCAGATAAGCATGAATTTTGGGTTAAATGGATACCACTTGTAGAATGGTGGTATAACACATCTTTCCATACCTCTTCTAAAATGTCTCCATTTCTAGAACTATATGGTTACAATCCACCTTCCATCACTTCTTCATTAAATGTGTAAACCAAGGTTCGAGATGTGGAGGAGCACATTCAACATC
Organism: Torreya grandis; assembly: GCA_037957365.1. NCBI lineage: Eukaryota > Viridiplantae > Streptophyta > Pinopsida > Cupressales > Taxaceae > Torreya > Torreya grandis. The sequence continues at coordinate 3,094,435 of JARHVA010001422.1, read as the reverse complement.
AACAAGAGGTTTTGGCTAGTTTGAGAGAGAATTTGGCCTTGGCACAAAATAAGATGAAGGAAATGTTGCTTATAGTGAGTGAAATTTTGAGGTGGGTGACTAGGTATTTGTACGTTTGTATCCTTATAAGCAAATGCCCTTGAAGCAACAAAAAAAGGACAACAAACTTGCTTCTAAGTATTATGGCCCTTATCAGGTTCTACAAAAAATTAGAATTGTGGCTTATAAGCTCAGGTTACCTCATTCATCTTGCATACACCCAATATTTCATGTTTCCTATTTGAATAAGGTCATTGGATAGAAAGTTTTAGCCTAGACAAAGCTCCCAAAACTAGATGAAGAAGAATGAGTCATTTTTGAACCAGAGCAAATCCTCTAAACATGTACTAAGAGGTTGAGTACTAGAGAGATTAGAGAATATCTGATGATGTGGAAGAACCTAATTAGTGAAAATGCAACTTGGGAAGGTGAATATTTTCTGCAACAACATCTAGAGCTGTTCAACATTGAGGACAATGTTGATTTGAAGGGGAAGGGCATGCTCACCCCTAACCTATCACATGTATTAGGATAGGAATAGCCAACTTGTGGCTTACTTATTCCTCTTTGATGTTATATCACATTTCTCTATGCATTCATTTGGTTATTAGGTCTACCTATGGAGTAACCATGGCATAGATAGACTATATATATGAGGTAGTGGATAATTGTTTATCATCATATTGTGAATTCTACTCTTATTGAAACTTGTGGAGGTTGCCCCCTCAAAGTGGCTTGTCTATTATCATATATTCTGATATATTTCAGTCATATTTGGACCTATTTTTTCTATTCTACTTTATTTTTGAAGTAATTTCATTACAAGTGGTATCAGAGTTGCAATTTGGGTAATCTTGTGAGTGAAACCCTAATTTTTTAAATTTGGCTATATCTAAAAAATGGTTCTAAATTTATTTGCATTGTTTTTAATGGAGGTTACAAATCATTAATTTAATTTTCCATTAAAATTTCAGCTTATATTGATCTATTTTACAAAATTTATCACCATTTTAGCATTTTTCATAAAATTGCTCTATAGTGCGCAATTCAAAGAATTTTTCTAAGTTATTTACATTTTTGGAAAGATTAGAAAAATTTGGTTAGGGTATGTTCTTTGTATGTTTTGATTTAAGGCTGACATAAGTCCAAAATCAGTTGGTCAAAGTTTGGTCAAAAGTGTCAACAGGGTTGACATCGTAAAGCTCTTTTATGGGAGGTCCACAAACTCAAGGCCAAAGAAAGGGTACTGAAACTCTAGGTAAAAATATTAACAAGGAAGAGATGGAGTCAAAAAGGGGATGTACTATCTCCTTTATACTAGGGTTATCTGACATAAATCATAAAGTGAGCCAGCTTGATTATAGTGTGCAAGGCATTCAATGTGAGGTGCAAGACATACAATCTAATATGAAATCCATACAAGATAGTTTGGTAGATATCATGATGGCTTTGAGAAATAATTAGTCAAATCATCTAGCTATCACTATTTCAAAACCCCACCAGGGTTATTCTCCCAACCAGTCTACTTCAAATCCAACTACATTGCCACGGAGGAACCTATTACCAAAGGTGGATATGTGCAAATTTGATGGAAAAGATCCACTCAATTGGATCAACCATTGATCTACATCAGATCCCAAGTGGATAGAAGTTTACCATGGCATCCTTGTATCTTGAACTTGATCAATTCATTTGGTATCAACGGTTGTGTGCTCAAAAGAAATAAATGACTCTCAGTGTCACCTAGTCAATTTTTATAGAGGAGCTGCAATTACACAATGGCAATATTTTGATAGAGAATTACTTTAGCCAACTAGAAAAATGTGATAGACTGGCTCCATCAAGGATTATATTCATCATTTTTAGAACCTATCTTTACATGTGGATACAATTTTTAAGGAGAACTTGAATGACCTATTTTTGGGTGGACTCAAGAAGCACATTTAACATGAGGTATGCATGTTTAATCCACTTAAGATTTCTGATTCTATTAGCATGGTATATAGAGCTAAGAAAAAATTCATAGCCAACAAGAATCAACCATTCAATCACTCCAAAGATCATAGCGTATTAACACCAACATTTCTTCCACCTACCAGATTGACCCCTCATCAAATTGAAGAGAAGCATGCAAAAGTATTATGTTTTGGTTGTGACAGTAAGTAGAGCAAATGACATAGATCTGAGGAGGTACCTAAATATTTATGAGATACCTAAATATTCCCAACCTAAAATATCTTGTCATACACTTACATGTAGTTACATTCCATAAACTCTTATGGTGATGGGTTTCCTCAAGAAATAGAAGGTGACAATGTTGATTGATTCAGGAAGCACACATAACTTCATCAACCATAAGTTGGCCACTCGATTGAAATATTTCATCTACCTAGCACCAAAATTTTAGGTCATGATTACAGATTGTGGAACAATTAATTAATCAATAAAATGCCATAGTATTAAGCTTGCTATGGGTGAGTACAATCTTGATTCTATTATGTTTTCTATTCCCATGGGTAGTATAGACATTGTTTTAGGAGTCCAATGGCTCACAACCTTGGGTACCATTGAGATGAACTTCCAAGAAATATTCATGCACTTTCATTATAAAGGTAGGAAAATTGAACTACATGGATTATAGGCAAAATATCCACAATTGATTAGTTCACATTAGATGACTAAAATGCTAAAAAAGGGGGAAGAGGGAATTATTGCATGATTGTGGTCCATATAATTTCAACCCACATAGGCATCTACACATCCTGATCTACAAATGATTCTTGATGACCACCCATCTATTTTTGGGGCCATGCCAAAAAGACTACCACCAAAAAGAGAACATGATCATGCCATTCAACTACTTCTAGGGAGTCGACCACCAAATATCAGACCATATAGATATCCATATGCACAAAAGAGTGAAATCAAAAAAATGGTCCATGAGATACTAGAGGTAAGGTTCGTCAAGCACAACCAAAGTGCATATTCATCACCAATGGTCATGGTGTAGAAGAAGGATGACACATGGAGGATGTTCCCAAATTATAGGGAAATTAACAAGTACACCATGAAAGATAAGTTTATGATTCTAGTAATTGATGATTTACTTGATGAGTTTCATGGTGATAATTATTTCATAAAATTGGATCTTCACTCAGGGTACCATCAAATTAGAATCAAGGATGAAGATTTTCATAAAACTACTTATAGAACATGTGAGGGCCATTATGAGTTTTTGGTAATGCCCTTTGGTCTTACAAATGCACCATCTACTTTTCAGAGCTTGATGAACACTATTTTTAGGCCTTTTTAAAGGAAGTTTGTGCTAGTTTTCTTTGATGACATATTGATTTATAGTCAGACATGGGAAGCACATCTACACCATGTTAAATGGGTGTCGATAGTTTTGGAGAAGCATTAGCTTTATGAGAATCCATCCAAATGTGCTTTTAGAGTATAGGAGGTAGAGTACCTAGGTCATATTGTTTCCCATGAAGGTGTCAAATGTAATCCCTAGAGGATCAAAGCTATGATGGAATGGCCCATGCTAAAATCTCTCAAAACTTCCAAGGGTTCCTAGGACTAACAGGTTACTACCAAAGATTTGTGAAAGGTTATGGTAGTATAGTAGCTCTGCTCACTAAATTGCTAAAGATGGATGCCTTCCATTAGAATGATGCCACCACCAAAGCATTTGAGAAACTAAAAGTAGCTATGTGCACCACTCCAGTTTTGGCTACTCCACACTTCTCAAAGACATTCATTATTGAATGTGATGCATCTGGATCTGGGTTGGGATTAGTACTAATTCAAGAAAGAAGACCCATTGCATTTGAGAGTCATCAATTCAAAGGTAAGAATATACAAAAACCTATTTATGAGAAATAAGTGATGGCTATCATGTAATTAAACAATGGAGGCCCTATCTGATGGGTAGACACTTTAAGGTGAAAATGGATCATGATAGTCTCAAATAATTTTTGGAGCAAAGATTATCATCTGAGGAACAAAAAAAGTGGGTAACCAAAATGTTAGTTTATGATTTTTAAATAATGTAAAATAAGGGTAAAGATAGTGTACTAGCAGATGCACTATCCAAATGGGATACATCCATAGAAGCATTACTTTGTGCAATGTCCATGTTGCAAGTAGATTAGGTGGATGAAGCCAGGTTAGAATGGGAGAAAGACAAGGATACAAAGGTTTTGATTTAAAATCTCTAGCAAGGTACTTTAGCCTCTGACAAATTTGAATGGAAAGGTAATGTCCTATGGTATAAGGGTAGGTTATATTTGTGCAAAGATTCAAAGCTTAAGCATAAGATTCTTTCAGAGTTGCATGCATCTCCAATTGGGGGACACTCAAGGTTCTTAAAAAGTTGTCACATAATTAAGAAAGAATTATTTTGGGAAGGACTCAAGGGATATATACAAAAGTTTGTGGTAGAATGCTTGATATGCTAACAAAATAAAGGTGAGACAGTTAAGACCCCAAGTTTGTTACAACCATTAGCAATTCCTAGTCAAAGGTGGGAGGAGGTTTCTATGTATTTCATCACAGGGTTGCCTTGTTCTGAAGGTAAGAATGTTATCTTGGTCATTGTGGACAAGCTTACAAAATATGCCCATTTTTGTGCTCTCTCACACCCATTTTTAACAAGTATAGTAGCAACTATTGTTTTGGAGGCAGTTCTAAAATTACATGGAACCCCAAAAATAATTGTAAGTGATCATGATCCTATTTTCACTAGTATTTTTTGGACTGAACTATTTTCTTGTTTGGGTACTTAGCTAGTTCATAGCTCATCTTACCACCCCAAATCTGATAAACAAACAAAAGTGGTTAATAAATGTTTAGAGGGGTGTCTCTATTGTTTTGTATCAGATAAATAAGAACATTGGGTTAAATGGATACCACTTGCAGAATGGTGGTATAACATATCTTTTCATACCTCTTCTAAAATGTCTCCATTTCTACCACTATATGGTTACCATCCACCTTCCATCACTATTTCATTAAAGGTGCAAACCAAGGTTTGAGATGTGGAGGAGCACATTTAGCATCAACAAGAGGTTTTGGCTTGTTTGAGAGAGAATTTAGCCTTGGCACAAAATAAGATGAAGTAATAAGCATATCAACACTGTAGTGAGTAAAATTTTGAGGTGGGTGACTAGGTACTTGTATGTTTTCAACCTTACAAGTAGATGTCCTTAAAGTAATAGAAATAGGACAACAAACTTGCTCCCAATTATTATGGCCCTTATCAGGTTCTATAGAAAATTGGAAGTGTGGCTTACAAGATCAAGTTACCTCATTCATCTCACATACACCTAGTATTTCATGTTTCCTATTTGAAGAAGCTCATTAGATAGAAAGTTTTAGCCTAGATAGAGCTCTGAAAACTAGATGAAGAAAGATCAGTCATTTTGGAACCAGAGCAAATCCTCTAAACACGTACTAATAGGTTGAAAACCAGAGAGATTAGGGAATATCTGATCAAGTGGAAGAACCTAAGCAGTGAAGATGCAACTTGGGAAGGTTAAGATTTTTTACAACAACATCCAGAGTTTTTCAACATTGAGGACAAAATTAGTTTAAAGGGGAAGGACATGCTATGCCCCTAGCCTATCACATGTATTAGGATAGGAATAACTGACTTGTGGCTTACTTATCCCTCTTTGATGCTATATCAAATTTCTCTATGCATTCATTTAGTTAGTAGGTCAGCCTATAGATTAACCATGGCCTAGATAGACTATAAATAGGAGGTAGTGGGTAAGTTTTTATCATCATATTATTGATTATTCTCTTATTAAAACCTATGGAGGTTTCCCCCTCAAAGTGGCTTGTCTATTGTCATATATTCTAATATATTTTAGTCATATTTGGACCTACGTTTGCTATTCTACTTTATTGTTGAAGTAATTTCATTACATGGTTTGCCTTATGAGTTGAGGTTTGAGGATTATTAATATGTTGAATGGGCTAAATGGGTTGTCAAATTAAGATTCATAAATATTTGAAGGTTTATGGTTCTCAATTTATTCAACTTTTTGTCATATTGGAAGCCTAATTGGATAGTAGGTTTGTGAAGGAAGTATGTTTCAGAGGATGAGATTGTTGTTAAAAATTGGTTTGCTAAAGGGGGAATATAAGAGTGCTATAGATATAAAGTTTTAGGTCCTGTAGATGTTTTTACAAAAATTTGTGGGCTCTATAAGTTCTAGGTAGGGTTATAAGAGTCTAGATAGGCATAGTCTTGAAGATGTGATTTTTTTTATGTTTATCCATAAGAGTAAAGCATGAATGTTTCAAGGTGAGTTCTCAAGTTGGTTTAGAACATGACTCATATTTGATAAGTGGTATGATGTTATGTTGGTGGTCATCGAAGTATCTTGAGAAGAAGTCTATTAACCTTGCATGGTGATTATTCATGGTGTGTGGAGATATAAAGATGATCAAGTGGTGAAAATTATCATAAATATTAAGGGGAGTCACTCTCATGTGTCTTTTGGAAAGTTTCATTAGATTTTAGTGTTTTTTTGTATTTTATCTTTATTGGTTGTAGTGTTTCGTTGAAGTAAGTATTGACATAGAGAAAGAAAGATGTTTTCAAGAAAAAAAGAGGTAGGTTCAAAGTAAGGGGGAGTTTGTATCATATTTTAAAGATATTATTAGTCCTTTTAATTCCTTAGGATTAGTTGGTTTCCATTTTATCATTGTGTCAAAGAGGGAGAAATTTCCTATTATGAGAGTGCTTGAAAGGAGAAAAATGTGAATTGTATATTGATATATATGATGTTTGTTGACATCATTTAAAATGGGGAGATTGTTAGATATTTTTCATTGATGTCAAGGAGGTGTCTTGATGAGTGGATTAAGTGATTTGATAGCCCAAGTAATGATGAAAAAGTGTGTAATGTGCTTGTTCTGGTGTGATTTATGTTGGCTTAGGTGATCTCAAGATTTTGACTTGTTAGAGATGTTCAAGGATGAGCATAGTGATTAGATTATGTGTAAGAGGTCCCTAAGATGTTATATATGATTTGAGAGCTTATATGTATAATTGGAATTCATCTAGTAGTACATAGTTTTCATCTAGATAGTTTGTGTCTAGTGGTAGAAAATTTGAGTATGCAGTTTGATGATGTCACCATTGCCACATGGGAATGAGTCAATGGGAGTTGGTTATATGGTTGTCATCAAATTAGTACCTAGTTTTTATATGCTAGATATAAATTCATGTATCAAATCATATTCAAAGATATGAGGGTGAAAATTTGGCTTCTTAGTCAGAATTCATTGTTTTCTCATAGCTAAATTTGAAATGTGGCCAAAAAGAGCTGAGTAAGAATGTTGATGAGGTTAGAATTCACACATGTGGGAATTTTAGGTGAATTTGATCATATTCATTTGTTTATTTTTGTACCTATTTTATTTTTGCTAATTTTTAGATCATGTAATATAATGCATCAAAAGATATGCATGTGAAAAGTTGGACTCCTAGGCATTTTGACTATGTTTTCCCATACTTAGCCAGTTTTACAATGTGGCAGAAAGAACTGAGTGAGAATTTTGATGGTGTTATATATTTCATGTGTGAAGGTGTCAATAAAATATGATCATATGGGTTTTTTAATTTTTGAGCATAGTTAATTTATGCTAAATTACAAATAATGCACAAAAGCACATCAAAAGTTATGCTTGAGCAAATTTGGCCTCTCAAGAAGGTTCTAAAATGGTTGGATCTATGACAAAATATTTTGATAAGGTAATTTATGGCATTATATCTTATACACATAATGATTTTAGGAGTAGTGTGTCACATGGTTGGATTCTCTTATGTAAATCAATCACATGATCTAAATTTGAGATCCTACATCAAAGAACACAAGAAGTTATTAAGGATAAAAAAATGGATACTTAGGCATATTTAAATGGTCTCCATAATTAGTCATTTTTGTATGTGTTAAAGATTGAGCAAGATCAATGGTTCACGTTGCTTCATGAAGTTAGGAATCAATGAGATGAGGAAAGTTGTACAATGTTTAATGACTAAGCAAAGGTATAGGATAAGGAACCAATGGTGAGTGGGTATTCATACATTTTGATTGAACAATGAGCATTGATAATTAAATACTTGGTTGATCCACAAAAATAAATGGAGCACCTTGAGTCAACATTTAAAGATTTCATGAGATGAGGTCAACATGATAGATGTTTAACATTTAGCTTTAGTAGACTATGCATTAAAGTTTAGACAAGATCGATGTTGCATATTCGATCTAAGAAATGAGGACATGAGATGATTACAAAGTGGTCATAGTTTAACTATTACTATTTGCATTTTAATATTTGAATTTATGAAGGAAAGACTAGTGTCTAGTTTTTTTACCATAACTTTTGATAGAAGTCAATTTTGCTATTGCAATAAAAAGCAAAGTGGTAGAGGACTCCAAGAAAAATATATTAATGTGGATTATAAGATCTGAAAGTTTGTATAATAGAATATATTCATCCTAAAAGTTTATTGTGTGTTTGTGCTTATTCTACAAGTGACCCGAGAAGGATAATTGATCTTATGTATATATGGTTTTGGTTTCTCTTGATAAATTGTCTATTGAGGAGTGTTGTAGACTCTATGAGGATGTTATGTGTGGATTTTAGAGGTGTGATAAATCTATATTGAGTATGAAAAATTAATAATAATTTTACTATGTGTTAATTTATGGTGATTGTGTACACCAATCCAATGTCTGAGTTGATTGAGCATATGCATAGGTGAGTTAATATGACTTTGATCATTTGAGGATGTCTAAGGGGATATAATGAGTGGATATATGTATTTTTAAGTGGTATTGTTTTATTTCTATGATAAAAGGTGTGTCAAAGAGCTAAGTGGGTCTTCATAGGATCTAAAAGTGACTTAGGCCTATTTTAAAATGGGATTGTGCTTAAGTGTGACCCACGTGAGATGCCTTAAGGTTGAAGGAATTTTTTTTGGCTGATAAGGATTATTATGGAATTGATAATTCATTATTTCTCCATATATAGTGGAACCAAATGTGTTGGGTTCTAGTCTTGTAAATGAGAGACTTGGATGTGAGAGTTTTACAGAGTGAAGAAAAACAAAGGAGAATGAGTGTGCCCAACTATTGGGTTGATGAGAATAAGAGATTAAGGACTATGTGTGTGATCTATAGATCATGTTCCTAATGAAAATATATTATTATTTTAGTTTCTTGTTGTGAGATTAGATCTAAGTATGCATATGAGGACTATTTGAGTGAATAAGGTGAGAGGCTTGTTTGAGAAAGAGAGAGAGGTTGTACATGGGTCAGATAATAAAGAGATCCATCATCAAGTGTTAAAGACACCAATTCTATGGTGGTAGTGTTATTCTTAAGGAGTGTCTAAATGAATTGATCTTCCTTAGGGGTAATTTCTCCTTGTGAAACATGGTTTCACTTAAGACCATTGATCAAAAGGACTTGATCAAGGTTGTAGGTCAGAAGGACTTAACCAAAGGATCCTGATTAGAAGGACTTGATCAGTCTCTTATTTATGATCATCATATAGGATATTAGTCCATGTTTTTGTAGGATTAATCATGGTTTTTATCCCCTAAGAAGGTTTCCCACATAGATTTTGTGTTGTGTATTTGATCTTGCATTATGTTTATTGTTCATTGCTATGAATGATATGTATGCTTCATAAATGTTTGTGTTGAATGCTTAAGTATTTTCAAGGTTTTGGAAATTGAATTGAATTGTTTTTCATCATTGATTCACCTCCTCTTAATGGATTATACCTCTAACACTCCTCTTTTTTGACTTATACAATGGAGGTCTTTGTTCCTTCTTATTACTTCATCTCTTCCTCCTTTCCATGCATGAATGCCTCTTCCTCCATTTATGATAGATTTATTGTAGGGAGTGCAATGGGTCCCTTAAATTTTTTATTTTTATACTTATTATCAAAAGAATCAGTCTCTAGTGTGAAGGTTACATGCTTCTTAGGAGTTGGAGGTATTTCTTGTTCATCAGAGGTGATTCTCTATTTGATGCACTCTTGGATCTCCTGAAGTGTCTCTCCCCATTTATTTTGGTGAGACTTCTATTACATTTTTGGCATTGGCTTCCCTTATTCTCTAATCAATAGGGGTGATCATCATATTTCTTAGATCCAGCTTCCTTCTATAGCTTCATCTCATAGTACGAATTGAAGAATCACCTAGTTATAACTCCCTCTAGAGTGGATGAAGGTCCATTTGATAGTAGTCATCCTCCTCATCAATTACAGCCTTTTTTCTTTAGTGCACATATTGGCACCTTAACCTTATACTTTTTTTATCCATGACCTTCACCATGATCTCCAACTTCTAAGCATTGGGAATTCTTGTTAGCATCACTATGAAAAATTTAATGAAAAATGGATAAGGTAGCTTAAAAAAACTAGAAATGTTTCCTTTTATGAGTGCTAGGTGCCCTACATAGAAATATTGCATGATAGTGAAGGTCATTGTGCCTATCTTATATTAGGGGAACTCTTGTGGGATGCACCATTCAATATTGAATGCTTCTATGTATTGGTTGTACCACCCCTATACTCTTGTCTTGTACTTTGGGAAAAGCTAGGTGGGTAGGTGAATTTTTGGTACTTTAGTACTAGGGAGTCCTTATGTGGTGGGAACACTCATATATTATCATCATTCCCATTGGGAATGTAAATATCCTCCATCATAATCAAAATTATCATGGACCCCCATCGAAAGGTATTACATGCCATGTGGCATTCTAATGCATTCTTCACCATCTCCTTAGAAATAATTTTTTTAACATTCATCTTAACCACCTGCACCATGTGGTGGTTGATGCACAAGTACATCTTATGTTGATCCACCATCTACCAAGGCATAGTTTAGAGTTTATGAGGTATACTGATACCCTCATGATAGGGTACTATATGTCTTTGATTGGGAATTTGAAACCTACCTTATAGTATCCCAAGAGTTTCATAACCCTCTACACCACCACAACATTCTCCATCATTTGGTGGATGTTCATCCCTATGCCTAGGATCCCTATGATGTTATTGATGAGGCACATTGAGATATCTATATGACTTCTTGTGAAGTAAAATTGATAACCATAGATGTGTGAGATAAGTAATTATAGTAACTCCTTTGGCTTGCCATAACTTAATAACCCATACAACTAGGTTGCACCAATTATCACTAACTTGTCTTAAAAGGAGACATCAAATAACATTTCACTTGACTTGGTATTTATTCCTATCTCAAACATCTAGTCTTGGTTGAGCTCTTGCATGTTGTTCAATGTGTGATGGTTTTACTCCTTCAACTTGCATGTGGGTATCAAGGATACCCAAGTTTCCCCTGTTATGACCTAAAGGAGAAACTACATTTCTATGTATACAAGATTATCACTTTCTTCAAGGTCTACTTTTATAACACTAACACCTTCAACTAGTTGTGCCTCTTTATTATAATTTTATAAAAAAAATAGCATCCATGCCTTCTTATCATCCTTATGCACATGGGTAGACCTAAAGTTGACCTCTTTTTTCCCATTTTGAACTATCTATTATTAAAGTGTGGTCTATGATCTTCTTCAAGCTCTTAATCTTGCCTTCAACTTATTCATAGTAATATAAACTACAACTATGACTTTGGATCTCAAGCTTCCAATGCTATTAACATATGAGGCTATTCCTAGAGTTAGAAGTAGAAGCCTAGTAGGGTCATAATGAAGTAGAAAACATAATGGATTAAAAATAGGTCCAAAATAAAAATATAAGGATCCAAGTAGGATATTATGGTGCTCATAACAATGTAGGATCATGGAATGTATTGAAAAAGTCTTGAGAGTTCATCATAACTCTAAAGGGTTGAATAAAGGGTGAATTATGTAAGCTTTGGAGACCAGACCATCACCAAGATGTCTTCTAAAAATAAATAGACCAGCCTATTTGAGAATTTAATAAATACACTTCAGAAAGATTCATGAGTCAATATATTATAACATCATATTTTTATTCATGGTAGGAACATGCTCTGTAAGTTTCATGTCCATGTGAGCTTTCTAGCTTAAGTTATGGAGCTTCAAATTTAGACCTACAGGGTATGACATTCATGAAAGTGTCAAGTTAGGCTTCACAAAATGACTTTTTGGATTCAAAAATTCCTTAAAAGGTTTAAATTTGAGTAATATCTAATGGGTTACTTAATCTCCCATTCTGACAAGTAAGATATAATGGTTCATGTTGGGGTCAAATCAGTCAAAAGTTCCCTAGGTTAAATCCCTTTAAAGAGCTACAAGTTGGGCAAAATATGAAGGTATGGATCAATCAAAAATAAATATGATAGTGAAAATTCATTATAAAAATGTGGGTTTTATCCTAGACCAATGGAATATTTTTCATTTGTACCAATGATCTGACAGTGCACAAGAACTGACAAGAAAGTGGGCCTAATGAGATATATGGCTTACATTATTTTATACATCTTGATCTAACAGTGTGTGAGTAGGTCAACATGCCAAAGGATATTCATTGTATGAAATCAAGGGTTTTAATTAGTTTTTTAAATGATATATTATGGTGCATATAAGGTTAAAAAGGTCAAGATCAGATAGTGGGAATCTGTGAGGCTAATGGGAGTAAAGACAAGTTAGATCAATTTGATTGAATAGAGTAATTTTTTATGTTCAAATTCAAGCCAAGGATTAGTTTTTAACTGAAAAAAAGGTATTATAGGGTCATCTTATCACCATTATATCTCATTCAAAATTTATGGAATAAACAAAGTCTTTTAGTCAAGTTAAAGGACATAAAGGGACCATCATTAAGGCTAAATATAGACCTATAGATCAAGGGTTTGTGTTATATAGGGATATTTTTTGTTACTATGTTTTCCATTATTAAAATAAGGAGATAAAATTTAAAAGGGTGAAATGAAGTCATATATGTATATCCCAATGGTTTCATCTCTAGGACAAACTGTATGAAAGTGATCCCTTCTCTCCACTCTACATGCCACAACAAACTAGTTAGGAGAAATTAACAACAAGACAAGATTATAATAAACTATCCAAGTCATTATACCTGCATGAATAGAAACTAGATCATAAAAAATTGACCCCACCATTTCAATAAGAAGTAACATTGGTGTAACTATGAAACCACGTGAAGTAACCTAGATCAATCAAAAGGGTTTGAATGAACATAATTTATGAAGTCAATTGTAATTACATTTCAATGGATTTTAGCTCATTTGATTCCATTTTGAGTGCACAAACTCCCTCTATCTTGCTTCATTTATTATATAATTATAGTGTTCAAGCTATTGATGAGGATCCCTCTAGCTGGTATGACTAGACTCTACCAAAAATTGTATTTTTCACCTCTTGGAGTAATGAGAAAGGCACTTTTACAGTGTTTTATCAATCTATGTTAGCATTCTTATGTTTGCTTGATATTTATAGTGGTCTAATCCTCCATTTTAAAATTCTAAGCTTATCTTAAATGCTATAAAATTTATTTTTAGGTCATATAGTGTGTCTTAGCATTGATCTCTTAAGGATATAGTGGACTGCTAAATGTAATTGTCTTCAACCAAACCTTACTTTCATTGATCTCTAGTCTTAGTGCATCAAACTAAATTATATATGAAATATTTTTACTTATAAATTATATTAGACATTTTATTATCTCTTTTCGTATCCCATTATTATGTTAAGGAGTCTAAGACTAAGACCAAATATGATGAATTCAAGGTGCATCACCAAAAACTAGATAGGTTTACTTTATGCAATTTCTTGACTCTTTTCATCCCAACTAGTTTTAGGTTTTATAAATAGAGGTCTAAATTTGTAAATTTGAGGAGCTAGCCTCATTAAAAACCCTAGAGGTCTAACCCTATTATAGGATACCCATAGCTTAGGTTCATTACCATGTTGAGCTATATTTAAGTAAAGGACTTGAATAATCCCTTTCTTAGCTAGGGTGCAATCTAGATCTCCAATATTTCTAGCATGCCTAGTGGGATTCAAGAAGGAAGGACATTTGGACATTATATTGGAACATATTGATGGTGTGGAAGAACATATGAGAAGTCTTGGATTAGTCCAGTAGAAGAACATGATGATAGTCAAGCGGATAAATTTTCCATGATTGAAAGATTTGTAAAGGTAAAAAACAACAAGATAGTGTCTATAAAAAGGCAATAATAGGCTTCACATAGATCATATCAAGGTCCCTTCCAAACCTAATACCTTTATCAATCTTATTATATACCCCCTTATACATATAATTGACAAGCCAAAGGCCAAATTACCTAAGGTAGATCTAACAATGGATTTAACCCTCAAATTACAAGTAGCTCAAGAGTCTTAGTCCCCACACAAAATAACTTTGTTCAAGAAGGTCAATCGCAGTCAAGGGGACAATCCAATGAGATGGTGATGGCCACTATTAGAGACATGTTTCAAGACCCTGGTTGGTAGCATGTTCTTTCATTCCAAGGTCATGATATGATGCCTCCTTCACCACAAGGACCCCAAATGAGTCAATACAACATGCTTGCCATATCATTATCATAATATCAAAGCTAACAACAAGGGAAAATGGGTAAAGCACCAAATCATACCACATGCATTTATTTTCAAGAAGGGGAACATGTTTTTGAGTATGTAGCAGCTACTATGGGATAAGCTTCACAAAATATAAATGAAAAAATTACATCTCAGATAAGGGCTAAGAAGAGTATGTTGGAGGAAAACTTGGGGTAACCTAGGATTTATTCATCATATCCATAAGTTATTCAAAAAAATACTTTTTAAAATGTATCTACCAAAGCTCCTATAAATCAATAAGTTCCCCAACCTCATGGATAGCAAAAAAAGTCCACCTTTGTTTCTAATATTACTCAAATGCAAAGTGATGCTTCTACTTTCAAGGTACAGTCCAAAGGTACTAATATTCCCTTTAATATTATGGATCACCTGGAAAAGTCTAATGTAACTATGTCCATGTATTATGTTCTATCTATTTAGGGGAAAAAGGAGATTCTCTATCAAGAGCTCTCCAAAGTTTCTCATGTAGAAAAGATGATTGATAAGGTGAATGTTATTTTCATCATTAATATTTAGCCTAACCAAGACCCTAACCAAGTTCCTAATCAAATTATAGGAAAAATTCAATTTCAAAATGTTGTTAAGCCCCCCATTTTATTTTTCTTTCAGGAACTATTTTATACATAATTACATGATAGATTCAAGTGCTTCAACCTTAGTGATGCCTAAAGCCATAGTAGATAATATTTATCTCAAATATATTCCTAATGAAAAAGGTGTTCTTTAATTGGATGGATCCCCCACTAAGATGGTAGGCATCTTGAAAGATCTTTAGATCACATTGTTAGCATGTCCAAATTGTGTCATTACTCAAGATGTAATGGTGGTAGACCTACCTCCATATTATTCCTTATTATTATCTAGGGACTTTAATACAAATATTGGATGATATTTTTCATCTAATTGGTCATAAATAGTTTTTAGAACTAGATATAGAACCAAAGTCACAATAAGATTTGAGCTTATCTCCAAGTTCCACCTCGAACCCTATATGCCTATTCTTGCAAATACCAACTATTGCATGTTTGAAGAGGCTGAAGAGGTTAATGAAAAAACAACCCCATGATAACCTTTAAGTCATCTCATATTTGTACTTGGATGCATGGATTTGATCCTAATATAAATATTGAAGATGAAAACTTAGGGGTGTATTACATGCATGAGGAATGTGTTGTTATACCTTTCTTAACTAACACTAATCAAGAAGAGGATGGTATATGTACTTTTTTCTTTGATGGCTCAAGGTAAAATAATGGAAGTGGAGTAGGAACCATGCTCATTTCACCCTCATGTAAAAATTACCCTTCAGCTTCAAAACTTCAATTTATTTTCACCTCAAATATAGCTGAATATGAATCTCTTTTGCATGCTTTGCAAGAAGCAAGAAAGAGAGATTTCAAGCTCCTCCAAGTCAAGGGTGATAGTGATATTGTATTGAAACAATTGAGAGGCCTAAGTGTATTTAATAATCACCATTTCAAATCCTATAAGAACTAGGTATGGGATGTCATGGAGGATTTCTTGGCATTTAATATTTAGTCCATACCAAGAGAAGTAAACAAGCATGCAGATAGGCTTGCATCCATTCATGCCCAATATGAGATTATAGAAGCCATAAAAGGCAACCAAAGCCAAGATGATATAAATTTTATATGAAGACCATATGTACCTAATTATGAGGTGAGCTAGAAAGTCTTTGATAATGATGATCAAATCATATGTTTTCTAATGAAAGAGGCATAATTCTACCATAAAAATCAAGATAAGTTCCAAAATAAATATGATGAGTAAATAGTAAAAATAAGTTATAATAATCTACCCAAAGGGATTATGACACTATAAATAAGTTTCAATGAAGATGACCAAGTAATAAAAGGGAAAGCATACATCTCAGCTAAGGAAGAACACTATGAAAAGATAGAGATCTTGAAGGACAAATTTCTAAAGCTAGGAAAGGTCAATATAGCAGAGGAAAGAGATATATTTTTTTCTTTGTGGAAAGAATATTTTGATATATTTTATTGGGAGTATAAATAGTTGAAGTGGTTTGACCCCAAACTTGCACAACACACCATTGAAGTATAAAGAAATGGCAATCTAGTCAGGGAGAAACAAAGCCCTGTCAATCCAAGAGTGGAGGACCTCATGAGAAGAGAACTCTATAAATTGATTGAATCAAAGATAATATTTCCAATTAATCATTCCTCATGGGTGGTGAAATTTATGCTAGTGAGGAAAAATAATGGAGAGTTTCATTTATGTGTTGAGTTTAGGGACCTCAATAAGGTATCCATAAAACACCATTACCCACTACCCTCCATGGATAAAATTATGCAAAAGGTGGTAGGTTATCAAAGGTTCTTATTTCTTGATGTTTATTCTAGTTATAATCAAATCATGGTTAAAGAAGAAGATAGGCATAAGACTACCTTAACTACAAAATGGGGCACCCTTTGAAGTCTTTAATGCTAGAGCCACCTTCCAAAGAGTAATGTATGTTTCTTTTGATGGTATTTTGAATGATATTGTTTTATTTTATCTTGATGATATATTAGTATTTTCAAATAATCCTAATGATCATCTAACACACTTCATATTTATTTTTGATAGATGTATATAATTTGGACTTTCATTGAATCTAAAGAAATGTATTTTTTTAGTGCATGAAGGAAGACTTCTTGGACATGTGGTGTCCAAATTTGGTCTTTCCATTGATCTAGAGAAGATAGAATAAATACTTTCTATACCATTTCCTAAACACAGGAAAGGATTGTAGAGCTTCTTATGCAAGATCAATTTAATTAGGAGGTTTATTCCAAGTTTTGTAGAGTTGGTTAAGCCCCTGACTCATATGTTGAGAAAAGGCAAAGAGTTTACATGGATACAAAAAGGTAAGATAATATTTTAGGCAATAAAGGAGGCAATATCTCATGCCCCCACACTTTTAAATCCAAATTTCAATAACTAATTCTATTTATTTGCTTTCACTACATTAGATGCAATTTAAGCCATGTTTATGCAATATAATAATGAAGGTTTGGTGTAACCTATTGCATTCTTTAGTCAATATTTGGAAGGTTATGAGAAAATATATATCTCTATTGATTAACATGTACTTGTTATTTTAATAATTTTGAATAATTTCATACATCTAGGTTCAAACAATAAGATTATACTAATGGTAGCTCATCCAAATGTGAAGGATTTTATCCTCAATAGAGATATAAACTAATAGAGATCTTGATGGGTCACTAAGTGTATGGATTATGACATTGAATTAAATGTCACAAATATATTCTAAGCTAAATTATTGTGTGATCATCTTGTAGAAGATGTGAGAGAAGAAAAAGAGACAATTTTGGTAATTCAAGACACTCAACATGGAGCTAAAAATACTCCTCCTACAAGTTAAACACAAGATATTTTTAGATTTATTCAAATAGGAGAGTGTATAATGGGTTTAAATGCATCACAAAGAAGAAAATTTAGGATAAAGTTAGTGCCATACATTCTAATTGATGGAGTGTTATTCAAAAAAGACATTGAAGGTATGCTTTTACGATGTGTTGAAACTAACCAATTTGATAAGATTTTCAAGAAATTTCGTGATAGTCCTTATAGAGACCATTTTTGAGACAAGACCATAGATTAAAAAAAAATAAACATTATATCTGGTTACTTTTGTCCTAATTTATTTAGATATGCAAATGCATGTGTTAAGAAGTGTGCAAAGTTTACAATGTTTACAGGGAAACAAAGATTAGTTATTATGCCACTAAAGACTATTCAAATTGAACAACCTTTCCTGAAATGGGGTTTATAATTCATTGACAAGATTCATACTCCATCTAGTGTTGGTCATAATTGGGTCTTGATATCTACATATTACTTCACTAGGTAGGTGGAAGTAGTTCCCTTGAAGGAAGTAAATGATAACTATATGATTGAGTTATATGAGAGTTTAGTCACCTGTTATAGAGCACCTTCCACTAAAATTTTAGATAATTATTCAAAATTTAGTAGTACAAAGGTATGTGAGTGAGATATTGAGCAAAGTAAGTATCTGACATCTTCATATAACTACTATAGATAGGGTAATGGACTAGCTTAGCCAACTAATATGAACCTAATTTAGATCATCAAAAGAATAATGGAAAATAATTACAGATCTTGACATAAAAAGTTGAAGACTAACTTATGGGATGATAGGATCACTCTAAGAAATCCACTAGTCATTCACCCTATCTCTTAGTCTATGGAAGAGAATAAATCCTACCAATTTCATTGGAACTTCCAACTTTGGATCTTGTACACTAGCTAGAGCTTCTATAAAGTGTTGCAATGGAGGTTAGGATGAATGAAATAAGAGAATTGAAGGAAAAAATTGATGATGCCGTGAATACCATGTGGTCTAACTAGAACCAAGTGAATAAGTCATTTAATAAAATATCTTACTCAAGGACATTCTAACAAGGTGACATAGTCCTCAAATGGGATGATGACCATGCAAAACTAGGAAAATGCTCCAAGTTTGATAGCCTTTAGATTGGACCTTATGTCATCACATGTGGTAAAGAGATTAATGCCTTTGAGCTTTCCAGATTAAATAGAGAGAGCCTTCCCACTTTTGTCAATGAGAGGTATCTCAAGTTCTATTATTAGTTTTATATCTTTCCCTTTGTACATAGGTAGATAGGTCTATTTTTCCTCTAGGTTATTTTTCACATTGATTTATATCTTATTTCTTGGTATATTTTATTACTTTGTTGTTTTTTACCTCCCACTACTCCAAAAAGTGTTTCCAAAAGTCAAGCAGAGTCTTTTTTGTAAGCAGAATTTCATTTATTTATCATCTTGAACAAACTTTATCAAAGCCTATGTCCCATGACTAGTAGGTTGGTCAAGCCAACTGAGTCACCAAAAGTGATCCATAAACTGACACTAATTTTTCATGCAAAATTTTTACCTTGGATACTTTTGTGAAATTACTCAATTTTCTAAAACACTCAAGGAAATGAAACTGAATTTGACATTTTAATACATATTTATCTCAAACCCTGAGGTACTCAATTTTTCATTAATATGTCATATTTGACTAATTATGCATTGAATTATGATTAATAAACAAAATTAATCAAAATGTAGAAAAAAATGCACAAATAAAATCAAATCATGATAATCACCTAATAACAATGTTTGGAAATGCCTATGTCTCTAGTTTCACTTATAGCACAAACCAGTCCATTTCCTTGAAAAGTGAGTGCATGGCCAATCCTCATGATTATCAAATGGATACTATAAGATTACACACAACTCAAACAATAGAGCTTCAAAAAGTCTTGATAAACCCATGAACAAACTTTCTACCTTACTATCATGTAAATGCAATCTCACAATCCTATGGATTTTCACCAAAGGTATCAAAAATGGACTTATAAATGTTCTTAAAAAATCAACATAGGGATTTAAAAGTACCATTGAAATCATCTTGGAGTCTAGGATAAATCCCTAGTTTACATCGAGAAGTGAAAATCTCTCCAAGTCCCTCAAAACTTAAGATTTCACAAACTAGTCTATTATGACCTACACATAGTCTACTATATTATTCACTTTGAGGCATTAAAAAGTGAATCAAAATACCTTAAATCAAAACACTAAATATATGGATAGAATCATCTCTAGCTCTAGCTCTTGGCTCTTGGCTCTAGCTCTTGACTCTTGGCTCTTCGGCTTTGGCTCTTAGCTCTGGCTCTGAGAGCTTTGGAACCTTGGAATGAATTCACTAAATTCCATTTCCAATTCCCAATGATTTTAAAATAACCCATCACCCATTTATATACTTGTGGGAGGTTTACTTTCTCTGATTTGGATGATTATCCATAATCATTTTTTAATAAATTTCATAATTACCCCATACCCAATTTTTATGGGATTTTAAATTATCCATTACATTTAAAAATATGAGATGATAATTATTCACCAATTTATGGTGGTTTATGTTTATTACCAATTACTAAGGTATAATTTACAAATATTAATGACTTGGGTCAAGCCATATTGCCACGTCACTTTATTGTCATGTCATCAGGTTTTAACATAACTTTGACTGGTCATAACTTGCACATACGAACTCCATTTCACAAAACATAAATTATGTAAAAAATCTCATAATTATCTATTTGTCATGGAAATAATTTCAAATTGTTTCCTAATGGTCAATTTATGTAGTTTCACCAACTTTGACCAATGTTAACTGGAACTTTGACCAACTACACAAGAAGCATATGAGCTCTATTTTCTACATTCTATATACCATTAGAAAGGTCTCAATGGGCCCTATGTGATGGTGTAGGTTTTGGTTTGATCTAAGACCTTTTCCAAATTGACCTCTAGATTAATCCTTCCCACTAAGAAGGCTTTTGGTTCACCAAATGCTGGTACTAGATCTAGTACTTCATATTATCTCATGAAGATCTCTATAATAGACTTTATGGTATCCAAAATTGCTAATTCACAACTATAAGCTATATTGATCCTCTAAAATTCCAATTGGTTTTGAAGAATTCTGATGGGTCTTTGTTAATCTACTCATGTTTTACAACTGCATCTACCTAAAACAGTCAATTGATCACATCTTCCATAATTATGTTGTTATTGCATGACCACCAATAGCCTCTACCCAAAACTAGGATGTGATGGATTCCTCTACTACATGGATTCACATGAGCCTCTACATAGATAAGCCTAGTGATCTCCTATACTACTGCTAAATGGTCTTTTGCAACATATCAAGTACAAAACCCAAATCATAGTATAGAGATAATAATGGAAAATATGATTAATAACTCAAAAAAATAAAAGTCCCTAAAATAAGGCATGAGTTATACTAAATCTTACAACTATCAATAAGGTCACAAAATATCAAAATATTTACCCACTATGACATCTTGTAAGCGGTGAATTGTCAAACACTAAAACATTCACCAATGTAATTGCAAGACAATTTTGTCAATGTAAACAAAATATAATATTGGTTGTGACCATATCACAATACATTTCTCCAATGGGTTTTATCAATGTATCCAATCACAAATATGCCAAAAATAGATTCATTCTAGAAATAGTAGTTATTCTAAAACAAGTACTATAGGAAAGCTAAATCCCACCCAATAACCTATGTAACTGCTATCAAATCTCCTAAGCTAATCAATGAGTTAAATTTCTTAATAATTCAATAAGAAACTAATAAATCTAATACTAGAGATTTTCAAAACATAAGTGTGAGAATTAAAAAATTCACATAATAAACTTGTCTTGAAGTGTTCCCACTATAGTAGCTCCAAAATACATATATCAAAGAATGGGTAAATGTCATTTGTTAAAATACAATAGGAATCCTAATAATGTTTTTAACCATTAATCCACTAATCATGATATCATGAAATTAAGAAACTATTTACTAACCCTTTTAATCAGACTCTCCTATTTAGGGTGTTTATTTCCTTAGTGATTTTACTAACATTTGTATGGATTGATTGAATAAGAACTCCATTAATTACCTTATCAATAGGTTTATAAACCATATTATTCTTACCATTACAAGGATGGTGGGATGGTCAAAGTTTCCAATGCTTCTCAACTCGATGTCCACTAATGTGATAATGAGTGCAAACATTCCTCTTCTTAGGTGAGGTCACCCATTTTCCATTTCTTGCTTTGCTACTATGAGAATGGTCTTTAGCACCTACAATATGCTTCAGTAAATCTTTTCATTTCCAATAATATGTGGTATAATGGTTATTTAATCTACAAAATGTATAAGTAAAATAATGCAACATATTCTAAATATCAAAACCAAATTTCTTAAGTGGTAAAAATGAATCAAAAGTCTTAGAATTCACATTCCTATTAGTCCCTTTTCTAGTGTAAGAATGAGGAGGTGGAATCTCAATACCTCTTTTACCTGATTTCTTACACCACTCATCATTCCTTCATAAAGAGGAATTCTACTCTACTACTGGCCTTAGACATTCATTGTTAGAAGCTTCTCCTCTTTTATAAATGGAATAACTCTCTCCAACATCCACTTTCTCATTAACATAACCTAATCTTGCATGGTAAGATCTATGCTATACCTATATTAAGTTAGGAATACCTTGGCCATTCTTACCAATAACCTTTTCATAAAATCCCATTTTCAATAAAAATTTAGATCTAATACCCTTAGTGTGTTTTTCAAAACTACCAAAAACAATATTTGAAACATCCAAAACTGAATGAAAGGAATTACCAAATGAACAACTTACTATTCAATCATTTGCCATAGTTCTTGAATCTATAGTAAAAGGAAATTAATGAATGTAGTGTCTTTATTCATCTTGCATCTATGCCAAGAGATCATCCTTGGCTTGAATCTCTAAATTTAAGTGGCCAATCTCCTCTTCTAAGGAGTAAAAACAAGCTCTCAAGAAAGCACTCTTTCTAAATCTGCTAATTAATTACTTCAAGCTCATCAAGCGTCTCTCTTTTCAAGGCTTTTCTCATGGCTTCTTGTTTCCCAAAATAACCTAATTCCATAAATTGCAAATATAATATTAATAGGCTGAAATAGTCTTTAATAATATTAGAAACTATCAAATCCACACAATCAGAAGCTAACCCAACATACCTCTGATACCAAACCCAATTTATAAACTCTACACTAATTTAGTGCATGACAAATGTTTACCTTGGATCCTTATAGGAAAATAATTAAATACCAAAAATTATTCCATAAAAAAATCAACTTAAATAAAATCAATGCATGAAAATACACAGCATGAAAAGCACATCTCCACACTACACAAGAGTTGATTACGGAGTTCGGTAAATAACTACATCTTTGGGTTCACTTATAATATGAACTAATCAATTTCCTTAAAAAGTGAGTACATTTAATACCCTCATGATTTTCAATTGGATATTCTAAGACTACTCATAATTTTTTCAATAGATTTTAAATCTTGAAATCTCTGAACCATGAACATATCTTCCAATCCTCTACTAACAATACAATCTCACATTCCTATGGATTTACACTAAAAAGTCTTGAATACAAACTTATAAAATTTTCTTACAAAAATAATCATATTTATTTCAAAATCCCATTGAAATCATCTTAGAGTCTAGGAAAAATCCTTAGTTTACACTGAGAAGTGGAAATCTCTCTAAGTGCTTCAAAACATGGAAAATATGTAGACTGGTCTCTATATTGGACATTACATAATCTGAAATGATTCAATTTTATGCATTAAAAAGTGAATCAAAATGCCTCAAGTCCTAACACTCCACACATGGTTGGAACCATCTCAAAGTCTAGAACAAATCTCTAGTTTATTATAAAATTTGAAAATGCCTCTCGTTACCTCAAAATTGAGGAAGAGTGAAGACTAGTCCTTAAGCCTAAATTATCTTCATAGAAAATACATTGCTTTAAATTCAGTTTCATGCATATTATATAGTGCTCACATGCCTAGGTGCAATGGCCAAAGCATTATCCTTTTACCAAGGATGGCAAGGTTTGAATCCTCTCTTCATTGTTTTTGATGGGCATTGTTTATCCATATATCCCACATTGGGTAAGTGGGTGTAATTTAAAGTTCTTAAATGCCGTGTAATTAAAGGTTAAACATCAAATTATTTTACATTGGCATAGATTTTGGTATATTTATGGTGGCATGGGTCTTTCACATGGAATGTGAGTGGGAACCATGGAAGAATGTGGTAAAGAATATGGAATAGATTGCATGTAACATGGGTTTCACATGGATGTTTGGGAATGTAACGTTATCAACAGGATGACATAGCAAAATTGTGGACTAGTAAGAACATGACATGTGGTAATCAGTTCGTATGAGAAAATTATGGGTTTTAATGATTTGTATTTGATAAGGGAATGTATTTATCTTTGATAGGCATAATGTCACAAGGAAAAAAAATTGGGTTTGAATGGAAAATCTAGTTAAACATCAACATGTAGCGAGTGGTTGACAACTAGCACATGGAGAAGTGGTGAAAGTAGATTGGACCATGTGGTGGGTCCTCAAGCCACCATGTGGCTTACCACCAATTAAATTATATGGTCTAATTTTATATTATTATTTCTCAATTATAACTTACCATTTCCACATGACCCATCCATGTGTGACCATGTTACATGCCCAAACATACACATGAAACCCACGTTCCATGCCATCTATTCCATATTCCTTTCCACATTTTTCCCTGGTTCCCACACACATTCCATGTGAAAGACCCATGCCACCATACATACACTAAAATCTCTACCAATGCCAAATACTTGGCATGTCAAACCTTTAATTTCATGGCATTTAAAAACTTTAAATTGCACCCACTTATCCAATGTGGGATATATGGATAAACAATGCCGACCAAAAATAATGAAGAGAGGATTCAAACCCCACCATCCTTGGTAAAAGGATAATGCATTGGCCATTTCACCTAGGCATGCGAACACTATATAAAGTTCATGAAATTGTATTTGAAGCAATGTATTTTTTGTGAAAACAATTTAGGCTTAAGGATTAGTCTTCACTCTTCCTTAGTTTTGAGGTATCGAAAGACATTTTAAGATTTCAGAGTAAACTAGATATTTGTTCTATAATATAAGATGGTTTTAACCATATATGGAGTGTTAGGATTTGAGGCCATTTGATGAAAATTTTAATGACTCAAAGTGAATAATTATATATTGTGTAATGTCTAATATAGAGACCAGTCTGCATATTTTCCAAGGTTTGAAGCACTTGGAGAGATTTCCACTTCTTGGTGTAAACTAGGGATTTATCCTAGAATCCAAGATTATTTTAATAGTGCATTGAAATCCCTATGATGATTTTTGTAACACCATTTTATAATTCTTTATTTGATACTTTTTGGTGGAAATCCATAGGATTGTGAGATTGTATTATTTATAGTGGATTGGAAGATTTGTTTGTGGTCTAGAGCTTTCAAGATTTTAGATATATTTCCAAAATTATAAGTAGTCTCAAAACATCCATTTGAAAATTGTGAGGGTAGGCCATGTACTCACTTTTCAAGAAAATGGATTAGTTTTTACTATAAGTTAACTCAAAGATGTAGGCATTTACTAAACTCTATAATCAACTCTTGTGCAGTGTGGAGATGTGCTTATCATGGTGTGTATTTTCTTGCATTTCTTTTCTTTAAGTTGATTATTTTGTAGAATAATTTTTTCTATTTAATTAGTTGCCTATAAGGATCTAAGGTAAATATTTTTTGTGCACTAAATTAGTGTAGAGTTTATGGATCAAAAAGTGTTGGCCATTTTCGCCTGCATATCAGGCTTTACCTATAATTGGAAGGAGAATGCTAGTAGGGTCATAATGAAATAGAAAACCTAATAGATTAAAAATGTGTCCAAAAATGCAAATAGAGGGATCCAAGAAAGATCTCATGATTCTCATGAGCATACAAGGGCATGGAATAGATTTATAAAGTCTTGAGAGATCATCATAACTCTAAAGGGTTGAGTAAAGGGTGAATTATAAAAGCTTTAGAGACTAGACCATCACTAGGATGTATTTAAAAAACAAATGGGCAAGCCTATTTAAAAAATTAATAAATTCACTTCAAAAATACATACAAGACAAGACATTATAGTGTCATATTGTTCTTCATGCTAGGAATATGTTCTATAAGTTTCATGTTTGCACAAGCTTTCTAGCTCAAGTTTTGGGGCTCCAAAGTTAGACCTGTAGGGTATGACATTCATAAAAGTGTCAAGTTGGGCTTCAAAAAATGATAATTTGGATTAAAAAAGTCCTTGAAAGGTTTAAATTTGAGAAATAAATAATGGGATGCTTGAGTTCACATTATAATAAGCAATATCTAATGGTTTGTGCTGGGGTCAAATGAGCAAAAAGGTCCCTAGGTTAAAGCCATTTAAAGAGCTACAAGTTGGGAAATATCTAATATTTTTGATCAATAAAACATAAATATGCTAGTGCACATTCACTAACAAAATGTGGTTCCAATCCTAGATCAATGCACCACATTCATTCATACCAATGATTTGATGGCGTGTAGGAATTGATAGGAAAGTGGGCCCAATGAGATCTATAGCTCACATTGCTTCATATAACTTGATCAAATGGTTCATGAGTAGGTCAACATGTCAAAGGATATTCATGGTAGGAAATCAAGGGCCTATATTAATTCATACAATAGGATCCTATGGTGAATAGGTGGTTATGGGGATATACAAGGCCAATGGAAGCAAAGATAAGTTGGAGCAATTTGATTGGCTAGAATAATTTACAATGACCAAAGTTGAGCTAGGGAGTAGTTTTTAACTAAAGAAAACAAGTTATTATAGGGTCATCTGATCACCATTAGATATAATTTAAAATATATAGATTGAACATAATCTTTCTATCAAGTTAAAGGACATAAAGGGACTACCATTAAGGCTAAATATGTACCTATGACTTGAGGGTTTGTGTCATAGAGGGATTTTTCTATGAGTGTGTTCACAATTATTAGAAGAAGGATATAAATTTTAAAAGGATGCCATGAATGAATACACATAGTCCCTCATGGTTTCATTTCTAGGAATAACTACATGAAAATAACCCCTTCTCTCTATTGTGCATGCCATGATAAACCAATTAGGAGCAATTAGTAACAAGACAAGATTCTAACAGACTAACCTAGTCATTTTAACTACATGGATGGTAGAACCTAGTTCAAAAAAACTTTACCCCACCATTTTAATAGTAAGGAACATCAGTGTTACTATGAAACCACTTGAAGTAACCTAGATCGATGAAAAGGATTTAAATGAGCATAATTTGTGGAGCTAACTGTAACTGCATTTCAAATGGATTTGATCTCATTTGATTCCCCTTATAACACCAAAAATCCCTCTCTCTTAATTAATTTATTCTATAAATATAGTCTTCAAGCTATTGATGAGGATCCATCAGTCTGGTATTACTAGAATTTTACAAAAATTATATTCTACACCTCTTAAAGTAATGAAAAAGGCACTTTTATAGTGTTTTGTCAATCTGTGTTAGCATTATTATGTTTACTTGATATTTTAAGTGGTCTAATCCTCCATTTTAAAATTCTAAGCTCAGCCTAAATGATAGAAACTTTCTTTATAGGTCATATAGTGTGTCTTAACATTAATCTCTCAAGGATATAATGGACTAATGAATGTAAGTGTCTTCAACTAGACCTTATTTTCATTACTCTCTAGTCTTAGTACATTAAACTGACCTCTATATGAAATATTTTTGCTTAGAAATTATAGTAGACATTGCATTAGTTCCTTTCATAGTCCATTAGTGTGTTAAGGAGTCCAAGCCTAAGAGTGGATATGCCAAATTAATGGTGCATCACCATAAGCTTGATAAGTTTGATTTTTGACTTTTTTCATCCCAACCAGTTTTAGGTTTTAGAAATAGAGACCCAAATTGTGAAATTTAAGGAATTAGCCTCATTAAAAACCCTATAGGTTTGAAACTATTATAAGATACCCAAAACATAGGGCAATTCCCATGTTGAGTTAGATTTAGGTAAAGGATCTAAACAATCCCTTGCCCAACTAGGGTGAAATCTAGATCTCCAACATATCTTTGTGCCTCCACCATCATAGTCATTAAATTCTCTTAACAAATTATTAAATGAAGTGATAGGTAATTCAAATGGTCACTTCCCACCAACCATTAGGTGGGTTCCATCTATCTTGATGATATTTCTATTGTTATTTATTCACATTTGTTAAAGCATTGCAAATGACATCATGAAGGTGCCCTAGTGAGTGGATGAAGAGCCTTGATAGTCTAAGTGATAATGACAAAGTGTGCAATATGCTTATCTTAATATGCTTGGAGTTGGTTTGGTTGATCTTATGTTTTGGCATGGTTAGAGTTATTCAAAGATGTTTATAGAGTACTGAAGATGTGAAAAAGGTCCCTAATATGTTTTATAAGATTTGAATGCTTTTGTGAATAAGTGGAATTCATTTTGTAGTCCATAGTTTTTATCTAGACACTTTGGGTCCAGTGGAAGAAAATATGAGTAGGTAGCTAGATGACATCACCATTTCCATGTGTGAATGATGGAAGGAGAGTTGACTATATGATTTTGGTAACATTAGTCACTAGTCGATTTGCAATAAATTTTAGATCATGAACCGAAGTGAATCAAAATATATGCAAGGGAAAATTTGGGCTCCTAGACAGTTTGACAATGTTTTCCCATACTTAGCCAAATTTGTATGAGGCATAAAGAGTCGAGTAAGCATTTTGATGATGGCATATCTTACACATATGGATTTTTCAAAAAAATATGATCATATGTGTTTGTTTAGTTTTATGCCTAGTTGATTTGCACTAATTTTTAGGTCAAGCATTAAAGTGTAGAAAAAAGATATGCATGTTCTAAGTTAGCCATCGAGACAAGTTTTTGGCATAGTTGGCTCTATGGAAAAAATTTGAGTGATCATTTTAATGTCATTATATCTCACACATGTGAGGGTTTCAAGAGTATTTTGTTACATGGTTAGACTATCATAAGTCGGGAGATCATGTGGTCCAAATTTTAGAACATGCAAGGGAGTGATTTAAAATATATGACTATGCAAAGTTGGCCTTCTAGGTAGATAAACAAGGTTCCCACATTAATTTTTGAATAATTTAAAATTTGAGAAACATCAACAGAGCATGTTAAACTAAGAAGTTAGGAAAAAATGAGATGGTCAAAAGTGTCATGATTAGAAGGGTTCTAAGTAAGATCAAATGGTGAGTGTTTCACGATAAGGGCTTGATTGATGCATAGAGATCGATGGTGCATGATGAGTCAACATTGCAAGATTTCAAGTGATGAGGTCAACATGTTCAAGGTTTAATGTTTGGCATTAGTGGACTCTATGTTTCAAGTTTCATAAAATAAGATTGATGTTTCATATTTAATTTGAGAAATAAGGACACAAGATGTGAGCAAAGTGTTCAAGGTTTAACTATGACTGTTTGTATTTAAATATTCAAATTTAATAAGGGAAAAACAAGTTTGTGGTTTTTGGACCATATCTTTTGATCATGGATGAATTTTACCTTGATGTAAAAAAATGATGAAGAGGACTACATGGTACATCTAACGAACCTAATTTGAAGATTTGAAAGTGTGTAAAATCAAATATATTAAGATTCAAAGTTGACTTTGTGTTTATGCATGGACTGTAAATAACTCAAGAAAATTATTTGAGATTGTTTTGATATTGTTTCGATATATCTTGATGAATTAGCTATTGGGGAGTGTTTTATAATACATGAGGATAATATGAGTGCATTATGAATGATTGACCAATCATATGCAGATGAACAAAGGTTTATAAGTCAATTATGTATTCATTTTTGGTGATTGTATGCACAAAATATTATTTAAATAAATTATACTTAAGTATAACGGTACTAGTTTGGTTATTGGAACTTAAGGGGGACCTATAGATCATATATAATGGTTCCATTATTTTGGTAGTGGTTCTATGTTCTTATTTTGTTTGATGAAGTGTTAAAAGAGTGGATGGGTTCACATGAGACCTATAAGGGCTACAAGGGCCTAATTCAAAGGTGTAGTTCCTTGAGGGTGAGACATAGATGCTATGTCCAACCTATGAAGATTAAATTTCGAGCCATGTCTTGATGTGAGAGATACCTTAAGGATTAAGGCATGCTTAATGGCTAACGAAGGTAGTGATTATAAAGTTTATTTATAAATAGTGAAACCAAATTTGTTCATTTCTAAACTAGAGTAAGAGATGTGTAAGAGATTTGAGAGAGGCTTGTGTGTGTGAATTATGGATAAAAGGAGGGATAGAGTGCCCTATGGATGCATTATAGAGTAGAATAAAATGAGGAGTATTTATATGACCTATAAGTCATAATTCTATTGGTAGAATAATGATTTTAGTATTTGAATATGAGCAAAAGTGAAGAGTGATAATCAAAGGTCCATCATCAGGTGTTGAATACATCAATTCATAGGTGACCGTTTTCATAGGTTTTATTGTGTTAGCTATGCATCTAAGGTGGTTGAAGCCTCTTTGCAAGGTAAAACTTGCTAAAAGTGTGGTTTTTATTATAGCTCAACTAGATAGGTGTTGTGTCACCTTATGGGATTTTAGTCTCATTGAATAGGGATTGTATTTATTTGATTATTTATAGATGGTCTAAATAGGTTCTTTTTATTATAGGATAATATTCCAATTTCAAGTTCCAGTGGGTTTTTCCCTCGAGAGGATTTAACAAATATGTCATATGTTATATGATTGATCTTCCATTTTCTCTCTAACTATTTGATATGAATGATATGTATGATTCATAATGATTATGGTTATTGATTAATATCTTGAAAGGATTGAAATTTAAATTGAATTATTTGGGCTCACTGATTCACCCCCTTAGTGATTATATGTCTAACAATTGGTATCAAAGCAAGTCCTTTGGTAAAGGCTTAACAACTTAAAGGTGATCCAAGGTATAATATGGGTAGTCATCAAGGAGGTTTCTCTAATAATAAAACACTGATGTTAAATAAATCCAATTATGCTTTTTGGAGTGCAAGGATGAGGACATATATTATGTCATTTCTACACCCTTAATCATTGGCATGTCTAGGTTTATGTGTAGTTGACTTTTGTCTTGCATAACTCTTTTGCATATAATTTTACATTTATTTATGCATTTATATACTTATTAGGTTGGAATATTGGTGACACATGGCCTTTTTAGACTATATATAGGAGGTAGGGTTAGTTATTCATCATCATATTTGAGTATTCATTCTTATTGAAAGCATTTGGGAGGTTGCCACCTCGAAGTGGCTTATATATTATTCATATTTTATACTATATTTCCATATCATTATGATATAATATTGTATATCTACTTATTTTGTGAATTAATATCATTCCAAGTGGTATTAGAGCATCGATTTGGGCCATAATTAGGTCAAAAACACTAGATCTTGAAATTTGGATATATCTTGCAAATAAGTGCTAATTTCTCTGTAATTGTTTTACTAAAGTTGCAAAATAATTCAAGTTTCCATTAAACTTTTAGATCATTTGGATCTGTTTTTCAAAATTTATTGCCATTTTAGGTTTTTTCATAAATTTTCTACATAGCTCATAATTTGTATAATTTTTCATTTTTTCTATTTTTAGAAGCCTTGGAAAAAATTAGTTTGGGTCTATTCTTTTTATATTTGTGATTTGATTCCTAAATATTTAAAATTCTTAGTAGTTAAATTTGGGTCAACAAGGAAAAATAAGGTTCACCATCAAGCATTTGTATGGTTGGTCCTAACATCCATAGATGAGGGAAAAGGAAAGAAACCCCTAAAACTCCTTTAGGGGATGACATGGAGTCTGAATAATCTAATATGATTTCTAAAATATATTCAAATATACATGGCCTAATGTAGAAGGATTTGCAAGTCCAAACTCAAATATCAATAATGCAAGGGGATATTAATGACATGAATAATTAGTTGAATCAAATCACAACACAATTGGCTACCATTTCATCTTATTTAACACTAAAAACCCTTCCATTTTTTCATTATAGTCCTCCTCTTCTTAATACTAACACTACCAATATGGGGGTAAAACTGATGTTGCCAAAAGTAGACTTGTACAAGTTTGATGATAAGGATCCACTCACTTGGATCACTCAAATTGATAAATCTATTTGATTTACACCAAACTGCTAACTCTCAAAAGGTGGTTGTGGTATCTTTGTATCTATAACTTGAGCCATTCATTTATTATCATTGGTTTTGTGCTCAAAATATGAAGACTGGTGCTTTTGTTACATGGACAATATTCTCTAATGAACTGATGTCTCATTATCAAGATAATGTTTTTGAATATTAATCAGCTAAACTATGATAATGCAGTGAAGGATTATATTAATTAATTTCAAAATCTATCCTTACATGTGGAGGATATCACTGAGGCAAATCTGATTGACCTTTTTATACATGGACTAAAAAATAGTATTCATTTAGAGGTTCATATGTTTAACTCCATAATTATATCTAAAGCTATACTAAGGGCATGCTTGGTAGAATAAAAATATATGATCAAATGTTATCCTTTCAATAATAGTAGGGAACACACCTTCCGAAATCCATCATGACCTCAACCTACCAGATTGACACCAAACATATTAAGGAGAAACTTGCCAAAGGGTTATGTTATGTTTGTGATAGTAAATGCAACAAAGGTCATATTGTGCTGAAAAGAAGTTATTTCACATTGAAGGGTCTAACAAGGATGAATAAGATCAGGAGGTATCTATTGAGGGTTTTGAAGGTCCCAAGGATGAAGCTATATATTCTCAACCTACTATCTCCTACCATACCCTTACAAGTATTTATACTCCTCAAGTACTTAAAGTGGTGGTTTTTATTAAGAATAAAAAGGTCACAATGTTGATTAACTTAAGTAGTACACACAATTTCATCAATAGTAAGTTGGTTACTTGTTTGAATTGATTCATCTACCTAGCCCCAGAATTTGAAGTCATGATTATTGATGGTGGTATAGTTAATTATTATGGAAAATACCATAGTATTAAGTTAGTAATGGGGGACTAATAATATATTATCTTATGTTTTCTATTCCTATGGGTGGGATTGACATTATTTTGGGAGTACAATTGCTCGCCACATTAGGTACTATTGAGATGAATTTTCATCAACTATTCATGCATTTTTATTCTAAAGGTAAGCTAGTATAACTACAAGGATTAAGATTTAAATATCAGTAAATGATTAGTTCACATCAAATGACTAAGATGTTGAATATAATGTATATCAAATCAACACAATAGATATGGGTGGACCAAGATGATTAAATTATCAATATATGAAGAAATAGAATATCCTTAAGGTAGGGCAACACCATACATACTCCTTTCGGAAGGAATAACTCCCCTATGTCTCTTTGAGGAGACAACCTCCAATATCCTCTTACAATCGAATACTCAATGCTTACTTGATACATTTACATTGATAATCAGTTCCTTTATATATACCTCTATCTAACTAAAAATGTATGGGTAACCTGTTAATCCTAGTGTAGGCTGACCACTACCTAATACACTAATTTCAAAAGTTACTCCATTATCCTAATATATTAGACCAATATAAACAACTAAATTGGATGTGTGCCACATGTTAGTATATTTATTAACCCATATATATATATATATATATATATATATATATAATTACTTCCCTCCTTGATATGTTTCATCCTCAAAGCATAGGAAGAAACCAAATAATGAGTGTACTTCAAATCATTTCACACTTGTCTCCAATATCAATCATCAAGCTTTCCATATGTGATCTTGGTAGGTGATATCTCTCAAATCTTGTTTCCAATTCTCTTATGCTCTTATATTTCCATCCATAATAATAATTATATACTTTTATGTCTATGCATAATTATTCCTCTTATGATTCCATGTACCATATTCCATTACACTACTCTAATTCCATCCATGACCATAGTAGGTATTTTTTGACTTCCATGAATATCCATAGTTATTATAATGATAATTTATTATAGAACCAAAGTTCTTGTTATTATGACACTTTCTCACATGGCTCCATGCTTATTTCCTCTCATGATGATGTGGGTGTCTATATACCTCAACTTTTTTTGATACTTTGACCTTATCAACCTTTACTTCCACCTCTTCCACCTTTTGCTTTGGTGGTTCCTTTGTCTTTTGAGTAGATGAAGTGTTTTGTTTTGATTTTATTATTTATTTATCTATGTCTTCATATAAATATTTCACATGATCCTCATCACCTATTTCAATGTCATCTTCATGATCTACCTTGACTATTATTGGTGCCTTTTCCACTATGATATCTTGTAAAGTGACCTTTTTCCTATACTAAAACTTCATGAACTTATTCTAAAAATTAATATCAATTTTTCCCAAATTCTCTAACCATGGATATCTAAGAACCATATCCACATCATCCATATCCAAAGTATAAACATCTGAATGCAAAACATATTTTTCCATAATAAGTTTTAAAATCTTCAAACACTTGAATATTCTTACCATCTACTTGAACCTCCTTGATATTCTTTGCTTGAACATGTAGATGCTTGACCACATTCATGTTGATAAAATTATATTTTTTGGTAGGGTTTAAGGACACAACAACCTTATTCTTTTGAATACATCCATGAAATTTAAAAATTGACTCAGTTTTTATAGAGCCAAATTATTTGAACCCTTATTATCCAATTCTTCTTTTTCTTCTTCACTTACATGTTATTCCTCATTGTCATTAGTTTCTTCCACTAATTTTTTTCTTCAATATATTAATTTTATTATTCATTACAATAATTATTTTTTTCCTCTTCTTCATCCTCTTTTTCTTTTATATCCCATTAATCTAGGAAGACCTGTTCCATTTTTTCCCATGAAGAATACTTTTGTGTAAAGTTCAACTAATTAAACCAATGTTGTGTATGACTAGACAAACAAAGAGACAATTATGTTTTCCAAAAAATTGTCTGAGTATTACTCTCCTTAAAAAATATCCACCATTCTCTATCATTAATATCATCCTCCCCAAAAAATACTTGCAACTTCATGATCCATAAAAAAACTAGGGTTCATAAAACCCTAAAATGTCAATAACTCAATAAAAATTGATCAAACTAATTTCAAATTTTGAATATAGCTTTGCATTATGATGTTGTAACTCAATTAAAAAATTTGTCAAATAATTCTACAAATTTTGATCTATAGAGATAATATATTAAAAACACTAAAATTACAATAAATCACTCCAAACCTATCAAAAAATATCTAAAATTTTGTCCATAGCTTTATTGTATTATGATAAAACATCAATAAAAATTTAACCAAAAAACTACTTATATTTTGAAAGATATGATGAAATAAGTACAAACTCTAAAATATGAATAACTCCCTCAAAACTAAAAAAAGGCTCATGTTTTTTATTGAGACTTCATTGAAATATTATGCATTTATAGTAAAACAATTGTGTATAAAATTTCAATGGATATAAAGATATTAATAATTCCAAAAAACTAGGGTTTCACTCCACACAAATTGCCCAAATCAAAGCTTTGATACCACTTGGTATCATCCAAATCTATAATAATTATAAAATATATATAATATAATGTATATCAACTCAATACAATAGATATGGGTGGACCAAGATGTCTAAATAATAAATGTATGCATAAATATAATACCCTTAAGGTAGGGCAACACCATACACACTCTTTTAGGAATGAATAAATCCATAATGTCTCTTTGAGTGGATAACCTCCAATATCCTCTCACAATGGAATAATCAATTCTTACTTGATAACTTTACAATGATAATCATCTCCTTTATATATACCTCTATCTAACTAGTAATGGATGGGTAACCTATTAATTCCAATGTAGGCCGACCATTACCCAATACACTAATTCCATAAGTTACTTTATTATCCTAATATATTGGACCCATATAAATAACTAAGTGAAATGTGTGCCACATATCAGCATCTCCAT
Organism: Torreya grandis; assembly: GCA_037957365.1. Taxonomy (NCBI): domain Eukaryota; kingdom Viridiplantae; phylum Streptophyta; class Pinopsida; order Cupressales; family Taxaceae; genus Torreya; species Torreya grandis. Next base: position 3,058,086 of record JARHVA010001422.1, on the reverse strand, counting down.
AAACCTATAAACATTAATATATCATATCCCTAGATACGTAGCATATTTATACTCCTTAAAAACTTAATGTGGTGGGTTTTATTAAGAAATAAAAGGTTACAATGTTGATTGACTTAGGTAGTACACACAATTTCATCAATAGTAAGTTGGTTGCTCATTTAGATTATTTCATCTAACCAGCCCTAGAATTTGAAGTCATGATTGTTAATGGTGATACAGTTAATTATTCTAGAAAATTCCATAGTATTAAGTTAGCAATGGGGAACTATTTGATAGATTCTTTTATGTTTGATATTCCTATGGGTGGGACTGACATTATTTTGGAAGTAAAATGGCTCATGACATTGGGTACTATTTAAATGAATTTGTATGAATTGTTCATGTGTTTTTATTCTGAAGGCAAGCCAGTGGAACTACAAGGATTAAGATTTAAATATCCACAAATGGTTAGTTCACATTAGATGACCAAGATGCTGAAGGATTTCTGGCACATTTGTTTTCCATTGATTTTCAATAAACTAAGGAGTCTACCCATCTTGAGTTACAAAAAATATTGGATGAACATTCAGTTGTTTTTAGACCCATGCCAAAAGGCCTTCCTCCTATTTGTACTCATAATCATGCCATCAAACTCATTCCTAGAAGTATACCTCCAACATTAGACCATATAAATATTCTTATGACTAAAAGAATGAAATTGAAAAAATAGTACAAGTGTTATTAGAGTCAAATACCATTCATCATAGCTAAAGTAAATATTCTTCTCCAGTAGCCATGGTATAAAATAAAGATGAAATTTGGAGGATGTGCCCATATTATAGAGAGCTCAATAAGTTTACTATCAAAGATAAGTTTCATATTCCTTTGATTGATGATTTATTAGATGAATTACATGGTGCTATTTATTTTACCAAAAGTTCTTCACTCTAGGTATCATCAAAACTGAATCCATAAGGAGGACATTCCTAAAGTAGCCTTCTGTACTCATAAAATCCATTATGAATTTTTTTATCATGCCTTTTGATCTCACCAATGCACCATCCACCTTCCATAGTTTGATTAATATGGTTTTTAGGCCATTTAAAAAAAATTGTACTTATTTTTTTGATGACATCTTTATTTATATAAAAATTTGGGAAGACCAATCGTATCATGTGAAACAAGTAATCTCAGTTCTTGAGTAGCATCAGTTGTATGCTAAATCATCCAAATGTGTTTTTAAAGTTTGGGAGGTTGAATATTTGGTCATATTGTATCACATGAGGGAGTAAAATTTGATCCTAAAAAAATCCAATCCATCATGGAGTAGAAGATTCCCAATACACATAAGAAACTAAAGAGATTTCTGGGACAAACTAGTTATTATCATAGGTTTGTCAAAAAATATGGTACTATTGCAGGATCATTCACTTATTTCTTGAAGAAAGACTCCTTCCAATGGATTGATATAACTACCAAGGAATTTGAACAACTAAAAATGGCTATGTGCACCACCCTAGTTTTGGCTAATCCATATTTTTATAAAACTTTTGTGGTCAAATATGATGCATCTAGATATGGTATGGGTGCAGTATTCATGTAAGAGGGTATGCCCATTAACTTTGAAAGTCATCAATTTAAGGGTAAAAATCAGCTCAAACCCATCTATGATTAATAGATGATGGATAATCTACATGCACTCAAATAATTTAGACCTTATATATTAGGTCATCACTTTCAAGTAAAGATTGATCATGATATCCTTAAATATATTTTGGAACAAAGTTTATTCTCTAAAAACAACAAAAATGGGTGACAAAAATGTTAGGTTTTGATTTTTAAATAGTCTACAATAAAGGAAAAGAAAATGTGGTTGTTGATGCACTATTTGGGTGAGATGAACCAATTGAGGTTATGTGCCATGATCATTTGGTAGGTATAATGGATGAATGAAGCAAGTGTAGAATAAGAGAATGACAATATTACCCATGCATTGATCTATAATATACAACAAGGTTTCGATGGGATTGAAAATTTTAAATGGAAGGGGAATGCATTATGATACAAAGATAGATTATATTTGTGTTAGAATTTTCTTCTCAAATAAAAAATCTTTCAAGAACTTCATGCATCTCCACCTGGCAGTCACTCAAGGTTTTTAAAAACCTATCATATAGTCAAGAAGGATTTTTTTTGGAAAGGACTCAAGGGGGATGTACAGAAATATGTGGCTAAATGTATGGTCTATCAAAAAAATAAAGGTGAAACCATTAAAACCCTTGGTCTTTTATAACCTTTGTCTATCCCTAGTCAATGATGGGAAGAGGTACCTATGGATTTCATTATAGGGTTACAAAGATCTAAAGGTATCATGGTTATTGTGGATAGACTCATAAGGTATTCCCATTTTTGTTCTTTATCTCAACCATTGGTGACAAGTATAGTAGCTTATACCTTCCTTAATATAGTTCATAAATTGCATGGTACTCCTAAGATTATTATTAGTGATCGAGATCCCATATTCACTAGTAATGTTTGCATAAAATTATTTGCATGTTTGGGAACCCAATTGGCTCATAGGTCTTCCTATCATCCTCAATCTGATGGACAAGCTAAGGTAGTCAAAAAGTGTCTATAAGGGTACCTTCATTATTTTGTCTCAGATAAAAAAGATAAATGGGTTCACTGGCTACCCTTGGCTGAATGGTGGTATAATACTTTAGTGCATAGTTCATCCAAAATGTCTCTTTTTATGGAGTTGTATGGATAACGTCCTCCATCCCTCACTTCACCCTTGATGACCCACCCAAAGGCATGTGAAGTGGAGAAATGCCTTCAACATTAACATCAATTCCTTACTAGTTTGCATGAAAATTTAACTTTAGCCCATAGTCACATGAAGAAACAAGTAGATCAACACATGAGTGAGAGGAATTTTGACATTAGTGATTGGGTGTTTATTCACTTGTATTCATATAAGAAAATGTCCTTGAAAAAATAGAAAAAGGATAATAAGCTATCTCTAAAGTATTATGGCCCTTATCAGATCTTAAAAAAAATTGCTAGTGTGGCTTACAACCTAAAATCTACTCCTTCCACTCACATTCATCTAGTATTTCAAGTATATTGACTTAATAAGGTCATTTGACATAGAGTTACTACTCAAATTGATTTACTGTAATTAGATGAGGAATGGAGGTTTATTGTTGATCCTAAAGTGGTCCTTCAGACATGCACTAAGTAGTTATGATCTAGCCTGATTATTGAGTATCTGATCAAATGGAAGATTATACCTTCTAAAAATGGTACTTGGGAGGATGAATCATTCATGAAACAACATCCGAAATTGCTTCAACATTGAGGATAACATTGTTTTTTAGGGGATGGGCATGCTATGCCCTTAATTGTTGGCATGTCTAGGGTTATGTGTAGTTGAATTGTGGATTACATAACCATTTTTCATATTATTTTACATTTATTTATGCATTTATATACTTATTAGGTTGACCTATGGGTGACACATATCCTTATTAGACTATATATAGGAGGTAGGGTTAGTTATTCATCATCATATTTGAGTATTTATTCTTATTTGAAGCATTTGGGAGGTTACCCCCTTAAAGTGGATTATATATTATTCATATTTTATTTTATATTTTCATATCATTATGATATACTACTATATATCTACATATTTAGTGAATTATTATCATTTTATTCCCTAGGGTTTGATTTATGGAAATCTATTCTAGATGGTTTTGTTGCTCCTCTTACTCCATCTAATGTTGTAGATAAGAAGCCATCTGAGAACAATTCCAAGGCAATGAATGCTCACTTGTGGTCCTTTAGAGAATAAATACACCAAGGTAATGTATTATAAATTTGTTAAATATATATGGGACAAAATTCAGATCATTTTTGAAGGAGATTCAAAGGTAAAACTTGTTAAGTTATAGACTCACAAAAGGCAATTTGAAAGTCATAAGATGAAGGAAAAATATTATGTGGCATTCTTTCTACATAGAGTTGATGATACTATGAACATCATCAGAGGTCTTGGAGAGAACCTTCAAGAGGATACTTTAGTTTAAAATGTATTAAGGTCTATATCTCTCAAGTTTGATCCAAAAGTATCTACTATAGAAGAAAGTCATGATATTACTTAGTTGAAGATGGATCAATTTCATGGCACCCTTACTACATATGAGATGAGAATAAATGATGATATAACATAAAAAGAGGGAGCATATTTTAAGACAAAAATAAATCCAAAGAAGAAGTTCCAAGGTAAGAATCCCAAATAGGATGATATATTTGATATTGATGAGGACAAATTAATTGCTTTGATTACTAGGAAATTGAGCATAGGCTCAAGGAAGTATAAGGGTAAGCTACCCTTCAAATGTTTCAATTATGGAGAGATAGGACATTTTGATAATAATATCCCTAATACGAATTAGAATAAAGATGATGAAGAGCATGGTGAGGGCCAAGATGATGAAAAGAAGACACATATGAAGAAAGGATTCAAATTTTTAAAAAAAAATAATAAGTCCTTAAAAAAGAAGAGTCTCTACATCAAAGAAGATTGTAGCTCATTAGATGAGAGTGAAGATAGTGACTCAAAATATGATCATGAAGATGATGGTCCTATTGAAGATGAATCTTTTTTCATCGCTAAGGAAGGAAGTTTATCATATCATAAGGAGTCTACTTGGAGTGATTCAGATGATGATGAAGATGAGGTAGACTATGAGACTATACTGATGAAATCTCTTGTAGAACTAAATATTGAAAAGAATATCAATAAGAAGATGATATCTAAACTCAAGTACTATGAGGAACAATTCAATGTGTTTGAGGCAAGATTGGTTGGAGACTCTAGGGAGCATGAAGGTGTTATCATGTTTCTTAATTATAAGTTTGAATCTATGTTTGAAAGTCTAAGATACAAAGAAAAGAATGCTCAAGGTATGATTCTAAGATTGTGTCTTTTAAAGATGAGTTAGAGAAATGTTCAAGAAAGGTGAAATCATTTTTCAAGTTTGATAAAAGTTCTAATGATCTCTTGAAGAGTCAAAAATAATCTAATGATAGATATAGATTGGGTTTTAATGAAGAAACCAAATTTGCTACTCAAGTTGACATGAATATCAATAAGATCTTTTAAGACAAATCATCAGACAAAGAATGAAGGTGTTGGTAGAATGAAGACAAATCAGATCAGACAATCTAATGCCATGATTTATGTAAGATTCAATGGTTATTATTACACATGTAATCAATTTAGGCATAGAGCTATAGAATTCAAGAGACTTATTATAAATGAACTTGCATGGGATTATGATGGGGTCATTAGTCAAAAAGAGTAAGCAAAAAATAAGTTCTTAAACTATCTTGTGTGAGACACTTTTTAAACCATTGTCTACATAAGATTAGACAAGATAAGTCCTCTTAAAAAAGGGGAGGTTGTTTTTTTTGTCATAACAAAGGACATATTGTAAGTTTATGTTTAAACATGGTAAGACAAACTATGTTTCCATCAAGAAGTTTGATTTGCTACTATTTTGAACAAAAGGATCACATTGCTAGGTTCTAAAAGTAAAGGTATACAAGTTTGAATAGGTTTAATTAGGCTCTTAGAGTGTAATAAATAAGGAATGCTAACACATGGAAGCCAAAGGTGATAATGATGAGTCATGATGAGTCTACAAGTCTAAGTAATCTATTTACTATGGTGTAGAATGCTTCAAAAATTAAAGAGTGCCAAGGGCTCTCTTTGTCTCCTCATGTTGAAAATGAAGAGATCCAACTCAAAGAGAAGACCAAGATACTATTTGAGGCTAGTTCTGAGGTGTGTATGGATCTAAGTGAACATTCTTATATTGTTGAGCATGTATAATGTAAAGAACATCGATTGTTTGTGCCTACTGATGAGGTTCTAAACTACAAGGTGGATTCTTCAAATGAAGATGTATGTCATGAATCTTTGTTTTCTCCATGTATTGTCAATTAAATCTTAGAAGAGAAGGAAAATGCTTTGGTGCTTGAGAATGTTACTTCTCTTAAGCCTAAAAATAGAAAGAACTAAAAGTATCAGATGACTAAGGAGAAGAAATATGAGTTGTGGGTAACTCCTGATTTCACATTATTCTAGGACATTTTGAAGTAGGGTATATTTGCATATGCTTATTAAGAGACATATTTTATTGTTGAGAAATAAGTTTGTGTGCTCAAGATATTAATGCCAATTTTTATAGAGACTTATGTTGATCTTAGAAGGTCTTTCGTTAAGGGGGAACAACAAGATCATGAACTTGTTCTATAGATTTGTTAAGGAGCTATAATACATGATTAGAATGGGTATTTATAGATGGAATAATGAGTTTGATTTAGTCTCAATAAGTGTTTAGTGCTCATAAATATATATGCACTTAATTATAATGTACTCCAGGTATTTTTTTAGTCTAAAGGTATGTTGAAGGCAAGTTAAAGATTTTTGAGTGCTCTTAGTTTTCTTAGTTCTTTCCTTAAGGTTAAGTAGGCCTATAATTATTTATAGTAATTCATGGTTCCTAAAGGTATGGAGGCTTAAATATTGGACCAAAATTTTGTGATGAGTGTCTTAAGGTGTGTAAGAAGTTTTAGAGGTGTGTGTTGAATAGGAGGTTTGTTAATCTTACTATTTTTGAGATTCTAGGGTTTTAGGATATGCTATAAAAGTGGTTTGCATTATGATTTTAGGTATGAGTCTTATTAATAGTATGAATGGTATAAATGGGTTTTTAGATCAAGCTTCACAAAGATTTGAATATTTTTGGTCCTCAAGTTATTCATGTTTTTGTCAAGATAGAGGATAAATTGTCTAATAGGTTTGTGAAGTATGTTATAAAAGATGAGCTAAGTGGTGAAATTATTTTTTATTGAGGAAGAATATGAGAATGCTCAATATATGAATTTTTATGTCTTGAAGTTGTGTCCACAAAATGTTGTGGGCTATTCAAGTTCTAGATAGGGTTATAAAGAGACTAGATAGGCCTTGTGTAAAGAAGAGTGTTTTTTGATCAAATTATCCAAAATAATAAGGCATGAGTTTTTCAAGGTGAGTTCTTAATTTTTTTAGAACATGTTTACTATTTTTTGAGTGGCATGAAATTATATTGGTGGTTACCACGGTGGCTTGAGAGAAATGGCTAATAAGTCTGTGTCATGATTCTTCATGGTGTATGGAGATCTGAAGATGCTCAAGTGATGAAATGGCTCAAAAATCTTAGGGGAATTTCCTCTTATATTTTTATTGATTGGTTCCATAATATTTCAATGTTTTGTGTGTTCTTTCTTTGTTTATTATAGTGCTTAGTTGAAGAGACTATTGGTATGGAGAAAGAGGAAGTCTGTCAAGGCAAAAAGAGGTAGGATCAAGGTAAGGGAGAGTTTTTATCATATTTATAAAGTGGTACTCTCATGTTGGTGGTATTTTCAATTCGTAATTATTATATTTTTCTCACTTTATCATTATGTAAAAGGGTAAGAAATTTCCTATTGTGAGAGTGCTTGAAAAGAGAGAAGCAAGGTGAGTTGTATATTTCTATATGATGGTTGCTGACATCAATGACAAAGGGGGAGATTACTGGATCATTATAAATGATGTCATGATTATGTCATAAATTTTTCCTAGTGATTTGATAGTCTAAGTGATAATGAAAAAGTGTGAAATGTGTTTATCCTAATATGCTTGAATTTATCTTGGTTAATCTTCTATTTTGGCATGGTTAGAGTTATTCAGTGATGAGTATAGATTATTGAGAATTTGAAAAGGGTCCTTAATATGTTTTCTAAGATTTTATTTCTTGTGTTAATAATTGGAATTCATTTGGTAGTCCATAGTTTTCATTTAGACACTTTGGGTCTAGTGGCAAAAAATATGAGTAGGTAGTTTGATGATGTCACCATTACCACATGTGAATGAGTCAGGGAGAGTTGGTCATATGGTTGTGATAAAATTAGTCCTTATTTTATTTTTGATAAATTTTATATTATGAACCAAAGTGCATCAAAATATATACAAGGGTAAAGTTGGGCTCCTAGATAGTTTGACATTGTTTTCCCATACTTAGCCAAATTTACATGAGGTAAGAAAGAGTTGAGAAAGTTATTTAATGGTGGCATATCTCACATGTATGGACATTTAATAATAAGATGATCATAAATGTTTCTTAGTTTTATTCCTAGTTTATTTTCACTAATTTTTATGTCAAACACTAAATCATGGAGAAAGATATGCATGTTCTAAGTTGTCCTTCCAAACAAGTTTGACATAGTTGGCTCTATGTTAGAAAAATATGAGTGAGAATATTAATGTCATTATATCTCACATATGTGAGGGTTCTAAGATAATTTTTTCATATTTTTTATTATCCTATGTGAGGATATACTATGATCCAAATTTTATAATATGTGAGTGAGCAAGGTAAAATATATGACTATGCAAAATTGGCCTTCCAGGTAGATAAGCAAGGTTCCCATACTTAGTTATTTTTGCACAAGTTAAAGTTTGATCAACATCGACAGAGCATGTTACTCCAAGAATTAAATAAGGAGAGAGAAGGTGATAAGTATCATGATAATGAGGGTTTTGATCAATATCAAATGGTGAGTGTTGCATGATAAGGACCTGACTGATCTATAGAGATTGACAATGCATGATGATTAATCATTGCAAGATTGCATGAGATGAAGTCAATATGTTCAAGGTTTAACATTTGGAATTGGTGGAATATGTGTTAAACTTAAATTTATTTACAATAATATCTAAGTTGTGTACTTAATATGAGTAGTGAGGACTTGAAATTTGAGCAAAATGTTCAATGTCTAACTGTGATTGTTTGCATTTAAATATTCAAATTTAATAAGGGAAAAATAAGTCTATGGTTTTTGGATCATATATTTTGATCAAGGATGGATTTTCCCATTATATAAAAATAAAATATGAAAATGACTTTGTGTCATATATAATGAATCTAGTTTAAATATATAAGCGTGTACAATCAAATATATGAAGATTCAAAGTTGACAATGTGTCCATGCATGGACTGTAAGTGACCTGAGAAGATTGTTCAAGCTTATTTTGATATATTTTATTGAATTGCATATTAGGGAGTGTTTTATACTCTATTATTATGATATAAATTAATTATGAAGGCTTGAATAACCATATGTATTATGAATAAAGGTTTAGAATTTGATTATGTATTCATTCATGGTGACTATGTGCACATAATGTTATTTAAGTAGAAGGGTACTAGTTTGGTTATTGGTACTTAAGGTGGAAACATAGATAATATGTAATGGTTACATGCTTTTGGTAGTGGTTTTTTGTTCCTTTTTTTTCAATGAAGTGCTAAAGGAGTGAATAGATTCACATGAGACCTATAAGGTCTATAAGGGACTAATTGAAAGGGGTAGTACCTTAAGGGTGACCCATAAATGCTATGACCACCCTATGAAGATTATTTTTGAGTCATGTATTAATGTGAGAGATTCCTTAAGGATTAATGCATGCCTAATGGATGACCAAGGTAGTGATTATAATGTCTACTCTATAAATAGTGAAATCAAATGTATTAATTTCTAGACTCAAGTGAGAGACATGTAAGAGATTTGAGAGAGGATTGTGTGTGTGAATTATGGAGTGAAGGAGGGGTATAGTGCCTTTTGGATGATTTTTTTAGTATAATATATTTAGGATTATTTATATGACTAGTAGGTCTTAATTCTATTGATAGAATAATGCTCTTGTTATTTGAATATGAGCGAAGGTGAAGAGTGATAATCAGAGGTCTATCATCAGGTGTTGAAGACATCAGTTCATAGGTGTTGTTGTGGTATATCAAAATATAAGGGGGTTTCATCCTAATTTCAAGGTAAAACTTGATAAAATTTTATTTTTTATTTCAACTTAGTTAGACAAGTGTTGTAGTACCTTATGCAATTATAGTCTCATTAAATGGGGATTATAGTTCCTCAATCAGTTAAAATTGGTCTAAATTGGTTCTTATTATTATAATAAAATAGTATAATTATAGGTTATAGTGGTTTTTCTCCCCCAATAGGGTTTCCCACATATTTTATGTGCTATGTGATTGATCTTTCATTATCTCTCTTGCTCTTTACTATGAATGATATTTATGCTTCATGAATGCTTATGGTAATTGATTAAGATCTTGAAAGGATTGAAATTAAAATTGGATTATTTAGGATCATTGATTCAATCCACCTCTTATTGATTGTACCTATAACAACATTGGCATGACCTTCACCCTTATTATAACAACTTGGGCACAATACTTAATATACACATGATTCAGCCTCTTCAGTTCCATATCCTCTTCTAGATACACTTCATTTCAAGCATGATTCTATTTATTAATCTATTTTTCGAAATTTAATATATTTATTTGGCCTAACATACCCTATATAAATTCCTATGATGTTCCTCTAGTGCTTTATTTTCTAGGTTTCTTGTGTGCATCTTGTGTCCTATATTTAAAAAAAATTACACAATGAGAAACTTAAGTGTCTAATCTCATGAACATAAAAATAAACCATTATTGAATCACATGATTAGATTTATTCATGATATCACCATAATATTTATCCTATAGGCCTAAAAGTGCCTCACTTATTAACCTAACATAAACAACATAAAACGTAATGAAACATTTGGCTTGCACCAAATTTTATAATGGTCAGCACAAGATAGCTAACATGTGATTGAGAATTTAGTCTTTGATGATGTAATAACCATTCTATTAACTATAAGGATTTAATTAGTTGCCATTAAAATGACTAGGGAGTATTTTACCTTTTTACATGAGCAACTTGCATACACCAATCTCTAGTATGCTATGGATGACATAAGGTCCCATCCACCTAATCTATAGCTTGCCTAGGTTCTTGAGGTACTTAGAGTCATATAACAAGATCAATGTTCCTTAAATAAGTACATAAAACTTGATATGTCTATCATTCCACATATTTTGGCATGACTTTTCTATCTTTTGGGTCCATCTTGTTCAAGTACATGTCTTGTCTAAGAATTCTAAGTCTTCCAGGCATGTGCTCAAAGATTATTGGTCATCCAATTGACCAATACATGCAATGCATAATGAGGAAAATATTAAATCCATAGATAAAATATCCTTTATGACAAAAACCAATTAGAATGGTGTAGCCTTACTCAAGTACTTGTATGTATTATGATATGTCCACAACACTACTGACACATGGTCATCCCAATACTTGTGACCAACATCAAATATCATAGTGAGGTATGTTCCTAATATATTATTAAATGCCTCAACTATGCCATTCACTTAGGGATGATAAGGTGTTATCTTATGTTGCACTACCACGTACAAAGCCAATAGTATGGACATGGTTTCATTGATAAAGTTTGTACCATAGTTTTTAGTTAGGCTAAGAGGGCACCCATAGTTATTAATGATGTTATCTCAGATAAACCTTATTGTGGTGGTGACTATGTAATATTTAGTTATCACTACTTTAGCCACTTGGTGAATTAATTTGTGACCACCATAATGTATTGTGCACTTGTGTACCTCACATTAGGAGTAATTGGCCAAAAAAATGAATGCCCATTTTTAAAATGGTGTCAAGACAAGAATGAGAATGAGAGGCATCTCATCTTGATGGTTTAGTTTTCTTATGCACTAATTGATGTCACATGCCTTGGGGCACTATTTTGCATGTTGAAAGAGAGATGACCACCACAAGCCTAACTATAACACCTTACACATCATAGAATCTCCAATGCAATGGCCTCTAACAATCCCTTCATGTACCTATTGAAAGACTGAATCTCATTTGTGTTCTAATACACATAGCTATAGTAAATTTTATCAGCTATACTTATATATTTCCCATCTAATAAGTTTTAAATGGGTATCATGAACTATGATCTAATTTTTCTCTTTAGTTGTTATATTTTGGGATGAAGACCCAAAATTCAAGAATGTGGAAATTTCTACCAAGTCCTCAAGGATAGGCTAGACCCTATAAAGTTGTGCATCAAACATATAATCTTTTATAGGTGTGATGATATCACTAGAGTTGATGTGGGATAGATGGTCTAGGCTTGAGTTTCTTTTTTAGGATTCACTACAATAGAGAACTAGAATTATTTATCTTATGGCTTCTTCACTAGGTAATTATGTTCTTTGTAATTAGTGAAAAAGACAAAGGGGGTTTCTAATAAATATTGCTCGAACTTTTGAAGGTTGTAGACCATGGCAAGTGCCTTAGACTCAGTTATGGTGTAGTTCTATTCTACCTTGGTTAATTTTATACTTGCAAAAAATATGGGGTGGTCCATTTTGCCTTTACTATTTTTCACCAAAATGGTGCCAATTTCAATATCAGATGCATTGACATGGATGTTGAATGGAGATGTGTAGTTTGGAGATTATAATATCAACATGATTTCTATTTTGAGCTTCAGTATTTCAAATGCATCTTCTTTCACTGTGCCCCAATATAATGGGACATTTTCATAAGAGATCTTCTATCAATGCCTCAATATTTGCATAGTCCTTATGAACTTCCTATAATAACTGTAATGTCCAATAAAGCTATGAATGTCTTTTTGTGTTGATGGGGTCCAAAGCTAAAATATGATGGTAATATTTACTAGATCAACAAGTAGACTATCCTTGTAAATGATGTGCATAAATAAAGTGTTATAGGTATAATCATAGGGGGGTGAATTAGTGAGCCCAAATAATCCAACTTCTATTCTTATCTTTACAAATACTTAATCATTTACCATAATCAATCATGAAGCATATACACCATTCATAGGAATGAGTAAGATAGACAATGCAAGATTAATCACATAACACATGACATATGTGGGAAACCCTCTTAGGGGATAAAACCCACTAGAACCTGTAATTAGACTACTATCTTATAATAAAAATATCCAATTTATATAAGCTACAACTATTCAAAGAACTACAATCCCTATTTAGCGATACTACAATCCCATAAGGTGATACAACTCCTCTCTAGATAAACTACAACAAGAAACAAACTTTTTAGCAAGTTTAACCTTGCAAGGACACTACAACCACCTTAGATGATGAGATACCAAATAAACACCTATGAAAACATCCACCTTTGGATTGATGTCTACAACATCTGATGATGGACCTTATCATTCTTCACCTTTATTCATACTTAATCAACAAGAGCTTTAATCCACCAAAACAATTATGACTTATAAGTCATAAAAATAGTCCTAAATCTATTATTCTCTTAAAATCATCCTTGGGGAACTCTACCCATCATTTCCTCCCTAAATCATAGACACATGCCTCTCTCAAATCTTTCTTAAGTCTCTCACTCACAAGTTTAGAAATCACCACCTTGGATTTAACTCTTTATAGAGAATTTATGATCTATACCATCTTGGTTAGACATTAGGCATGCATTAACCCTTAATGCATATATCTCATCAAGACACAACTAAAAATAATCTTCATAGGCTGGCCATAACATCTATGGGTCATCCTTAATTAGCTACACTTTTTAATAAGGTCCTTGTAGCTCTTATAGGTCTCATAGAGACCTATTCACCCATTTAACACAACATTAAACAAAATAAGAAAATAAGACCACTTAAAAAATGATGGGTCCACTCTTAGTGTCCCCTTTTACATCATAAATTGATCATAGTCATCTTTACTTACCTCTTCATATGCTTAAATGATTCAAACACTAACATGGTGTATACGAACATTATGATCAAATACACATTCAACTACTTAATCATTATTCATACATAAGTTAGACTGATCACACTTCCAAAATACACACAAATCATAATAATGGAGTCTAAAACACTCCCCAATATATAATTCACCATGAAACATCAAAATAACATCAAAACAAGCTTGAACATCCTTCATGGGTCACTTGTAGAACATAGATGAACACAACCAACTTTGGAACTTTATATCTTTGATTGTACACACTTTCATACCTTTAAATTCATATTTTTAGATTTTCCTTAGATTCTTCTACCACTTTTATTTTTACAACATTAAAAAATTCATTTTGTATCAAAATATATGATTCTAAAACTAAACACTAGTTTTTCCCTTGTTAAATTCAAATATTTAAATGTTAACGATCACATTTAATCTTTGAACAGAAAGCTCACATCTCATGTCTTCATTACATAGATAAAATACACACATTTTATCTCTTCCAAAATTTAATAGATAGATATGAATGATCAAAATCTAAACCTCAGTCACTTTGACCTCATCTCTATTGGAGTCATGATTGCCATTGTGCCAAAAGATCGACCTATTAATCACCAGATAATTACCCATGAGATGTTATTAAGCCATGTCATGAATCCCTAAGGGAGATGTTGGAAACATATCCAAAAATATAAATCTTATAATTACCTAAGGGGATTCAAACCCATGACCATAGATTTGATACCACTTATTGGAGTCATGATTGCCATTGCACTAAAATATTAACTTGTTAATGCCTGATATAAATGCTAGATAAGTATCAATGGGAGGTTGTTAAGCTATATCACAAATCAATTATTGAGATGATAGAAAATTATAAAATAATCTCATGTAATATATAAACTTTGACTCAATGCACTTCATCAATCGATATGGATCAGTTAGGTCTTTATCAATGCTAAATAGTTGTCACTTTAACCTAATGACTTTAATACACACCATTGATTTATATTTGTATGATATCCTACTCAACATTGATCCTTAGAAGAGTATCAATATTTATCTCTTCTCAGTATCAAACATAGAATGATTTAGCATCATCTCGTTACTCCCTGACTTCTTTGAGAAATGCACACCATCAATGTTACTTGAAATTTAACATGTGCAAATTTGACTATGTATGGGAACCATAATTATCCACTTGGAAGGCCAACTTTGCATAGTCATATCTTTTGCTTCACTCAAATGCATGTTATAAAAATTGGACCATATGATTCCTTAACATATTATAATCCAATAATGTGTCAAAATTCTCTTGGAACCTTCTCATGTGCTACATATAATTCCATTAACATTCCTTCTCAAAATTTTTTACCACAAAGCCAACTATGTCAAAACTTTCCCAGGAGGCCAAATTTGAACAAGCATATATTTTGATGTGCTCCATTGAATGATCTGAATTTTAGTGAAAATAAACTAGGATAAAAAATAAAAAAACAAATATAATCATTTTCTCTTGAAACCTTCACACGTTCAAGATATAACACCATAAAAATGCCTACTTAGCTTTTCTTGTCACACAAATTTGGCTAAGTATGGAAAAACATAGTCAAATTACTTGAGAGACAAAATTTGTACATGAATATATTTTGATGAAATTAATCACATGATATTAAATTTATCAAAATTAAATATGAAAAAATGTGATCAAAACCATATGACGAACTCCCTATGACTCATCCACATGTGGCAATGGTGATGTCACCAAACTACCTAGTCAACTTTTTTGCCACTAGACCCAAAGTGTCTAAATGAAAAATATGGATAAATAAATGAATTATAATATACAAACAAGCAATAAATTCATATAAAACATATTATTCACCTATTACACATCTTTAAATCATTATAATCATCCCTAAACATCTCTAACCATGCCAAAATAGAAGATCAACCAAGCATACTTTAAACATACTAGAACAAACACATTGCACACTTTGTCATTGTCACTTATAATATCAAGGAACTTCATCAAATAAATTTTAAACCTCCATGATATCACCATGACATCATTTAAAATACTCAAAAAATCTCCCCCTTTATGATTGATGTCAACAACCATCATATATAACAATATATAACTCACCTTCTTTCTCTTCAAACACTCCCACAACAGGAACTTTTAACCCCTTTGACACAATGAAAAATTGGGAACCAAATTATCCTAAGGACCTAAAATTAATATCAAATAGGGAAATACAATCTTAGAAAGTTGATACAAACTCCCCTTACCTTAAGCCTACCTCTTCTTACCTTGATAAAATTCCTCTTTCTCCATGTCAACACTCTTTTTTATCAAACACTATAGTCAATGAAGAAATAACACACAAAAGAATTGAAATATGATGAAACTAAAAAATAAAAATCTAAGATAAATTTACCCTAATATTTTTAATCCATTTCACATCTTGATCATATTTAGATCTCCACACACCATGAAGAACTGACATATAGGCTTACTAGCCTTCTCTATCAAACCACCATAAGGACCACCAAAAACACTTCATGTCACTCACCAAATAGGAAACATGATCTAAACCAACTTGATAACTCTCCTTGAAACAAACATACCTTTATCTTTTGGATAAAATGATCAAAAATCACTCTTCTTCAAACTAGGCCTATCTAGCCTCCTTGTAGCCCTACCTAGAACTTGGAGAGCCCATAATTTTTAGTAGACACATCTTTAAGACTGAAAAATCCATATATGGAGAAATACCATTTAACCCCTCAATAAAACCAATTTTCATCATCAATATCATCATATACAACATACTTCATGAACCTAATAGCCAATTAGCCCTTTATATTGACAAAAACATGAATAATTTTAAAGCCACAAACCTTTAGATCTCTATAAATATTGATTTGAAAACCCATTTGGCCCATTAAAATAATTTAATAATTTTAAACCTCAATTCACAAGACAAACCACTTTTCTAGAAGAGCTCAAAACCCTAAAATCCCAAAACAAAACCTTCTAGTCAATGCACACTCCTAAAATGTCTTACACACTTGGCGATAATTTACACACTTCTAGGCCAATATTTGAATTTCCAAATTATTGGGAACATATACTTAATATAACTCATTTTAGGCATGCTTTCCCTTAAGCCAAAAACTGAGAAAATTGAGAGCACTCAAAAATCTTCAATTGGCACAAACATACCTTCAAACCATAAAAACACCCTGAGATCATCACAAAGAAATGTATATAAATTTATAAGAATCAAAATCTTATTGAAATTTACATCAATCTCATTAAGCCTCCTAAAACCACCTATTCTAACTCTGTACTATAGCTCCTTCACAAACCAATAGAGCAAACTTATGAAGTTATTGTTCCCCCTTAGCCAATGACCTTATAAGATCAACACAAGTCTCTATAAATATTGGCATTATGATCTTGAGCCCACAAAACTAATTATACAATGAAATAAGTCTCTTAAGAAGAATAGATAGAGACATCCTCTACACCACAATGCTCTACCATGGTGTGAAACCATGAGTTACCCACAGCTCCTCATATTCCTTTTCCTCCTTGGTCATTTAATATTTTAAGTTATTCTTATTTTTCTTAAATTTTTTAGAATCAACATGCTCAACAACTATAACATTATCCTTTTCTTTTAGAATTATATTTATAATACATGGAGACAATAAATATTTATGACATACCTTTTCATCTATAAAATCTTCCTTGCATCTTGAAACCTCTTCATTAGGCACAAATAATTAATGTTATTTGAATGATACATGATCATCAAAAATAAGATGTTCACTTGGATCCATACATACATAATGAATAGATTCAACCAACACCTTTGTCTTTGCTTTGAGGTTGATCTCTTCATTCTCAACATGAGAAAATAATGAGAGCCCTTGGCACTTTTCAACTTTTGAAGCATTCTACAGCATAGTAAGGAAATTACTTGGACCTGAAGTCTCACCATGACTCAAAATTTTCACATTTGGCCTACATGTTTTAACATCCTTTCTTTCTTGTACTCTAAGAGCTTGATTAAACATATTCTAAATTATATACCTTTGCTTGCAGAACTTAGGAATATAACCTTTCTATTCAAAATTGTAGCACACCAATATTTTTACAAGAAATGTATCTTGCCTTACCTTATTTGGACATAAATTTATAGCATATCTTTTTTCATGATAATTAAAACACTTAAATCTATTCATAACTTTTGATTGATGACCCCCATCATAGTTCCATGAAAACTCAATTCTAATAGGTCTCTTACATTCTCTTGTCCTATGATCAAATTGATTACATGTGTAATAGTATCCATTTAATCTTATCTACCTCATGGAATTTGGATGTCTGATTTGATTTATCTTTACTCTACTATCACCTCCATTTATTACTTGATGATTTATCTTCAAAGAAATATTATCCTAGTTCACATTAGTCTTCATCTTATCTTGAGTAACATTCTTTTATTCTTCTTCATATCTAAGACCAATTATATCACTAGCATGATTTTAGCCACTTATAATGTTCTCTATATCACATTATCTCTTTTCAAATATCAAAAATATATTCACCTTATTAGCTATCTTTTCTATCTCAAATTTCAAAGATTAATTTTCAAAAACATATCTTGAACATTCATCTTCTTTAGCTTTTAGGCTTGTAGATATAATTTCCAATTGAAAACTGAGATGCTTGATCATATATTCATTATCCTTGGTGTATTCATTCAATCTTGCCTCATATACACTAAATTTATCCTTATAGTCCTTGAGTTTATATTTCATCTTGTTATTGATTTTCTTCTTAATCTTTGGTTCTTCTAGTGAATTCATCAATCTAGTCTCACAATCCACATCATCTTCATCATCATCTGAATCAATCCAAGTAAACACCTTCTCATTTCACAAAATTCCTTACTTAGCCATGAAAACATATTCATCTTCAGTAGGATCATCATTTTCATGACCATAATCTAAGTCACTATATTCACTCTTATCTGATGAGTTATAATCTTCTTTAGTGTAAAGACTCTTCTTGTTTTTTAAGGACTTCTTACTATTAAAACTTTTAAATCCTTTCTTCACATATGTGTTCTTGTCTTCATATTGGATTCACCATGCTCTTCATTACCATTCTTCTCATGATTATAAGTATACTTACTATAAAAATGACTCATCTCTTCACAATTGAAACATTTGAAGGGTAGTTTACCCATATACTTCCTTGAGCTTGTGTTCAATCTCCTAGTAATCAAAGTAATTAGTTCATCCTCATAAATGTCATATATGTCATCCTCTTTGGATTTATTACCATAGAACTTATTATTAGGCTTCATCTATATCTTGAATGCAACTTCCTTATTTGGGGGTATATCATCATTTACTCTCATCTTATATGCAGTAAGGGTGCTATGTAATTGACCCATATTCAATTGAGTATGATCATGACTCTCTTCTATAGTAGATACTTTAGGATCAAACTTGAGAGATAGAGAAATTGATACCTTTCAGACTATATTAGTCTCTTGAATATTCTCTCCAAGTCTTTTGATGATGTTCACAATCTCATCAACTCTCTGTAAAGAGGATGCCACATAATCATCTTCCTTCATCTTGAGTAATTCAAATTTCCTTCTATGAGTCTACAACTTAGCAATATTAACTTTTGAATCTCCTTCAAAATGATCTAAATTTTTTCCCATGTCTCTTTAGCAAAATTACAATGGATTACCTTGGTATATTCAGTCTCTAAAAGAACATAAGTGATAGCATCCATTACCTCGTAATTGTTCACAAATAACTTCTTGTCTGTAACACTATATGGAGGAGTAATAGAAGCAACATAACCATCTAGAATAGATTTCCATACATCAAACCCTAAGGACACAATATATGTACTCATCCTTTCACTCTAAAAAGCATAATTAGATCCTTTACATATCAGTGTTTGATTAGTAGAGAAACCTCCTTGATGACTATCCATATTGTACCTTGGATCACCTTCAAGTTGTTAAGCCTCCACCAAAGGACTTACTATGATACCAATTTTTAAAGGTATAATCACTAAGAGGGGGAGGGGTGAATTAGTGAGCTTAAATAATCCAAATAAAATTTTAATCTTTACAAACACTTAATTAGTTAGCACAAGCATTCATGAAGCATACAAAACATTCATAGCAATGAGTAATAGAGACAATGCAAGATCAATCACATAACACATGACATACATGAGAAACCCTCTTGGGGGAGAAAAACCACTAGTTACTACAATTGAAATACCATCCTATAATAACAAGATCAAATTTAGACTAGCTACAATTGATCAAAGAACTACAATCCCTATTTAGTGATTCTACAATCCCATAAGGTGTTATAACACTAGTCTAGCCAAGTTGTAACAAAAACCAAACTTTTTAGCAAGTTTCTCCTTATAATAAGGTTGTAACCATCTTACATTCCAAGATACCACAACAAAACCTATGAATACATCCACCTTTGGACTGATGTCTACAACACTTGATGATGGACCTCTACTTATCACTCTTCACCTTTGTTCATACTCAATCAACAAGAGCTTTATTATGCCAATAGACTTATGGCCTATAGGTCATATAATTAGTCCTCAATATATTTTAATATTAAACTCATCCTCAAGGCACTCTACCCCTCCTTCACTCCCTAATTCACACACATACACACCTCTCAAATCTCTCCTAAGTCTCTCACTCATAAGTTTAGATATCACCACCTTTGATTTCACTATTTATAGAGCATTTATGATCAACACTATATTGATCAGCCATTAGGCATTACTTAACCCTTAATTCATATATCTCATTGAGATATATCTCAAAAAAATATTCATAGGTCAGCCATGGCATTTATGGGTCACCCTTAAGTAACTACACCTTTTAATAAGGCCCTCGTAGCTCTTATAAGTCTCATGGAGACCTATTCACCCATTTAGCACAACATAGAACAAAATAAGAACATAGGAGAACTTCCAAAATCATGGGTACATTCCTTATGTCTCCTTTCACATCTTGAAATTATCATATTCATCTTTTCTATTTTTGGCATATGCTTAAATAATTCAAACATTGACCTAGTGCACAGGAACATTATGATCAAACACACATCCAACTAATTAAGAATTATTAATACTTAAGATAGATTTACCACAGCTCACAAATACACATAGTGCATCCTCATGGAGTCTAAAATGCTCCCTATTAGCTAATTTACCAAGAAACATTGAAATAACATCAAAATAAACTTGAACATCCTTCTTGGGTCACTTATAGAACACATAGTCAACTTTAGACCTCTATATATTTGAATATACAAAATTCCATATCTTCAAATTCATATTTATAGATGTTCCTTTAAGTCCTCTACCACTTTTATTTTTCAAACATTAGAAAATACATTTTGGATCAAAAGATATGACTAAAAAACTAGACACTAGTTTTTCCCTTGTTAAATTCAAATATTTAAATGTCAATGGTCATAGTTAAAATTTGAACACAAAGATATCATCTTGTGTCCTCAATGATCAAATAAAATATGCACCTTTGATCTATTTCAAACTTTAACACATAGGTGTCAATGCTCAAATTTTAAACCTCAATCACTTTGACCTCATCTCTATTGGATTCATAATTGTTGTTGTGCTAAAAGATCAACTTATTAATTCCTGGTACAAAATCCAAATAAGTACCCATGAAAGTATTTTAAGCCATATCATAAATCCCTAAGGGAGATGTTAGACACCTATCTAACACAAATTTCCAAATGGTTTTGTGAAGACACACTTTTTAATGTTCAAATAGATCTGTAACTTCTTACACCTCTAAAACATCATATGCAAGTTGTCATAGTGATCTTTCACCAAACCATACATAGTTTAGTCATCTAATCACACTTGGAGGAAGTGATTAAAAGTGGTGATTATCACTTTGGATAATATATCTAGTGCATTCTTGAGTTCAAAGGGCATCATGTTATATGTGAAACAACCCCATTGTGTTGTAGAGGTAATTTTGGGCTTGTCCTCCTCCTCAATTTGGACTTGATGGTAACCTAAGAACCCATCAGTGAAAGTGTGTATTTTATATCATATAATTCCATACAAAAATTCATCAATAAATGGAGTTAAAAAATGGTTGGTTACATAGGTGGTGATCAACAATCTATAGTCAATGTAGATCTAGATGTGCCCATCCTTCTTGATATTGATAACCATGGGGCTAACCTATTCTTATTATTACACAAGTTAGATGATGTCTATCACTAACATACCATTAATATCTATTTTGAATTTGGAACAAAGATTGGGGTTCATTATATAAGGTCATTTATTAATAGGTATCACATTGTCAACTAGCTTGATGCTCATCTTTCCAAGGGAAGGGTATGTGCCCTTCATGTCTCTATAGTTTTGAGGTAACAAGTCTTAGAATTCTTTTAGGAGATAAAAAATATATGCAAGCTCTATGTCAGACCAATATACACCTCGAGTATTAATATTTTGTTCCCCTTTTGATCTAATATATACATTTGTCATTTTTAGTGGTATGTGGTAGGGCACATTATTATCCTAATGTAAATCATAAAATTATCCTCTAACCTCAGTTTTTTCTATGTGAATTTGGGTAGGGTTTTGTTCCTCTAAAGGACTATCCTAAACTTGGTGTATTAGCTTCCTTTTGCCTATCAAGTTTATCCAGTTGCATGCCTTCCATGTTTTATCATCCTCATTATTGGATTCACTATTGAGGGTTTGCTCTTCACATAATGTTGAGAGAGCCAACCCCTTTTCACCAAACATGTCTTTCAAGCAATCCTCCAATATTTTAGTGTCCTTAAACATGGACCTCCTAAGTATCTATAGTGGCTTCATTAGTTTAAGATATTGCAAATAAAAGGATAAGATATGAATAAAATGCTCCTTGAGTGCATCCCAATTGGATGTATCATGGTTCATCTTGTTGATAACATACCAAGCTTTCACCCATGTCTTCAAGATCCTGTAGAATATATGTACCCATAGGTTCATAAGAGAATTCTCATTGTAGATAGTTCATGTTTATTCATAAAGTCACACATACAATATGGAGTTAGAGTCACCAAAGTAAGATGAGATGTCCAAGTTCACATTAATCTTCCTAAATCTATTGAAAATGGCTACCTTCACATCTATCTAGCTCAACAAGATCAACCTTTGCACTACCCACTAATAATTGATAGTGATCTTCAATGTGTATAGTAGTGCACCCATCCTATCCACTTCTTTTGGGATGCATGATTCAAGGTATTAGACATAATATTCTACTATATTACTCCTTGTATATCTTGGGATCACTAAAAACTTACCCTTACTAAGGTGAAACAATCTCTTTCCATTATTCTTTGTACAAGAGACCCACCTTTTAGAAGTGTGATCAATCTAGACCCAACCTATCTTTACTAGTTTTGGCACCTTTGTGTGCACCAAAAAACATCTTAGACCAATTATCTCATATGATTCCTTAACCTATTGGTCATAGATAACTTTAGTAGTATCTGAGACTTATTACCCATCTTCACAAAAAAGTAATCCTTGATCATTGGGGTTTAGCGTCTCGACGCCTTGCATTGTGATGTTATATATGTGGTTGATCTAATCCTTGAGGTCCACACTCTCAACATAGGGGTATTATTGGTCATTTGAGAGGGGTATAAATAGCTTCTCATTTCCATTTTCAAATTTCATGTAATGCCTCTTGAAGTGCATATATACATTATTTTCATAGCACCATGGCCTTCCTAGAATCACTAGGTAGTTATCTCATTCAGCCAACTTGATCACTTCAAAGTTAGTAAAAAAATTAACATCCATGATATCTACAACTATAATATTCATAATTCATATGGGCTATGCCTTAGTCTTATTATCCATGAAATGTACATGAGGTGAAGGCCTCAAGACTAGCTTCCCCATTTTCTCCTAGGAATTCTTGTTAAAGATATTGACCTTGATGCTTGTGTCCAGAAGGACCTCGCATATAGACCATCCATCAATGATAGAATTCAAAAGGATTTATTGATCATACTTTGTGTTCTATGTATGCTAAATGTATTGTTCCCTCTTCATATGTAGCACAACTTCAACTAGTTATTTCTTTGTATGTTCCAAGAACAAATTTTTCAATAGGGGTAACATTATTTTTATCTATAAGAGGTGCATGATCTCCATTAATTATTTTATCTCCTCCTCTTGGTTGTCCTACTTATTTTGGGAGGTAGCGTCCTATGATTTGAGCTCCCTTTTCAAGCTTTGGAATACACTCATAGACTATTGAAATACATATTTATAATGTTATAGGTTTGAGTAAGGTGAAAATTTTGGGTTCAGTCCATGTTACATGATCATAGTGACCTTTATCCCCATATTCTATGCATAACTCTAACATTGGCACAACTAGTGGCTGAATGGTTAATCCACTATGAGTAATTGTCTACATTCTAACTATGTTTGTATGGATTGGTTGCACCTTTAGAGATCACTTATCCCTTTTTTGCTCACACTTGATCATACTAGTTCCCTTATCTATGGTATGCCTACCTTGGGTCAACTTATTATATAGGTAAGGGCATTCCTCAACCTTATGGGACCCTAGATAGAACCCACACATTTGTAACATGGATAGCGTGGGAACATTACACCACCATATCCTCCACCTCACTCTATATCTCCTCATTACATTCCAAAAATCATATTTTATTAGCCATATCCTTCATTTCCTTAGTTAACTTTCCCTTTGACTGTTATAGTGACTTGCCTTACACCTCTCTCTATGTTTTTGAGCATCTCATAAATCATGCAAAAATTAGTTGTTGTATGGTTATAGACATCCCATAACCAATAATAAATGGTTGTGTTAACTTGGTGGGTACATTACAATAATGGACAATTATAAACATCATGTACCTCTCTATAAACTTCATAATTTAGCAGTAGGGTGTGTATATTTTGTCACAGGTATTTATTATTATTATGGTCTTTTGCCTTGTAATTGGTACACCATAATACAATTTGAGTATCTAACAATTATATCATGTTAATATTTTGGATTTGAGAGGCCATGGATTTAATCTACACATCCATAATAGGGTTGATCCCAATATCGATGTTTTTGATTGCCTTAGCCCTAAACATGGCTTGAAGCACTTCTTGAGGGTCTATAAAGGTCTACATGGAAAGTGATATTTATAATGACACTAATAACCCTCCAATGAACCATTACAGATGTTGGGAAGGGTGTATGTCATAAGGTAGATTTGAAAGGAGATTCTTGAACCTTGCATCATATAGGAACACACTTTCTAAGATTCCTTGGTTTATCTCTTTTAATGTGGTGATGCTTTTCTATTGAAACTATGGAATTTAAAATTCCATAAGGAATACCTCCTTTAGGGTTTCATAATCTACCATAACTTGATTAGGGCCAAATTCTATAAACTAGATATAGGCATGATCTAATAAAGTGGTCACTAATTGGGTTGCCTTATACTCTAATTGGGTTATTCCCCAAGTGCACCATTGTAGTTCACACTTTAGGACATGCTCTACAACATTATCCATGTCATGATACTTTGGAAAATACATGATCATTTCATAATAAATTTGCTATGGGGTGTAACTAGGATATGAGGCACTTGTCCCCCTAGCATCTATCTAGGTGGAAGTATTTCAATGCCTTTAGCCATTATATTAGGTGATTTACTTATTGTTACTACTATTTTCAATGATGTTTATGGCATTGTATTAGTGACTTGTGGCACCAAACCACTTCCTACAAGATATTTCCCATTTTGCATCACTAACATTGACTGAGATGCGATGTTTGTGCTTAAGTTTTATTGTGGTGAGTGAACACACAATGGTATAGATCTAGTTTTTATTAATTATTTGTAGGAAATAATTTATTCAATCACAAATTTACTCTCTAAATATTCAAATCATCTAAAATCTATGTCGATAACAGGGTCAATTACCATTGTTGTGCTTTCTTCAAGTGTGGGATCCAATGCATAAGTGTGCATTATAGGTTCAAAGTGGGTAGATAAATCAAGTGTATATTTAGTCACCAATTCTTATAGGAACCCAAAATATTATATACCCATCAACTATTTATCTTGATCCATCACTTCATTATATCTCTCTTCCTCGCACTGTTATATTTCAAGAAATCCTTCCCCATGCCCTTCCTACTTGCTATGGGTTCTTTTAGGACTTCTAGGTTCTAGATGTTTCATCAACATGTCTATTATCTTATTATACATCTATATTTCAATATCTCAGGTGTGAATCTATTCATCTCCTTCCATTATGCCTCACCTATACATCCTCTTTTCCCCCTTTGTGCTGCTCATATGTGAAATGACTTTAGCCTTCCATCCCTAAAATTTCAAAGTCATAATCCACCACTAGATTTTTAATTTCTACATCGATTTCCTTCATAAAGTGCCTATAAGTTCATATAAAAATTTATACTCTACTTCCTCAAGGCATGATTATGTTGAAACTTTGAATTCAAGATGTAATTATTTAGCACTCTTTACCACCATTTATCGACTACTCTAGTCCACGTGGCATTCAGGGTCTTAAGTATCTCTAGGAACTTAGGCATCACTCATAACATTGTCTATAACTCCATCTTCCATGGGTTTCATTTCTAACCAACTATTAGTACACATTCTTAAGAAATTCATAGAAAATGACATTATACAAAGAATCATACATGTTATTTTAAACCCACTTTTTTGGCTTTTATACTCCAGAGGTTGGATGCTTTAGCACAAATATATCTTCCACATGTTGTAACCAGCACTCAATGTTTTCTAGAGAGATTCAAAGCATCATTATACCATACCATTAAAACAAAAAAATCAACACATGTCCTAACAACATAACCAAAATGTTCTAGACTTTTCAGATTCAAGTGCTCATTCAGTTGTCTATGTCAGTTTTGGACTCATTACAACCAGACACATACATGGGGTTATCTTTTTGAGATCAACATTTAATACTCACCTATTCCTACATCAATTCACATAAATAACAATCCTTATGTACTCACTCAAACCATAATAGAGTAGTAATCAGAGCATGTATTGGGCTAGTTGTGCCATGACACAAGGCATAAAATATAAGACTTGGGCATTTCAAGGAAGGCTTAAGTATGTCTCTTATCAAAAGTATTTCATGGACTAGGCTTAGTTTTTGGTAGTTAAAGTCTCTTTTAGGGTGGTTATATAGTCTTAAGGGAATAATCTTCTGATAAACTAAGCCTAATGTCACATAGGCACTAGATGGGTCAAAGGGCTTCTTTATCTCAAGTGTTCATATTAGACTCACACTTCATGTGAATATATCAATGCTTGGTATGTGATCTATCTATACTTACTCATTATACAAGATATACTAATGTCATCATTTAACATAGGGATGCCATTAATATTATGAACTATAATCTTGCTTAAACATAACATACATATATTGAAATTATAACATTATAACTATTACATTCATTATGAATTTAAATAATCAATATTAAGGATGCATCAGCCAAATAGAACATAGTTTGTCACAACATTCATCACCATTAATCAAGCTTTAAACAATAGAGTTATTATTACTTAAAATAGAGTAAATGGTTAACTCAAACTTCTCAATAGCCTAGAGGCTCATAGGTGAGCTTGGAGATATAAAAATAGAGCATTAATGATGTCCATTTTATTCCTTATACTAATGGTGTCTATAATGTATACAAAGCATGTCTAACTTTAATTCTCTAAAGCTTCACTGTAATAATTCACATCCTTTTCAATAGCTAGTTTGAGCTCATTTTAGAGCTATTGTCATTAAATTGTTCAACCTAGGACACTCTATTCAAGATCCTACAATTTGATGTAACATTGAATCATCTCTCAATTTGTGGGTCAACTTGTAAGAGAGATGAATCGCTAGATTATGAGGGTTAGCTCCATAGATATGACTTGATGTTCTTATGCTACTAAAAATACCTATTATGGGTGAAAAGGGGAAGAAATATACATAAAACAAACCTAAAATAGGAGGTGATACACCAAGAATTTATTCCATTCATACACTTATAATTTTCATAATGAACTAAGACAACCCAACTAGCCTCAACACCATTAATGGAGATCCCTAGCATTAGTGTTTCTCATGAAGGCAAATAACATCTCAAAAAATGAAGGAAAGTGAAGGGAAGGTCAGATATGACACTACAGAACTCATACACACTTTGAGAGTCTATTTTAGCAGTATAAATTTAATGAAATTATTAGTAGAGAAGTTATTTGTAGTAACATAGTCAAGGATTACATAAAACCAAGATGAACTCAATCTATACTTGACATTCAAGATGAATCACTTCAATACATAGTGAAAATGGACTTAGAGCATAACCAACTTACATTTCATTAACTTAAGTACAAATCAAGGTACAATTTTGGTAGGGCTTTGCCATACCAACTGTTGAAATCCATTTCAACAGCCAAAATGTCTCATACTTATATAAATTAGAAGATGAAAGAGAAAGGATAAGTTGAAGAGGTATAAGGAAAAGTTTCCAAAAGTGAGGATTAGTTGAAATACATGTTGATGATTTGTAATCAGAGTCATGAAATTGAATTACACTTGATCATATCCTAAATTAGCCTCCTATTCCAAGTGTGGCATAGCAATCCTCTCAATCATTCCCCTTTTTTGAAACTACCTTCATCATGGTGTTGTTGAGCACTAAAAAACAAGTGGTGGATAAATATATCATGTTTGAGGAGAATATGGAGTTACAAAGATGATTATACCTACATTTTTAGTTTTCTTCATCATGACACTCTCTTACACAAGCTCATCCTCACCTTACAAGCATGATCACTCTCTAGTAGGCTTGTTTTGACACTTGGCACTAGAATATTTGTAGCTTCCCTAACTAATACATATTAGGGGTCTTATTACACATGTTAAGACACCTCATATTATTTTACTTATTAGAAACATATTTAAAAGCTTCCAAATCCAAGTTACCATGCTCTTCACTATGTTATTTGAGATGTCACTTAAGACTATTTGAAATGAGAGACTTGGTAGAGTCACTTAAGAGTAATTTTTAGATTTGTAAATGACATGGGGAGTTGATTGAAGTCCCAATATATCCTCCCAAGTGATTATCATCCTTTGATCATCTTCAAAACTTGTTAAACATAAGAAATTGTTAAAGAAACTAGACCCTTACTCCATTCATATGGATTACATATAATATGAATCCCTTTATCTGATCCTCATGGAATTTTCAAAAACTTTACTTTGGGTATTAGGGTCAAATTCTTCCATCTGGGTGCATTTTGAATCTCATTTCTCTAATTGGGTCCCAAAATAGGGTTTGAGAGGGTTTTGGAGTGACTATCCCTCTTAATATTTATTCATTAATATTGAACATTATAATTCCCTTAAAATTCCACTAAGGGCTCCTCAAGGACCTCTAACTTCCCTAAAAATCTCATGGTCTCATGCAAATATTCATGGGAGTTATGAACATTCCAACTTGGCATTCAAACTCTTTTGTGCACTTTTATGAGGGTTTGAGTAATTTTAAGCCAAGAATGGCATCTTGATGGATTTCATTTCCAAAAAATGATCCATAAACTTGTATAATCACCCTATAAACATTCCTTAACCACTATAATGTCTCTTTTAAAACTATAAATGAAGGGTGACCCTATTTTGAGATTAGACTTAGACATTGTCAATAGGTTTGTCTGCACCCTTGGCAAAAATTAAGGATCTAGTGGTTTTACTTTCCTCATAATGATTAAAAACTTCTAAATTGATCCCATAAACATGATAAAATCATTTAGGAATCTTAACTAAGTATTTCTCTCTATTTTCTACTTTTTTTAAGTATGAAAAGACAAAACTATCAATAAGGGTAATGGTTATGAGAACCTGGTATAAAATGTGCACATGATGAAAATTATGGTGGATACTCCTATTTGTATAGGAATAAATAACCTAAAATAATAAAACACTAATCAAACTTGTTTTTTAGATAAGTAACAAAGTGGATTGCCTAAAGTGAGCCAGGTCTTAGAAGTGAAAGCTTACTAGGAGGCTATCAATCAACCTCATTTAGATAATTAAATTGAAATGAAAAAATAAAATATAATTTAATTAAATGAAATAAAATCTTAAATTAAATACAAATAATATGGATCCTTTTCTAATAAAATGACTAAATAAAGCAAGTGTTAAAAGTCTAGTGAAGTCAAGGTTATGGTTTTGGTTTGACAAATGGTCAAAAGGGAAAGATGGTTTGGTTGAGTTTGATAAATGATTGAAATTATCAATAAAGTGATGGTAAAAATTATCAATAATATATAAGGGAAAAAGTTATAATGGATAAATTATCAAGTTTGTAGATATGGCCAAGAGGTAAAAGGGGTCAAGTGGATGAATTATGGCAAAGAGGTGAAAAGGGTCAAGACGGTAAATATGGACAATGAAATAAATGAAGTGAAAAATGGGAGAAATAAGAGGTGAAAGGTGAAAGGTATGGAGGTCAAGAGATAAGAGGCCAAACGAGATAATAATTTGAAATGAAATAAATAATCAAGGTTACCTTTGAGATGGTTATCGATGATGGTGTTGTTGATGAAATTTTAAAGTGATTTTGGTAGAGCTTAAATGATTTGAATATTTTCTCCTCTAATATGAGGATGAACTCCTTCTCAAGTGGATAAACTCCTCCAAAAACTTGCAATAAAATGTTAATAACAAAAAACACGCCACTTTCTAACTTAACCCTGGGTGAAGGAGAGGGGGGTTATTTATAGCATATGTTGTGAAGAGTCATGCCAAAAGATTAATAATAGATTTATGGTGCCATTTTATATGTGGTGTATGAATTAGTCAAAATGAGGTGGGTGGAGATTCCTATTTGGGTTGGTGAGTGTCCCATTTGGGTTAAGAAGTCAAAAATAGGTGCCCTTTGTCTTAAAGAGGTAGGGATATTATTTTTGAGGTTAATTTCATGTGTGAAAGTAAAATACATGTTTAATAATGGTCTCTTGAGAGTAAATTCACCATATTTAAAGGGTGGGCCTTGTGATGATTAAATGAGGCCATCAAACACTTTAAGAAGGGTCCCAAATGGGATATGATGTCCTACATTAAGCCACCTCACTTCTAAGCCATGTCACTTACCATATCACCTCACAAATCACCTTACATGCCACTTGAAATGTTACATGGCATGTCATTCTCCATGTCACATGCCATGCCACATGCCATGTCATCATAAATAGTGATAATGGGTCCCATAATAAGTAGTGATAGTGAATAATACTTTTGAATAGTAATTTCAAATAATATTTTTGAATAATATTATGTGACTAGAATAATAGTGATTTGGTTAGGTTAAGAGGGGTTTATTAAGGTTCAATAAGGTTTAGGGGGTCTTTAAGGGGTGTCTCAAGGCATTTATTCATTGAAAACTTCAAGTGCATAGTTTTCTAGAGTCCACATTTTGCCCCTTTTTATTATGTAGCTTTGAATTAACAAGATACAAAACAAAAAAAAATCACTTGGTCAAAGGTTAGGGTGATCTAAGTATGGGACAAAGTGTTCCCCTCAAACTAAGATTCAATGAGGGAAGGCTAGATTAGGTGTAGGTTTCATAACCAATTGGCGGGGAGGAACTTAGTGGTGTCAAAAGGTAGTTTGGCCTGTGAAATGCCAATGGGTTTAAAAAATGCATCTATTCATAATAGTCAAGATTATGTAGAGATTAAAGCTTCCAATAAGGTCAATCTTATAAGGATACATGATAAGGATAACCGGTCTACAATGTTGGTCATAATGATCGAGTTAGACCTATCAAGTCATCTAGACAAGCTCGATGTTGGTCACAAGCATCCAAGGTAGGAAGCGCTCCTAAAAAACAACACAATTGATTATGTAATGTAGAAGGTGTTTTAAAAATTCAAAATTTCAACTTGGTAAGGTTTGTCATTATGGTCAAAAGTTTTTACAAAACATGCCAATTTTCTAGGTTAAAAGCAACCAACATCAAGGTGGATATAGTAAAAGTATGGGTGAATTGGGTATGGGTTGGAAAGGGATGGTAGAGCTAACTCTAGATACACTTAAAAAGTATATTATACCTACATAGTTTCATGGATAGAAATCCAAAATGAATGTTAGGTCAAATGTAGTTCTTTTGAGGTAAAGAGTGTTAAAGAGTGTTTGCTAACCTAGTTTCCCCAATTTAATATCATGTAGTTAGGTCTGGTTGAAGAATATTGGAGAAAGGAAAGCACCAAAGGGTGGGAAATATGGGTCTAATATATATTTTTGATTGGTTTGGTAGAAACATTAGATGAGATTACCTAGGATGCAATTAGATGATTGTGTCAACTATACAAAATGAATTTGTAGCCATGGATAAGTAGGTTTAAGCATGAAATTTTTGTCACCATTTAAAAAAAAGGAGAAATATGCTTTAACAAGATTTATAAAATCTAGCACTACTTGAATTATCATGGTGACCTGATGGGTTATTTCATCACCATCTAAATAAGTTAACATTGTGCACATTTCACAACAATGTCATTAATATGATATTGAAAGACATGATTTAACAATTCAAGGAAGAAAAGTAGTAGAGTGGGTAAATGAGAAGTGGTGATGATTTGAACCCTTGATCCTTGAGTTAGTGGGGGCCAAAAATAAGTAAGCATTGAGTTTTTAGGGAATTAAGAGAAAGACACTAAGGGGTTTTATAATATGGAGTGAGGTGAATAATAATAATATTAATTAAATGAGGGAATAGGTTATGGATTTTGTGCATTAAACCAAGGGCATAGAGGACACAAGGAAGTAGACAAAGAGATGTAGAAGTGACACAACTGGTGACCACACTCTAGAGAGGTGCAGGTTGAATTGGAGAACATAAGGTAGATCCAATAAGGGATGAGGTGAAGTTAGACTTGGATATGAATGAAGGGATAGGTATAGGAAATGATGAGGTCACATATAAAGATGAATGTGGAGAAGGATGGAAGGAGCCAGGCATGGACATATGGGAGGGAAAAAAAAGAATGTCAAGAAGAACAAGGAATGTCCTGAAGATGAGAAAAATGAAAGGAAATGGAGAAAAGGGAAAGGATGGTGGAAAATAATGAAAGTAAATGAGATGAAGATGAAGGATGAATATCAAGTATGATTAAAAAAAAAAAAGAATTAGAGGGATAGAAAGCAAGGATACTTACACAAATGTAAAATACAAGTGAGTACCAAGATGGAAAGAGGAAAAGGGGAACACAAAATGTAAAAGGCAAGAACTAAGAAGAAGAAAAGAGGTAATTATGGAAGGATTCTCAAAGGATAAATATGCAGGAATAAACTAGTTATGGAGGAAGAAAAGAAGATAAAAAGGATGAAAGGATGGATAAAAAGCAAACAATAAGAATGGAAAATGGGCACGGTGGGAAAAATGGCAAAATGGTAGAGAGTAGTGGTACATGTAAAGAAAAAGTATAGTAATAGAAGAAATAGAAAGCTTTCAAGATATATAGTATGATGGGGAATTAGTGAGCAAAAGAGAGTGATAAATAGGGTATGAAAAATATCCAAGGGTGAGGGCAGATGATGAGGATGGTGAAAGAAGTTGAAGGGGATAAAGGATAAAGTTGGTAATAAGTGGAGAGAGAGACCAAAAACATGAGAAGTGGGTGAGGGAGTGAGATATGAAGTATGCACAAAGAAAGGTGATGGGGAGGTGAAGTAGGTGGTGGTTTTATGGGAGATAAGAGGGGCCAATGAGGAAAGTTATCAACCTTGTGTTAAAAGAGATTGACAAACTAAAAAAGTGTTTAAAAGAGATTGAAAAGTTGAAGGGAGGGAGGCTGTGAGGGGATAGGTAGAGAAGTGGATGAATAAATTTTAGGTGAGAAGGGAAAACAAAATAAAGGATTCGACCAAGCTAATCTCAATAACTGATTGTTACCTACATAGTCCAAAAAGATCTCAAACCGATGTAGTTCTCCCAGTAATGGGGAAAAAAATTAAGAGAAAGTATTATATGGTGTTAAAATATAAAGGTGATGAAAAAATAATTCAAATATTCCTTGATGTAGGATTCACTAATCAAGAGGGCATTGTTAGCAATGGAAATGAGTAAGAAGAAAAAGGGGATGGGAATTAGTTGTTAGTGACTAAGCTACCCTTAAAAGTGAAGCAGTGCCTACATAGTCCATGGACATCAAGCTAATGTCATTCAACAAGAGTTGAGTGAGTGGTGTTTAAATTGGATTCCTTAATTTTATAGACCACATCAGTTGGTTTGGGTTGAGTGAGAATGCTTTATGAAATAATAGTTTTGGGTTTTGGTGAAGGTGTTAGTGAAAGTGAATGGTGTAGATTAGTAAATAGTTACTATAATGATCCCATATTTAGTAGGATGAGAGATATGGATGGGATGGGTAGGATAAATTATAAGGGAACACAATTCTAAGTACCATAACTGATCTACAATGGAGCTAATCCAATGAAGAGGTGCCTTTGTTATGAGGTTATACCTTCTAAATTTGTGCTAAGGTAAGAGTTTGGAGATAATGTATACTATTACAAGATGAGTTTTTGGAGGTGGGGGTATATCCAAATCTACAAAGTCACTTTGGCCAAGGTTCATCACCATTATGAGCTAAATTTTAAGGGTAGTAGTGAAGTGATGACCTGTAAATAATTTATTTGATGATCAAGTAGATTCTATAAGTAAATAATTTAGTAGTGTGGTGAGTGATAGAGGATGGACCTTACTTGACCCAAGAGCTACATGGGTAGGCTAGAAAAATGGTGGCCATATATGCATCCTCTATCCTAAATATATAGAACCAATGAATTATTGGTTATGTTAATTTGTGCCTAACCAACAAGAAGTTTCATGGCTAGGAGAATATGTTGGTTCCCTTACTATAGATAAACATTCATATGACATAAAAAAAGACTACCATGTTGGAGTAGGTACTACCAATGGTTGGGTTCTGATGTTCAGAGCTTATGAAAATTAGCTAGTATTAAGAGGAGGGTAGAGGGGGAAAGAAGATGAATGTATTGTTGTGAATTCATAGTAGCCTCCCTTTGATGGAAGAGTTTCCATAATGGCAAGGATTTGGGAGTTACCACCACCAATAATATTAGCAGTTTTGAAATCATGATCAATACAGTAGCTGATGGTCAAAAGCCAATTTATGTCAACTAAGCCAAAGGTGATAATGATGAAAATGACCACTAGATCTAAAAGGGTCATGAGATGATAAAGTAAGGAAATACATAAAATGTGAATCAGATGATAAGGGCAACAAATAGATATCATGAAGGTGCATAATGGCTTTATTGAGATGACCAATCATATCAAGGATGATGTGTTCATATGGAAAGGTAGGTAGACATGACCATTTATAGTGGGAAGACTATTCAAGGGAATCAATGACATCATATGACCTTCTCAATTGACAAAATGGAGAACTAGGTCAGTAAGGAAGAATGGGCAGGTGTTCTATTTAAAGAATTGTGATATGGACTAGTACCAAGATCAGATCATGTCCTTCATGTGAG
Source organism: Torreya grandis (assembly GCA_037957365.1). Taxonomy (NCBI): domain Eukaryota; kingdom Viridiplantae; phylum Streptophyta; class Pinopsida; order Cupressales; family Taxaceae; genus Torreya; species Torreya grandis. The sequence goes on along the minus strand of JARHVA010001422.1, from coordinate 3,022,581 downwards.
TGTTTCTATGCAAAATTACTTTCTATATTCAAAGAAGAAATAAGAAACTAAAATAAATGGTCAAGGCTAGAAGTACCTGATAAAGTTATGCGCACTAAAATCAGACATTGGAAGATTCTCCTCTTTGGCTGTGGAGGAATGACACCTGCGAAGAAAAGGCTAAAACACGAATAAACGTTAGTCAAAGATATGATGGGCTGTCAGGTGAACACCCGATCCCGGAAGTACGAAGACTCCCTAGAAGGATATCAACCCACTGATAAAAAAATAGAATATTGGACGAAAGTAGATAATGAAAGAGAAAATGACAAAAATAAATGATAGAAAATTAAATGCGTACCTGATAAGTGGCACTATTCTGCATAGTTGCCGGCGTCAGTCTCTGTGGTGTCGGCGTCGGTTAGGGAAGGTGCTGACATCGGTTGAGGAACCGTCGTCGGTCGGGGAAGTGATCGGCGTCAGTCAAGGTAGGTTCTAGACGAGTTGCAGAAAGTCTGGGAGAGTCGGGACAGGGTCTTGATAGGGTCGAGACAAGGTTTAGACAGAGTCGGGATAGGGTCTAATAGAATCAAGATAAGGTCAGGATAGGGTCTGGACAAGGTAAGGTCGGATTTGGATAGAGTCTGGGGGTTTTGGTTGAGTTCGGACAGAGTTATAGATTGGGGTAATGGGCAGGGATGTAAAGAAGGGACTCAGGGCTTGGGTCTATGGTTTGAAGATTCGGGATGATAGAAATAATGAACAAAGAATAATCAAGAAGAAATAAAACAAACAGAGTAAATACTTACCTGCCAGAAGACGTGATGAAAGCCATAGTTGAAGTTGTTGAAGCATCTGTGCAGTGCCAGATTGAAGCGAAGGCTGGAGTTGGTGGATGCTAGAGTCAGTTGATCATGAGAGTGTTGATGTCAGAGTTCTAGAATTCTGATTGATTGGTTGATCGATTGATTTGAAAAATAGTTGAATAGCCTTCGGGATTGATCGGCGGATGCTGATGAAGGTGAGGGATGGTTCAAGAGATGGTTCGATAACCATTTCGGGAAACCGATTGAGAACTGAATGATAACTGATAACGAATAACGGTAAGGTGACCGACGTCGACAGGATTGCCGACGTCGGCCGATAAGTGACCGACGTCAGCGACATCGACCAGGTAATGACCGTCATCGGCAGATGCATAATGAGGACAGAGTCTAGCTTTTAGCTCTCTGCTCATTGTTACATGTTGCCAAGGTCAAGGCTGGTAGAAAAAGTGATCAACAAGAGTTAAATAGGAGAAGAAGAATAAAACGGGGGATGACCAGGGGAGTTGACACGATTTCGGTGTCTACAGTGAGCACATCTATCTCCACATAATCATCATTCAACTTTCCATTTTAAATAATGGTTTATGTTACTCCACACACTAATACTACCATCTTTGACCATGTTTATCATCAATAATAATATAAATAACAACTAGGAGTGTCATCCCCTCATACCATACTAATGTGATTATCTAGTTCATGAGGGAAACCTTCTTAAATAAAGGATGACTTATTCATAGGGTATGTCAATGTATACATGTCAACATAATTCTTGGGAGTAATCAAGTATAAGGATGGCTGAACATAAATCTAGAGTCACTAGATAATTAGTTAAATGCTTAGGTAGGAAAATAATATACACATGTGCATTAGGCCATGCAAAATTTGATGACTATGTATGTGTCATTCAATTCCTCACACCCTAAATAAAATATATCACACTTTATTACATAAAAGTGTGTTGGATTTCACTAGTCAAATGGTATAAAAAATTAAGGTTGTGTGGATACTTATAAATGTTATGGTTATGGTTATGGTTATAATCTCACTGAATGTAAAATGAATAATTATTGTTGTTACAACACTGGATGGTAAAATTCATGAGGAGAACACTAACCAAGCACATTAAGAATACAACACAATTCTTTTTTTGGACAAGGACTAAAAATAGACTCAAAATGGGATTGGCTTAATGAATATAAGCTCCTCAAACACTGCACATGAGTAGTCATTAGTCAAAAAAAAGGTTTCTTGATCATAGGGTGTCAAGTAAGCTATAAATCCCTTGATTTATACATAGTCTAAAGGGAGGATGGATGATGGGTGGTGTGAAGGGTAATGGGTGATATGTATGATAACCACATTTGAATTGATTTTCCACTTATATAGGTGATCTAAGAATAGTAATAGATAAGTCTATGTCGTATGCTGGATGTAGACTAATCAATGCAAAAAGTCTACATGTGGAAGTTGATTATGGCTTCCAACTTAATATGTTGATAGAGATTTGATTGTAGCTTTAGAATTTGTTGTGATAGTGGGTCTTTTATTTTATTTATGTTTATGGGAAGCTGATCGATGTAGGAAGATTTCAAAAAATTACTCTACTTTTGATAAATTAAACTTAGCCATCCTTTAAGGGAGTGATCTAAGCTCATTGGCTTTATTAAATGATCTTGATAGTTGTCTTTCAAGGGAGTAGTCTACCTTACATTTGGTAGTTTTTATTTTTCTTTTGGGAAGCTGTCCTTCAAGGGAGAAATCTACAATGCTTAATATATTGACCTAAGTAGTTTTTGCAAGATGAAATGTGTTTAGACATGGACCAATCTAATTAGTTCAAAGGTTTACCTTTATGAGTGTAAAACTTTACACAAGAAGGTCAATGATATGTGAAAGGGTGTGGTTTTGAGAGACAATGACCATGGGATTCCATCTTGTTAGAGATGAAAAGTATCGATGAAAACCATGCTATGGGTAGGGTCATGGTACCCATATTTAGGATTAAGCGATGACTATTATGGTTAATCATATGGTTTTGTTTTGTAATCAATTATCCTCAAAAGGGGAAGAGGAAAGTGAGTGAAGGTTAAAATATCATAATCAAGGCATGAGCTAAACTTAGACAAATAGGTGAGATTGATCCTTATTTAATAGAAAAAATGATGTAGATGTGAAGCATTGAGAGAATCAGGTTCTTGTTTGCCTTTAAGAGAGGAAAAACAATAAGCTTATGATACATACTTATGGGTACTGATGTAGGGTCTAAGCTAATTGAAATCAAACTTGCCTTGTTTATTCTTCTCCATGTTGGTCATGTTTTGGTTTTCTATTAGGATGAGATCTCTAATATTGAATTCCCATTGTTGAGGTGTTTGTTATAATCATGAGTAATATGCTCTCAATATATGAAAATATGGTTAAGGGAAGCAAAGTGATGTTCATCAAGTAATTCAAGGCATGTGAGGCATTCTTAACAATAATCCTCTTAAAAAATGATTTCATACAAGGAAATATGAAGAGAGGAAATCTAGACTTCAAGAGGTAGAACAACCTCTATGCTAAAGACCAGGGAAAAAGGTGTAGCTCCTAATGTAGTTTGGATACTAGTGTGATAGGCCCATAAAATAAATGGGATGTGTATGTGCCAATCCTAGCCTAAAGAGCATATAACTTTGGTCAGCATTTTGATGAGTGTTTTTTTGGAGGCTTCTACCTATTCATTTTCCTATAGATGATAAGGCAAGGAATGGCTAAGTTTGATGTGAAAAACATCATAGCAGGCTTGAACTTTTTTCCTTTTGAATGATTTTACATTATCTATTATGATTTTGTGAGGGACCCCAAAATGATAGATAATGTAATGATTGATAAAATCTATAATTTTTTTGGATTTGATGGAGATAAAGGGGGATGGCCTCTAACCATTTAGTGAAATATTCTATAGCGGTGATGATATATTGGTGTCACTAAGAAGAGTGAAGATTGATTTCTCCAATGAGATCTAGCCCCCATTGTGAGAAGGGCCAATAATCCATGGATACCTAAAGGCTATGAATAGGTGTGTGATGTAAGTTATCATGTTATTGGAATTTAACACACTTCTTTACATAGTCATAGAAGTCCTAATTGAGGGTAGGCCAATAGTAAGCCAGGCATAGGATTCTTTTGGCAACACTGAGGCCACTAAAATGTCCCCCACAAATTCCATCATGGGTTTCTTTGATGGCATGAGGAATATTAAGACTACATAAATAATAGAGGAGAATACCATCAAATCCACATTTATATAAGATTCCCCCTGGTATGGTATAACAAGAGGTTCCCCACACAAAGGCCTTTCAGACATTCTCTGAGAGGCCAGGTGGAGTGATGCCCAAGTTAAGGTAATTAAAGGTTTAGCCATACCAAATATCTAAAGGAGATGCCTCCACACTATAGATGGTTAGAAGGTTTGAACTGATATATGAGGGCCTACTGTAATGGTGGATGGTGACAAATAATTCGAATTCTATAGGTTAAGAGGGTATTCAAGATGCAAGAGAGGCCATTGTGTCTATAAATTTGTTAGTAGATCAAGGTACTAATTAGATTTGATAATGATAAAAAGATATTAAGATCTCATTAATGAAGATCTTATACTTTTGTAAAGTGTCATTTTTACACTAATAGGACCCATTGACCTGGTTAATCATGAGTTGAGAATCATTGAAGGTAGAAATGGTTTTGATTTTTAAGGTGAGAGTAGTTGGAGATTGATGAACAAAGCTTTGCATTCTACCATGTTGTTAGTAAATTGAAAGTTAAGTTTAAAGGATAGTGGAAGATGTTCACCATGAAGGGATATTAGAATTATGCCTACACTTCCACCATGTTGGCATTTAGAGCCATAAAAAAAATGGTCATTTGGTAAGAAGGTTCTCCCTAAGAAAGAGTTACAATAAACTCACCAATAAATGTTAATGTAATGGGTTAGTTATTTAGGAGAAGGGCTTTAGATAATTTATCAGTAATAACCTACCCCTTAATGGATTTTTGGTGAAGAAACTCAAGATCAAAATCAGACTAAAGCATGAGCCACTTAGCCATACATTGATTTTGGTATGGCTTGGAGTACATATAATTGAGTGGGTCAGTGTTAGTGATAACATATGTTTTATGATTAAGAAATTAGTGATGAAGCTTAGAGGCAAAAAAAATGAGATCGATACAAAGCTTTTTAAGATGGGTATATCATGTCTCGTACTCTAGAAGCATGCAACTAATATATTAAATGGCTTTCTCTTTGTTTTGTTCATCTTGATGCACTAAAATGGCACCTAAAGGATGATCAGTGGTAGATACATAAAGGTATAAAGGATGATCATCCCTAAGTGGGATAAGAATAGGTGGAGAAAGAAAGTACTCTTTGAGTGAACCAAAGGCTTGTTTACAATATTTTCTCCATCTAAAGGAGGTGTCTTTCTTCAAGAGGTGGTGAAAGGGTTGGCATCTATCTGATAATTGAGAGATGAAGTGATGTATAGATTGGTGTTTTCCCTATAGAATATGAAGTTACTTAAGGTTTTTTAGAGGAGGAATTTCTAAGATGGCCTTTACTTTAGCAAGGTCAATCTCAATTCCATGAAGGGAGATGATAAATCCCAAAAGGTTTCTAGACAAAACCCCAAAAATGCATTTTTTGGGATTTAGTCAAACACGAAATCGGATCAATCAATCAAAAATGATAGTAATAATAGATAAATGGTCCTTACATTGTTTAGATTTTTTGAGGAGATCATTTACATAATCCTCTATAATTTTATGAATAAGATCATTGAAGACATAGGTCATGCCCTATTGATACATTGCTCCTACATTTTTTAATTCAAAAGGCATGACTCAATAGCAAAAGGTTCCCCAAGGAGTAGTGAAGGTAGTCTTATATTGGTCTAAGGGGGCGATTAGGATCTGATTATATCCTAAAAATCTATCCATGAGGAATAACATCTCATAACCTATGGTAAGGTCAAATAGTTGGTTGATGTTGGGTAAAGGAAAGTCATCTTTAGGGCATGTAAGGTTAAGGTCTTAGAAATCCACACAAAGGTAGAGTCCTCTAATGGGATTGGTAATGGGGACAATATTAGAGACCCATTATGAGTATTCAATGGGTTGAATAATGTTGATGGATAGAATATGTTAAAGCTTTTCCTTGATGAGAAGAGCTATATGAGGGTGAATTTTATGAAGATTTTTTGATACCGACTTATCCTCTAGATGGGTAAGAATATTATGAAGGGTGATGGAGGGGTCAATCCTGAGCATATCCTGATAAGACCAAGTGAATGCAGTATTATGGTCTTGATGGGAAAGTAGGATAATCATATCACTCATTAGAGTCAAAGGATTGGCCTAGTTTAATGATACAAAGATTCTCCTTGGTTCTTAAGTTAATGTCAATAGTTGATTCATTAATCATGGTTTGGTTTTCTAGAGGGAAGGATTTATGTATGGGAGAGTCTCCTACACCAAGGTAGGTGAGGATATAATTATTGTCTTGGCATTGAATTGTAGAGATGGTGGGTGAATCATGGTTGATTATTTCGAGGTGGTTGAGAGGAAAGGTTTTACTTTAGCCACTATGATAATAGGTCAGTGGGCCTAAAATAATGGTAATGATAAAAAAAGTTGGATGGGATGATGTAAGAGTCTTGAAATGGAGTTGGTAAGGGTAGAGTTTCTTCAAATTGGAAAGGTGAGGCTGATAAGGTTAGAAGTTCATTGATTGGGATTGGCATGGTTAGAGGTTCTCCAAATGGGAGAGATAGGATTGGTAGGGTTGGAGGTTTATCAATAGTGGTGAGAATTGGTTTTGGTGATGTGGTTTATTCCATAGGAATGTATCCCAAGCCAAATAATTTATAAGGTTTTTATGTTTTGATGATTGGAATTTCATGAAGCACTTGTTCATAGAGTCTAAAACCAAACCCTTTCCAATCACACTGATGAAGGTATATCTAGGCAAAGGTTAGATTGCTAAGATAAGAAAAGTTGGAAGTGAATGGCTAGATATAAGGCATGGAAATGGGAACAAGGAGTGGCTTATCAAGTCCCCCATAGATAAAATATGTTCTATTATTGGAAAGGCCAAAGAGGATAAGGGTACTGATATTGGGATCATAAGATAGATCATTTTGGAGATTCCTAAATTCATGTAGAGAAGGGAAAGCATCCAAAGGTAGGAGTTGATATTCCCCTAGCATGAGATGTTGAAATATGGATTGCAAGGGGTTTTTGACTAGGGTCTAAGATGAATGGATGGTTGAACTAGTGGATGCTTCCTCATTATTTTATACATAAGTGTTGTCAGGTGGGGTTGATGTAGTGGTTTGGTTAGAGTTTGGTTATGGAGGGGGTAAATTTGGAATGAGGATGTCATTGGGATGATATGTCATATTACAAGAAGCAAAGGGACTTAGATTAGATTTGATTATAATGACTTGTCCCTCATGTTTGAATTTGATACATCAGTGAAGGGTGGAAGGGATGCAACCCATGGCTCAGATCTAAGGGTGACTGAGTAACACATTATACTAAAACTCTCCATCTATGACATAAAATAGTTCAAGAATAGTTTGAGGCCCTAGATAGATGTGGAGAACAACTATTCCCAGAGTAGTAGCCAGGGTATCATTAAATGGTCAAATAATTGTTGATTTTTTAGAAATGATGTTTGTAGGTAGTTGAAGTAAATTGTAATCATAGGAGATGATATTGAAACTCACTCCCCCATCAATCATGACTCTTTTAACATGTGTCTAATTAGTGGATGTGGTGATGAAAAGAGGGGGACCAAGGTCTTTGTTATGATATGGTAGAATTTTTTATTCTTGAAAAGTGACTATGGTAGCATGTTGGATGGATCCAATCAAAGAAGCAAGAGATTGGAGATCATCTGGTTGAACCTATATAGAATGTAGTGATTTGATTAAAGCTTGATGATGTTGAAGTGAGGTGATAATTTAGTCATAAAGGTTTATTTTAACTAGTGTTTGGTGAAGTTATTTTAACACCAAATGCTGGGTGAATGGAGATGCATTAGAGGAAGAAGGTGATCCCAAAATGGAGACTTTGGTCTTGGGTGGTTGTGAGTGTGAAGGTGAAGGTGTAGTTATTTGGGTGTGATTGTTTGGGGAGTTAAAGGATAAGACCATGGAATGGAGACCTTGGCCTTACCATCTTCATTTTTTTGGATAGCTTTACCTATATCCCTTTGTTGAGCTTGAGACTGAGTCACCTTATGAATGGCATATATAAGGGGGACATGTGCTCGCTTCAGTTCTTCTTCTTCTTCACTCCTTGGTAGAATTAAGGAAGTAGATGATTGATAGGTGGATTGGATAGGTGGTAGAAGAGGCAAAGGACTTATACAAGATTCATCTAGTAGATCATCTTCCTCTAAAAGTCCATGAATAATTGATTGGAGGGATTTACAATTTTTTATATCATGTTCAAGGGTCCTATGATAAAGACAAATCAAACTATCCTTGAACTAGGTTAGCTTTTCATGAGTGGGGTCAAAAGGCTTGATTGGTGGTAAGCTAATGATAGAGGCTTGTAATAGTCTTTTAAAAATGGTTTTATAAGATTCTGGTAAATATCTAAAAGGTGGTGAAGTTTGAACTCTAGGTGTAGGGATCTTATAGGGTAAAGTTTTTTAGATAGGAGGTATGGTTAGTGGAGTGAGTTAGGTTAGTGGTTTAGGAAGAATTGGATTAGTTGTAATAGGTTTAGGAATTAAGGTCTAGATAATGAGGGTTTAATAGATGGGAAAGTGGATGGAGAAAGGTTTGTAAGGAATGATGATGAACTAGAGGGTTGGGTTGTTATAGGTAGAGAAAGGGCAGATGGTTTTTTAAAGGAAGAGTAGGTAATGATAATGGTGGAAAGATGTGTTCACAAAATAATGGGTAAAGGTGAAGGAGGTGATATGGGACTAACCCAAAGTTTTGGCCTAGGTAACCCTCCCTCTTTAATAGGTTTAATTGGATTTGGCTTTGATTGGGTTGATATAGTTAAATCCAATCTCAATGAATAGTGAGTGGGTTTTGGCATGGGAAGGATCCCTAAATTTTTTAATTGCTTGATGAAATAAGCATAGGGTGGTTTTAAAATTCTAGGTGAGGATAGGTTAGATGGTTCACTAGTGACCTTAGGAGGGGTAGTTGGTGGATTTATAGAAATAGGATTGAGGGTAGACTCAAGTGAGGTGGAAGGTTCACATTTGCTTTGATACAAGAGTCCAAGCTGATGACAAAAGGTGGCTCTATCAAAGATATGTTGGGAGGTAAATTACAAACTTTGAATGATCCAAGAAAAAGGTCTATAAATGGGTATTTTTCTCTAATCATTAGTTTCAAAGTGCAAGCCCTTTGAGGAAGAAGAAGGATTGGTTTCAATGTTTCTATCTTTGGTGGAAGGTTCCAAAGGTGATGATTGGGTAGATGAGGGTAAGGTTTCTCTGGGAATAGTTTCCAATAGAGGTATAAATGGTTCTATAATAGGAGTGGTGGGAGTAATGTTTTTAGATGGAAGGCCAGGCATAGTTTCTTTTTGTGTTTGGTTATCCAAAGAAGTAGGTGTTATTTCTAATTGGATAAGAGGGGTGGATGAAATGGCTAGTGGAATGGTTATCTCCTTAGTTATTTTCACCATAGGAGAGGTGGATGGAACTATGGTTTCATCTAAGGAATTTCAAAGGATAGCTACTTCCTCCATTTGGGCACTTGGATAAATAGGTGATGGTGGATTGATTTCCTCTATTTGGGTTATAGAGGTGATGACCTTTCTAGGAATGGGCACTTTACTGATGACATTAATTACATATGCCTCATGTGAGTTAGAGGATTTAGGTTGGTTTTGATGGTTTTGGGTTGAAGGTGGGTTATTTGGGAATGGTTTTTAGAAAATATCAAGAGATTGGTTAGAAGGAGCATTTGGGTTATCAAACACAAACTCCCCTTTATCAATAAGGTCCTGTATAATGTTATTAAAGGTATTACATCTATCATTATCATGTCCAATAACTCAATGATAATAATAATGATCATTATCATTATATCACAAAGGAAAGGGGTGAGAAGTATCAAATTATTGAGGGGGATTCATGGGTATAAGTTAGATTATATTAGCTTTAAGTAAATTTTCTAAGATTGATGCATAAGACTCCCCAATCAAGGTAAAAGGTTTTGAAGTATCCCAATTTTGGGTATGGTTTTGGTAATTAGAAGGATTGTTGGTTCGAGGTGTTTGGTTGATGGTTGGAGGAGGTACAATTTTGAGAATAACTAAATGTGATGATGCTTTTGATTTAGAATTTGTTGAATTCATGGTTTTGGGCGTGGATGAGTCAAGGGATTTGAAACTAAAATTTTTATTTCAAAGCTTCAACTTCCCTTCATCAATAGCACAATTTTCCAATTTTTAGGCCATAATGAATGCTTCATCAAAGGTCCTAAAGGTTTGGACTTGGAGAGTTGGAGAAATATACTTGGCACACACCTAAGAGAATAATTCTATCAATTCAAGTTGGGGTAATGGGAAAGTAAGTTGATTGATGAGGCCCCTCCATCTAGCAACTAAATCAACAATGGATTCATCTTCAAATTGTTTGATGGAGTATAGGTCAATAATGACAACATTTAGATATGTTTATTGAAAAGTGTTCTAAAAATGTTTATGCTAATTAAGAGAAAGAAAAGATATAATGAGTGGGAAGGGCACCATACCAGTCAAGGGTAGCTCCAGATAATGGAATGAGAAAGGTCTAGAGGAAGATAGCATCATCATAAGCAATCAAGAAACAATCATGATGAAAATATCTTTGGTGCTATTAAGGACCCTCTTTAATTTGGAATTTATAAAATTTGGGTAATTCCCATTAATGAGGGTAAGAATGAATGGGCATGGATGGATGGATAGGCTCATTAAAAATTTGGTCATAAGATAAAATATTAGTTGAGGTGGAGATGGATGACTCTAATCTAGTCATTTTGGCCATTAGCATTTTGATTAAATCAGGTTAAGGTTAGGAAGCCATATAATTAAGAGGTAAATTTTGTTAGGGTTGGGTTTTGCTAAGTATGAATAGGTAATAGATGGCACTAAAGAAGCCACATATTGATAAATGATGCCAAGAGGTTGAGATGGTGGCATATAATAACTACTTGGTATAAAATCTTGGGTGGAGTGAGGTATGTACCCTTGTGGGCGAGGGGCATAATGGTAAGTTGTCATAAGTACTTGTTAAGAAAAAGATGTGGTTGGTATGGTTGATGTAGGAAAGTTGGTAAAGTTGAGGTTGGGTAATTACTCCAGAGCTGATTGGGGGAAGGTTTTGATATATGGAGAGCATTAGGATTTGAAGTGGGACTATAGTTGAGGGATTGGTTACAACTGAAGGGAAGATAAAAGCCAAAATGGAAGATAATGTATTGACAAAAGGGGTAGAAATGATAAGGGGTAAAGTTGAAATAATTTTAGGGGTATTGGTTGGGGTAATAGGTGTTTGAGTGGTGGTGGTAGATGAACCAATGTTAGAAGATGAAGCTTGGATAATAGAAGGGTGGGATGATGAAACACCAACCACAAGGTGGTGTGTCATACCATAGGGTGGATTTGTGGGAAGAACTGAAGCTATGAAAGTATGGTAGGCTAAGGTATTAAGATATTTTTTTAAAGCAACTAGATTATTCACTAGAAAAGTGGAAAATTTTGAATCACCTTCAATATTATTGAAGGCACTGTAGGTGGGGGAGAATGGTGTAGTGAAGCATGGGGCGATCTATCAATGTCTATGGTATAATCCATGGTTGAGGATGAATAAGAAGATGGTGGTGGGTTGTTTTGGTTTTTTACTTATTGTCTAGCTAAGACCGTATGAGAAATTTAAAAATGGATAAAAAACCTCTCACCTCACACAATGAAAAAACAAATACAAACCCAAAGAAAACAAAACACACACTAAAAGCATAATTAATCCTATGTTTTATTTTAGATCACCTTTGACTTATGCCTTAAAGAGTGTGAAAGGGGAAATTGCTTATAAGTTCGGTACTAAAAAATCCATATAAGGATGCTTTAAGGTTTAATTTTGGTGCTCAAATAATTTTCACTAGATTAGGTACATGGCTTGGTACTAGGGGATTTCTCCCCTCACTTCATGATCTTATAGCTAGTGTGGGTGCTTAGCCAATATATATTATTTGTCTAGATTTTATACTCCACTAGAGAATAGAGTGGGTCATCTCCTTGGTGATGAAATTCAAGTGGGATTTCTAGGTAGGGTAAGGTGATCCAAAGGGTGATGAAATCCCAATGGGACTTGTCTCAAATAAGTTTTGATGTTTAATTTGTGTGTGTGGTTGGGTAGTGTAACATATGTGTGATACGATTAATTCATAATACATTTAGCTAATCTAGATGAACTAATCATTAATTAAGCATTACAATGAATGCACTCAATTTACACCCAAAATAAGGGTTTGGTATCTTTTCATGCTAACAAGGAATAGCTAAAATTCACTTAATTGTAAGATGTAAAATGCAACCTATCCCTAGGATGAAAACTTTTTTTTGAAAAGAAGAAAGGAAAAAAAAATCTTTTTCAAATTTAGAAATAATAGAAATGAAAGAGAATTTAACTTTCACTAAATTCAAATATATTCCTAAAAAACTATGAACCCATAAGGGGTCCCCAAGGCGTGCCAAAATGTTTCTCTCTATTTTCATCTTTTTTCTAAATATGAAAAGAAGAAACTATCAATAAGGGTAATAGTTATGATAACCTAGTATATAATGCACACATGATCTAGATAATGGTGGATACTCCTCTTTGGCTAGGAAGGAATAACTTGCAATAATAAAACACTATGAAAACTTGTTTGTTAGATAAGTAGAAAAGTGGATTGCCAAGAGTGATTTAGGTCCTAGAAGCGAAAGCTTCCTAGGAGGCTGCCAATCCACCTTATTTGGATAATTAAATTGAAATGAAAAACTGAAATATAATTGCATTAAATTATATAAAATTTGAAATTAAATATAATTAATATGGATGCTTTATTAATAAAATGACTAAATAAAGCAAACACTAAAAGGCTAGTTGAGGCAAGGTTATGGTTTTGGTTTGGAAAATGGTCAAAAGGGAAAGATGGTTTGGTTTAGGTTGATAAATGATTGAAATTATCAACAAGGTGATGGTAAAAATGATAAAAAAAATATAGAATGGAATAGGTTAAAAGGGATAAATGGTCAAGTTGGTAAATATGGCCAAGAGGCAAAAGGGGTCAAGTGGGTGAATTATGGCAAAGAGGTAAAAAGAGTCAAGAGGGTAAATATGGCCAAGGAAATAAATGAAGCAAAAAAGGGGGAAAAGAAGAGGTGAAAGGTATAGAGGTCAAGAGAGAAGAGGTCAAAGGAGATAATAAGGGTAATAGTTATGATAACCTAGTATATAATGCACACATGATCCAGATAATGGTGGATACTCCTCTTTGGCTAGGAAGGAATAACTTGCAATAATAAAACACTATGAAAACTTGTTTGTTAGATAAGTAGAAAAGTGGATTGCCTAGAGTGATTTAGGTCCTAGAAGTGAAAGCTTCCTAGGAGGCTGCCAATCCACCTTATTTGGATAATTAAATTGAAATGAAAAACTAAAATATAATTGCATTAAATTATATAAAATTTGAAATTATATATAATTAATATTGATACTTTATTAATAAAATGACTAAATAAAGAAAACACGAAAAGGCTAGTTGAGGCAAGGTTATGGCTTTGGTTTGGAAAATGGTCAAAAGGGAAAGATGGTTTGGTTTAGGTTGATAAATGATTGAAATGATCAATAAGGTGATGGTAAAAATGATAAAAGAATATAGAAGGGAAAAGGTTAAAAGGGATAAATGGTCAAGTTGGTAAATATGGCCAAGAGGCAAAAGGGGTCAAGTGGGTGAATTATGGCAAAGAGGTAAAAAGAGTCAAGTGGGTAAATATGGCCAAGGAAATAAATGAATTGAAAAAGGGGGAAAAGAAGAGGTGAAAGGTATAGAGGTCAAGAGAGAAGAGGTCAAAGGAGATAATAATTTTAAATGAAATAAACAAACAAGGTTATCTTTGAGATGGTTGTTGATGATGGTATTGTTGATGAAATCATGGAGTGATTCTGGCAGAGCTTCGATGCTTTGAATATTTTATCCTCAAAGATGAGTATGAATTCCTTATCAAATGGATAAACTCGGAAAAATTTCAATAAAATTTTAATAATAAAAAATACTAATTTTCTACTTTCTAACTTAACCTTAGGTGAAGGAGAGGGGGGATATTTATAGCATATGTTGTGCAGAGTCATTCCAAAAAAGGAATAATAGAGGTGTGGTGCCACTTTTTTATATGGTAGATTAACTATTCAAAATAATGTGGGTGAGGATTCCCATTTAGGTTGTTGAGTGTCCCATTTGGGTTAAGAAGTCAAAAATAGGTGCCCTTTGTCTTAAAGAGGTGGGTATTTTATTTTTAGAAGTTAATTTCATGTGTGAAGGTAAAATACAAGTTGGCTAATGGTATCTTGAGGGGAAATTAACAATATTTAAATGTGGGGGCCTTGTTATGCTTAAATTAGGTTATCAATCACTTTAGGAAGGGTCCCAAGTGGGGTATGATGTCCCACATTAAGCCACCTCACTTTTAAGCCATGTCACTTGCCATATCACCTCCAAAATCACCTTCTATGTCACTTGACATGTCACATGCTATGTCACATGCTATGTAATTTTACATGTCACATACCATGCCACTTTCCATGTCATCATGAATAGTGATAGTGGGTCCCATAGTGAATAGAACTTCTAAATAATAATTTGAAATAGTATTTTTTAATAATATTGTGTGACTAAAATTAAAAGTGATTTGGTTAGGTTAAGATGGGTTTGTTAAGGTTTAATAAGGTTTATGAGGTATTTGGGGTGTATCGAGGCATTTAGTCATTGAAAACTATAAGTGTGTAGTTTTCTTGTCTCTACAATAAGGTCCAAATTGAAAATGACCCTCCTTACCAAGCTAGTTCCTTACTATTCCTTGCCATGGTGACTACAAACCCCCTTGTGTAGGGTACCTTGTTTTCTTCCAAGACTTATATAATTTGTTTAAGGTTTATAGGGATGTTTTATATATTATCTAACCTTAACTTGGTCCTTTCTTTCCTTTTGGTTGACCATTTCACCATTTTCCCTTCAAACTATGTCATTATGTATGGCAAAACTACCCCTGCTCTAAAATAAAATAGAAAGGGTTTGCACTATTATATTTAGAATTTTTTTGATTTTATAACCTTAATCAATTCACAAGGATGGTGTGTAAAAAATTTTAGCTTCTAAATCCTCCATTAGAAAACCAAATTCTTCCAATTTGTTGGGTAGACTTTATGAAGGAGATAAACTATGAAGGTAGGGAGGGGATGGACTGTGTTTGGAGGTTTAATGGATTGCCTTGATATTTATTAGGATATGTAAGGATAATTAATTACTTTGATAATTTATTAAAACCATTTCATATCTATTTACCCCTTGAACACCTTCTTATGCATTTGGAGTTATGGACTAGGTCTTTAATTACTTAAGAGATTAATGTTTATGCTTTCCTATAGGTGACCTCTGAGCTTGGTTTATGTTTTTGGACACCATAAAAACTTATTTTTATGTTTATAAGATAATTTTATATTTTAATCATAATATTTACAATTTTAAATTCAACCCATTTTACCAATACATCTTCTATTCATAGGATTAAGACATTGTCTGTTTAGGACTAAGAGAGGACCTAAAATCTTACCTGTAGGTGTTTGTTTGAGCTTTGGTTGATGGTTTTGTATCTCCTCCTCATGATATTTATGTAATAATACTATATTAATATTTTAATTTAAATTAAAACCTTCAATCTATATCAATTCATGCTCAAGATCCTCAACTAGTAGTCCTTTACCCTAACTGTAGTAGTCATTATTCAACTCCTATAGGTGCATTCTTGGATAGATTTGGGTCTTGTAGATGTTTTATCTAGGTTAATCCTGAGTTAATTGAGGTCTATTATCACTAATTTAAATTTTTATCCACCTTAATAACTTTAAACCAATCTCAAACTCTAAACTTCTACCGCACTACTAGTATACCCCACATGACTGTGTTTATGAGTTCTAAGGCTACCTGTAGGTTAGTTTGAGATCCCTTAAGTCATGTTGTTGAGAATCATAAAATTAAATTTAAGAATAGTTTCCTTAAAGTATCCACATTAAATTTAAAACTAAAACTTAAATACTATATTCCTAATTGAGGCAAAGACCTACTAAATCATGTTGTAGGTTAGTGTTCTCATGCATGTTGTATGGACAAGGAGGTTGCACTAATGGTCAAAACTCCAAAATACACCTATTATTTATAATTTTATCTCATTATAATATTTTTTAATCATTTTTAATTGTTATAATTTGGTATCATAGTTAAATATTGTCAATATTGAAGTACAATTCACTTTTTCAACACTATCTTGTAGATACCACTATCCATTTTCAATGGGGCCTTGGCAACTTTGAGACCTTGAAACTCTCATCTCCACTTACCTTTTGAACCTCAAAATTGGCATAAATTTTTTATATGGATATATATATACTACAAAATAATAATAAATACCATTTTAAACTTTTTATTATCATGGTATATACTATCCCAAAAAGCTCTAGGATCTTTGTTTGGTCCATTTGGGGACTAAGAACCCAATACAATCAACTCATTCTTTGAAGTGAAAACCTTGCCTTGTATAGAATATAAACTTACATGGAATGAAATTTAAGAATAATTTGGAATTTTAAGACCTCAAGATGAAATCCACCATTTATTTCATGACTTACACCTCCATACAATCTCTTAAAAACCCTGTATAAGCTGACTGTGAGCATACTATGCTAACAAGGGAGTGAACAAGGAAAATTAGACAAATTAGCTTTAAAGGTGTATTGATTTTATTTATAAAAAGAGAATTAATTTAAAGAACCTTTTAAAACATTATTCTAGGCATAAAACATATTTCATGGATCTCTATTCCATGTTGCAAAACTTAGGTTACCCATGACTGCCTAATTTGAGAAACAAGCACACTTTGGAATTCTCTTGCAAGGACATTAAGAGAAAAGTTTTATATGATAGAGACATAATTGTATATGACATATTCCCACCTAAAAACACTTCATCAAGCCCAAATATCTCCATTGATTCCTAAAAATAATAAATAGATGCAAACTTATACCTCTCTTGAATGTAAATTCATAAAAACCTACCTAGAATGTAAGTGATTGTTAATAAAGGAGAAGCCACAAATATGAGAGTTATTATTATGGATATGAAGTGAATTTAGATTAATATCCACCCATATAAAAATTCCTCCTAACTCCACTTGTACAACCCATAACAACTACTTGAACCTACCCTTCCTTAGCTTGTCAAGTGAAAATGAAGGAAAATGAGTTAGGAATGCAAATTTTTATGAAATATTTTCAATCCGAACATGGAAATGACCTGTGGGGAGGTGAAGAGTTACACCACCATATTTTTAGATGCAAGTGCACTTGAGAAGTCCATACAAGTTCTAAAAATGGGCATATTTTCAAGGGAAGCTATCATTTCCTACATATATCTAACTTTTAACTTCCACATGACATGATTTGACCTTTTTGACATTATCATCCACCTTGGTGACAAATATTTTAATTATAAATTCCTAAAAATTCATTTAATTAAGCTAAAAAGGTGGCCAAATGACCCTTTTAGCACATGAGACCTAACAAGTGGCCAATTTACGACATGTAAACACATTTAAACTTATAAAAGACCAATTTAGGATATTTAAAAAATATATTGAGCCTTTGAATAATTTTTACCATGGTTGATCAATGTTGACATTTGTTGACTAGGTCAGTACAAGGAGGATAGACTTCAATAGGGATTAGAGGAAGGGAAAGTGAGATATGTGGGACAATAAGAGACCCCATAGGACATGAAAATTTTATGAAAAAATTAAAATATTATTATTTTACCCAAATTTAACTTGGGGTCAAATTTAGTCAACATTCTTGGTGATTCCCAGGGGTGGCATGCCAACTATGCCTAAGATTAGTTGCCTTACACCTCCATTGGGTAGGGAGTCATGCATATAGAAAATCAAATTGACTTGAAATAAACTTTTAATCAAGGAAATAAACATGGTTTACCCAATCACATAGAATCAAAGACACACACATGAAAAGAAATCAAACAAACAACTTGTGCTTTAAGAGCACTTAGGGAAGACAACAACAAATCAAACTAAACACACACTATCCTAAAAAAATATCTCCCTCCTAGATCAAAAGGAAAGTTTGAAACTCTTATTGCCTTACATAATGAATGGATACATACAAAAAATTTCCATTTTAACATTAACATGGAAGCCTTCATCTTTCTCATGGTGTTGGCCAATCTTCTTGCCATGGATTTCAATGTAGCTAAAACAACTTCAAACAAAGCACCTATAAAGATGAATTCTTCTTGCACTTCAACTACCTCAACTTATTCATAAGACTCATTAGTTTCTACATGATCTAATGATGCTTCATCAAAGCATGTCTCTTAGATCCCCATGATGTCTTAAGAATGGTCAAGTGATTTTTTAGTTGTAAGCTCTTCAAGCTCATCAAGGAGCTTAGTGTAATCTTCCCAATCTTGATCATTATTTCTCATGGAGACTTATTTCTCTATCTTGTCATATAATTTTACTTCAACATTGAAAAGTTATTCAAGATCTTGTAGAAACTCAATCTACTGTATCCATTCCTTTTTGTCATATCTCACATCAAGGATCACCTCTTCCTCATGAATGTCTTCTTCAAACACCTCATCTTGATCCTAGGTCATATGGTCCACTCCAAGTCTATCCCCATCCTAATTATGAGAATTTATAACTTCATTTGAGTCTTATTTCTCTTTTTTCAATAAGTATGAGTGATGTTTGATGGCCCCATGTGTAGCTCTAATGATAAATTCTTCTTCGTCATTACTTATGTCATCCTCTTGCTCTGTTATAAACTAAACTTGTTCCTCCTTTGATGCTTCCCTTAAGAGAGTTTATTCTTCAAGAAGAGATGGGGTGGGAGGGTGGTAAATGGATGAATGAGCTGTATAAATGATGTAAAGTGTAGTGAGAGGCTCATGAATGGATATAGAAGAAAGAGAAAAATCTTGAAATGACTCTTGGATAATGATAAGGCTTTATTGGGTTGAGGGAACATCATTTTCTTCCACAGTCACGTCATGACATTCATCATCTTCTTAGACTTCTCCTTTAACCTATTTATTTCCCTAAGACTTCACCATTTGATCCCAAGTTTTAAGCTTGGAATTATTAGGCTCTTTTGACAATTGAATAGGTTCTTCTTCAAGAAGAGGAATGGTGGAAGAGAGATATATATGTGTATGGTTGGGGATGGAGTGTGATGTTCATGGATGGGCATGGATATGGGTGAAACTTATTTAATAGGATCTTGAGGGAGAGTTAAGATAGTATGAGTAATAAGGAGATATTCTTCATATGGGATTTCATCATCCTCATCTTCTTGAGGCTCTTCATAGCTTTTTGTAAATTCTTTATAGTTGTAACTTGTTCTAGAGCCTCTTGATTTTCCCATATCTCTAACCCATCAATCCACCACTAAAAAACATCTATTTCCATAGACAATACTTCACTAATGACATATTGATTCTCTTCCTCAACATACCCCCATATGTTAATTAACAATCCAACTAAAACTCTTAACTAATCCATAAGACCACCAAGATTTTCATCACAATAGTTATCTAGCACACTCATATGCTTTTCCAATTCTAAAAGCTTTGAAATAACTACCCACAAATTTTGAGAATGAGAGGTTTAGTAAGCCTAGACAAAGTGATTGGGATGTTTAATTTATTTAAGAAAGGTTTTCAAAGCTTCGTATTTTACCTCGCAACTAATGGTGTTTCTTGACTCCTCATGACAAGGCTGAGGTGAATATGGGTCATATGGCTGGTCAAAAATACCATAATCATTTGGAAAGGGACTAGGTTAACCTTAGGAATGCCATGAATCATAGGGAGGATGGTATTCTTGATAGAACTATTGAGAAAGATAGAAAGGGTAATAAAAAGGTTGATAAGGAGGTGTATGGTAAGGATTCTCCTCATAGCCATCAATATCAACTTCATAAGTCACATGAAAAGACAAGAATTGATCAAAATCTTCAAAAATAGATACTTGGGCTACTTACAACTAGAAATTTATTTTTATTCTCCATTGGTGCTTACTTGGATGCTTCCAAAAGATGATAAGAGAGAAGACACACCAACAATTTTCCCACTACTTGGAGCTTGTCCCACTGGGTGTACCCTAGGACATTTGATGCAACATTTAATCATCTCTCAAGTTGTGGGTGAACTTTTAAGAGAGATGAATCTCTATATTATGAGGGATAGCTCCATATAAATGACTTGATGTGCTTATACTACTAAAAATACCTATTGTGGGTGAAAAGGGGAAGAGAAATACATAAAACAAACCTAAACTAGGAGGTGATAAACCAAGAGTTTCTTCCATTCATACACTTGGAATTTGCATAATGAACTAAGACAACCAAACTATCCTCAACACAATTAATAGAGCTCCCTAGCATTAGTGTTTCTCATGAAGGTAAATAACAACTCAATAAATTAAGGCAAGTGAAGGGAAAGTCATATATGACACTACCAAACTCATACACAATTCAAGAGTCTATTGCAGCAGCATACACTTCATGAACCCTATTAGGAGAGAAGTCATTTATAGTAACACATTCAAGGATTACATGAAAATAAGATGAACTCAATCTATACTTGACATTAAACATGGATCACTTCAACACATAGAGTAAATGGACTTAAAGTATAACCAACTTGCTTTTCATTATCTTAAGTACAAATCAAGGTATAATTTTGGTAAGGCTTTTCCATACTAAATGTTAGAATTCCTTTCAATATCCAAAATGGCTCATACTTATAGAACTTAGATGATGATAGAGAAAGGAAAAGTTGAAGAGGAATAAATACAAGTGTCCAAAGGTGAGGATAAATTGAAATACATGTGGATGGCATGTAAGAAGAGTCGTGAAATTGAATTGCACTTGATCATATCCCAAATAAGCCTACTCTTCCAAGTGTGGCATAAAAATATTCTCAATCATTCATTCTTTTGGAAACTACCTTCATCATGGATTTCTTGAGTACTCCAAAGAAAGTGGTGGACAAATTTCTCATGTGTGAGGAGAATAGGGAGTTATATATATGATTCTACCTACATTGGGAGTTTTTTCATCATGACATTCTCTTACACAAGCTCATCCTCACCTTGTAATCATGATAACTCTCCAATAGGCTTATTTTGACATGTGGCACTAGAATATTTATATCTTACCTAATTTATTCATACTAGGGGTCTTATGACACGTGTTTAGACACCTCATATGCTTTGATTTATCAGAAGCATCTTTAAAAGCCTCCCAATCCAAGCTACCATACTTTTCACTATGTTATTTGAGATGTCACTTAAGATTTGCTAAAGTGAGAGACCTATAAGAGTAAATTGTGAGTATTTATAATCTTTGTAAATGACATGGGGAGTTTATTAAATTCCAAATATATCCTCCTAATTGATTAGTATCCTTTGATCATCTTTAGAACTTGCTAAACACATGAACTTGTTAATGAATTTTTTCCCCTACTCCATAAATATGGATTATATACAATATTAATCCATTTATCAGATCATAATATAGTTTAAAACAACTTTACTTCAGGTCTTATGGTCAAATTATTCCATCTTGGTGCATTTCGAATCTCATTTCTCCAATCAGGTCCCAAAATAGGGTTTGAGAGGGTTTTGGAGTGACTAGCCCTCTTAGCATTTGTTCATGAAGATAAAACTTTATAATTACTTAAAATTACACTAAGGGATCCTTAAGGACCTTCTAAAAATTTCGTAAACATTTCATGGTCTCATTTAAATGGTCATGAAAGTTATGAACGTTCCAACTTGGCATTTGAGCTCTTTTGTGCACTTATGTAAGGGTTTGAGTCATTTTAAGCAAATATTGTATTCTTGATGGATTTTTTTTCCAATTTTTTTTCCATAAACATGAATATTCACCATATAAACATTCATAAACCACTATAATGGCTACTTTGGAGCTATAAATGAAGGGTGATCAAGTTTTGAGACTAGGCCTAGACTTTGTCAATAGGTCTGTCTGTACCCTTGGCCAAAATTGAGGTTCTAGTGGATTTATTTTATTTTTAGAATGATTTAAAAACCCTAAAATTATTTCATAATCATGATAAAATCACTTAGTAATCTTAACTAATGTCCAAATTGAAAATGACCCTCTTTACCAAGCTACTTCCTTACCATTTCTTACTATGGTGACTATAAACCTCCTTGTGTAGGGTAAACTATTTGATTACAAGGATTATATAAAAGTTTATTTGGTATATATGTATTTTGAATATCTTATCCAACCTTAATTTTTTAATTTATTTCCTTTTGGTTCATTATTTCACCATTTTCCCTTCCAACTATCTCCTTATGCTTGGTAAAACTGCCACTACTCTAAGATAGAACAAAGAGGGTTTAAAATATTAGATTTGGAAAATTTATGATTTTATAACCTTAATAAAACAAAAATTATGGTTTTTAATATTTTTATATTCTAAATACTCCATTAGATGACCAAACTCTTCCAATTTTCTAGGCAAACTTTATGAAGGGGACAAATTGTGAAGGTAGGTAAGGGATGTACTATGTTTGGAGGTTTAATGGGTTTCCTTCAGATTTATTAGGATATTTAAGTATTTTTCATGCCTCCCATAATTTATTAAAATAATTTCCTATCTATTTACCCCTCAAACACCTTATTATGGCTTTGGCATTATGAACAAGGTCTTTAATGGCTTAATAGGAGATCACTATTTAGGCTTTCTTGTAGGCGACCTCTAGGCTTGGTTTATATTTGTGGACACAATAAAAACTTATTTTTATGTTTATAATATCATTTTAGTTTTTAATAATCATATTTTAAATTTTAATTTCAACCCCTTGTACTAATACATCTTCTATTCCCAAGATTAAGACATTGTTTGTTTAAGACTGAGACAGGCCCTAGAATCTTACCTATAGGTGTTTGTTTGAGATTTGGTTGATGGTTTTTTATCTCCTCATCCTGATAATTAAGTAATATTAATATAATAATTATTTAATATACCTTTTAACCTTCAATATTTATCAATTCATGCTCAATATGCTCAACTAATACTCCTCTACCCTAACTATAGCAGTCACTGTTCAAATCCTATAGGTGCATTCTTGGCAAGATTTGGGTCTTTTAGATGTTTATTTAGGTTAATATTGAGTTACTTGAGGTCACTTGTCACTAATTTATTCTTTTATCCACCTTAATAAATCAAAACTTCTACCTCACTTCCACTATACCCCATATGATTGTGTTTATGAGTTCTATGGCTACCTGTAGGTTAGTTTGAGATCCCTTAAGTCATGTTGTTGACAATAATTAGATTCAATTTAATCCTAGTGTCCTTAAAGTATAAAAATTCAATTTAAACCTCAAAATTTACTACTATATTCCCAATTTAGGTAGATACCTACTAAATCCTGTTGTAGTTTAGTGTTCATAGGCTTGTTGTATGGATAGGGAGGTTGCATTAACAGTCAAAGCTCAAAATTACACATTTTACTCATAATTTTGGCTCATGATAATATTTTAGAATCATTTGGAATGGTCAAAACTTGATATAATGGTATATTATTGTAAATATTGAAGTAAAATTCACTTTTTCAACACTGTGCTGTAGATATCACTACCCCTTTTCAATGGGTGTTTAGAAATTTTGAGACCTTGAAAGTCTCATCTCCACTTACCTTTTGACCCTAAAAATTGGGATATTTGTTGTATATAGATAGGTATATTATAAAAAATAATAAATACCATTATAAACTTCTATTTTCATGGTATAACACATCCCAAAAAGCTTTGGGATATCTGTTTGGTCTATTTGGGGATTGAGAACCCAATACAATCAACTCATTGTTTGAAGTGAAAACCTTGCCTTGTATAGCATCTAAACTTCCATTTAATGAAATTTAAGACCATTTTTTAATTTTATGACATAAATATTAACTCCACCATTTATTTCATGACTTAAACCTCCGTACAACCTCTTGGAAACCCTATATAAGTTGACTATGAGTACACTCTACTAACAAGGTAGTGAACAAGGAAAATCAGACAAATTAGATTTTAATGGAAATTGACTTTATTTATCACAAGAGAATTAATTTAAATAAATTCATAAAACATTATTCCAAGCATGAAACATATTTCATGGATCTCTCTTCCATGTTTCAAAACTTAGGTTACCCCTCAAACACCTTATTATGGCTTTGGCATTATGAACAAGGTCTTTAATGGCTTAATAGGAGATCACTATTTAGGCTTTCTTGTAGGCGACCTCTAGGCTTGGTTTATATTTGTGGACACAATAAAAACTTATTTTTATGTTTATAATATCATTTTAGTTTTTAATAATCATATTTTAAATTTTAATTTCAACCCCTTGTACTAATACATCTTCTATTCCCAAGATTAAGACATTGTTTGTTTAAGACTGAGACAGGCCCTAGAATCTTACCTATAGGTGTTTGTTTGAGATTTGGTTGATGGTTTTTTATCTCCTCATCCTGATAATTAAGTAATATTAATATAATAATTATTTAATATACCTTTTAACCTTCAATATTTATCAATTCATGCTCAATATGCTCAACTAATACTCCTCTACCCTAACTATAGCAGTCACTGTTCAAATCCTATAGGTGCATTCTTGGCAATATTTGGGTCTTTTAGATGTTTATTTAGGTTAATATTGAGTTACTTGAGGTCACTTGTCACTAATTTATTCTTTTATCCACCTTAATAAATCAAAACTTCTACCTCACTTCCACTATACCCCATATGATTGTGTTTATGAGTTCTATGGCTACCTGTAGGTTAGTTTGAGATCCCTTAAGTCATGTTGTTGACAATAATTAGATTCAATTTAATCCTAGTGTCCTTAAAGTATAAAAATTCAATTTAAACCTCAAAATTTACTACTATATTCCCAATTTAGGTAGATACCTACTAAATCCTGTTGTAGTTTAGTGTTCATAGGCTTGTTGTATGGATAGGGAGGTTGCATTAACAGTCAAAGCTCAAAATTACACATTTTACTCATAATTTTGGCTCATGATAATATTTTAGAATCATTTGGAATGTTCAAAACTTGATATAATGGTATATTATTGTAAATATTGAAGTAAAATTCACTTTTTCAACACTGTGCTGTAGATATCACTACCCCTTTTCAATGGGTGTTTAGAAATTTTGAGACCTTGAAAGTCTCATCTCCACTTACCTTTTGACCCTAAAAATTGGGATATTTGTTGTATATAGATAGGTATATTATAAAAAATAATAAATACCATTATAAACTTCTATTTTCATGGTATAACACATCCCAAAAAGCTTTGGGATATCTGTTTGGTCTATTTGGGGATTGAGAACCCAATACAATCAACTCATTGTTTGAAGTGAAAACCTTGCCTTGTATAGCATCTAAACTTCCATTTAATGAAATTTAAGACCATTTTTTAATTTTATGACATAAATATTAACTCCACCATTTATTTCATGACTTAAACCTCCGTACAACCTCTTGGAAACCCTATATAAGTTGACTATGAGTACACTCTACTAACAAGGTAGTGAACAAGGAAAATCAGACAAATTAGATTTTAATGGAAATTGACTTTATTTATCACAAGAGAATTAATTTAAATAAATTCATAAAACATTATTCCAAGAATGAAACATATTTCATGGATCTCTCTTCCATGTTTCAAAACTTAGGTTACCCATGACTGCCTAATTTGAGAAACAAGCACACTTTCGAATTCTCATTCAAGGACATTAAGATATAAGTGTTAAATGATGGAGACACAATTGGAGAGTAATTATTCTAACCTTAAAACAATTCATCAAACCCACATATCTCTATGGATTCCTAAAAACAAGAAATAGATGCAAACTTATACCGCTCTTGAATGTAAATTCATAAAACGTTGCCTAGGATGTAAGTGATTGTTCATGAAGGAGAAGCCACAAATATGAGAGTTATTATTATGTATGTGAATTTAATTTAGATTAATATTCACCTATAGAATCATTCTCCTTGAATCCACTTTTGCATCCCATAGGAAATGCTTGAACCTACCCTTCCTTAGCTTACCAAGTGAAAATGAAGGAAAATGAGTTAGGAATGAAAATTTTTATGCAATATTTTCAATCCAATTATCTAAATGACCTATGTGGAGTTAGAGAGTCACACCACCACATTTTTATCTTCAAATGCACTTGAGAAGTCTATACAAGTGTTACAAATGGGAATATTCTCAAGGGAAGCTATCATTTCCTACATATATCTAGCTTGTAACTACCACATGACATGAAATGACATTATTTGAACTTATTAACTTTATAATCCACCTTGGTGACAAATATTTTAACTAAAAAGTCCTTAAAATTCATTTAATTAAGCTAAAAAGGTGGTCAAATGATCTTTTTAGCACATGAGACCTAACAAGTGGCCAATTTATGAATTGTAAACACATTGAAACCCATCAAACAATTTTTTAGGACATTAAAAAAATAAATTGATCATTTAAATAATTTTGTAAAGGGTTAACCAACGTTGATTTTTTTGACTAGGTTAGTATAAGGAGGATGGACTTCAATAGGGATTAGGGAAAGAGAAAGTGAGATATGTGAGATAATAGGAGACCCCAAGGACATACAAAACTTTCCCCAAAAGTTTAAAATAGTAGGATTTGACCCAAATTTGACTTAGGGTCAAATTTGGTCAATAATAGCCAATAGGAACATCTCTTTCTAGGGTAGATTTCATATGCTAGGTGCTAAGTTGGAGTGTAAGTGATCATTTTGATAGCTCCATCACCTTGCACCATTAATTATTCAATCACCATGTATCATCCAACATATAATATGCCCTGAGATTCTTGAAAATGGTTAGAAACCTACCTACTAGCACAAGGTGTGCACTGAATCCTCCAACTGGCACCAAGATGCCAAAATATAAATCATTCAAAATGATCATCTCAAGTTTATGTGTTTTTCATGCTTGTTTGAATCCCATACTTACTAAAATAGGGCCCCAAAAAATTACAAGGTGAATAACTTGAGACTAGGTAATAAGATCCTAGAGAAAATAGTGAAAAGAGAATAAAATTCTTTCAAGATGAAATAAGTATATGTACAACCTATTGAGACTTGTTGAGATAAGGAAGAGTGGTGACCCAAGTGTGTCACCTAAATAAAGTGATGAAGTGGTGACCCTAGTGAGGCACCTAATATAATTTGGTCATTAGTGACCTAAATGATGTACCTAAGAAGATAGATAAAGTGAAGTAGAGTCACATTGTAGCCTTGTGAATATAAGAAGACCACCTAGAAGATATGAAGATAGAATTAAAAAAATAAAATTCTAAATTAGAAAGATGAATAATTGAGTTAAGAAGAATGAGATATAAATTAAAGATGTTTGAGCTCATGGTGAAGATTTGGTTGAAACATAAAGAATAAGCATGTGGTTGGTCAATGAAAATAAGAGTGAGTTTTCCTATAAAGTTTTTGGTCAAGAGAAAAATAAAGCAAAAGATAGATAAAATGACCCATAAAGACTTGAAGAGTAAAGAGTTTCCAACTAACCAACATGAAAGAGAAGTTGGGAAAAGGGTTCTCATTGAAGAGAACATGAGGAATGAAAAAAATAATAAAGTCTCCATGATGAAGACACTCAAGGAGACATTTTAGTCTCTTATTTTGACATCTCACATTGTGTTTAAGTGTGCATATGTAGGTATGGATCCTAGTTGGATTAAGGTCAAAGAATATACCTTAAAGCTTATGAGAAATGGGTCAAGTAAAACACCCATGAAGAAATATGAAGGTGAAATAAAAATAATACAATTTGTAGAAGCCTAAAAGAAGGAGATTAAATATTCTCAGCATTCCATTGAAGAGATAAAAGATGAGTTAGAGTTCCATGATGCCTTATAAAGCATTACAATATAATAAAGAGAGGACTCTCCTAAGAAAGAAAATAGTACAAGAATTAAAGACATGAGGACAAATATGATCATGCAACAACCCTTTAATGAGGTAAATAAATGTTTAAATCTTGATTTTTATTGTGTATATGAGAAGAGGGTTGAAAATATAAAAGTTGGGAGAAATAAGATAAAATTTGAGTCTTCAAAAATAACATAAGATCATGGATATAAAGTTTCAAAGTGGCTCAAGAAACTAGTCAATGAGATTACGAAGGAAAACCTCAAGCAAGAGGTCATTGAATTTGACAACTCAAGTGAAAGACAATATCAAAGTATAATAAAAAGGATATAGAGTAGGTTATATCAATAATACATAATAGGTTTTCAAATAAAAATATATGAAGAAGGTGCTAAAAGGTAGAAGTTATATTGTGGTTTCAATAAAGAAGATGATTCAATGCATATACATCAACCCAAACACATGAATTGTAAAATTTAGGTAGAAAATAACATGAAATAGATTAGAAAGGATAGTTTTTTAGGTCTACTCCAAGAGATCATGAATAAATAATAAAATTTTAAGCCCAAGAAGAAAGTTGAAATAATGGAACCACTAAAAAAAATTAGATGCTATTGTAGCCAAGCAACCCAAGGCAACAAGATGGAGAGAATATAACCAAATGGTAAGGTATGATAATTAATTATGATGTGTTAGATGAATATAAATTTTAATCATTAAATGAGGACATAAATTAATATTTCATAAGTGAATAAGATAATGTAATGAAGATAGGACAAGGTCCTAAGTTTGATGAAGACAATGGATAAATGGATTCTCTCACATTGAGGGAAGAATTATAGATGTTGGAGGAGTTCTCTAATCCCTCAAATGGGATATATATAGGTGAATAACAACATGATAAGCTCATGAGTGAGATCAAATAATATCCAAGTGGGTTTGAGGAAGATTTCGATGGTATTGGCATGAGGGAACAAAAGAAGAGTCTTCAAACTAAGATAAAGATAAAATCAATTGAAATTTTCAAGAGAGAACCAAATTATAAAGAGGACATGAATGTAATAGTAAACAAGGAATAAGATCCTATAAAGATTAATCTGAATGAAGAGGCTAAAAAAATTAAAGGGAAGTTAAAAATCACTAAGAATCATTTTAAAACAAACATACAACCTCAAGGAACTAGTGAAGAGGAAACTTGTCCTCAAAATATTCCTCAAATATATGTGAAAGAAGGTATTAATATAGGTACAACTAATAAAGACCATGCAAAGGATAATTAATTAGATGCAAGATATGAGTTATCTTAGAATGAATTAGAAACATGGAGACTTGTAGCAAAGAAAGAGATGATAAAAATAAGATGGAAGAATAAAGAAAAGAGTAAAATGATGAAGACCAAGAAGAAAAAAGTTGATAAGGATGACCATGTGGAATAACATGAATAATTCATAAAAGATATGAAAGTGAAGAACAATTAGAAGAAAATAAATAAGGATATTGAGTTGGGACTCAATTTTGTCCCTCCTGTGGAGAATGATGCAAGAGCATCACAAGGTAACATAGGTGGTTGTGTGATTTAATGTTTCAAGTTAACCAATTTTTTCTTGTGAAAGTTTGAGATATATTATAGAGTCCTCTAGGACGTGTTGGAGTCATTAGAAGTCTTTGGAGTTCTATGTTTTAACCTCTTGGACTTTGCCTCCAAAAATGTGTAAAAACTAAATTTTAAATGCATAAACCTCTTATCTTGAATACTTCATCTCATATTTTAAGATTATATAGAGTCCTAAAATGTCTAATAGGTTACTATTAATATCTTACATATGTTGTAAGTGGACTATATGAAATGTCTCATGTGTAAAGTCATTAACTTCATGTAAACTCAATAAGAAATAAAGTGTCAACTTGAGTTAATGATAAAGGTTAGGTATTTTTATGAAAGTAAGTTGAATGAGAAGGATATATAGATTTTTTATATGGATCATATAGAAAAGGAGAAAGAGAGACAACTAAGTAGCTAGGGTTTTGACAAATCTTTAAAAAATGGAATAAATAGTTTAAAGGGAGTAGGTTTTGGCTTGTAAATGTCAAAACTTTACCAACAATCAATGAAATTTTTTTTTGTAAAAAAATGTTTCAAGATTCATTAATTTTTCATGTAATAAATACATTAATATATTTAAAGGATTTATGAATGTGATTTATAAACTTTTTCGATAGAAATAGGGGTCTGCTTTAGAAACATAGTTGTCTATAAAAGTAATTTGAGATTTTAGAATGAAAATATATGTGTTGATGAGGTTTTAACACTTGTAGAAGTTTCTCATAACATAAATGAATGATTAAATTTTTTAATAATGAGATAATATTGAATATAACTCAAGCATTCTTCTTTTTACCCCTCTTGGTCTTGTTTAGGACTATACCCTATCTAGGGTTTCCAACAAGGTAAGAAAATTCATTTACAGGAAAACTAATGCTTAAAAAACTATAAAAATTATTTTGAATATTATTTGATATCTCATATTCCAAAAAAAAAGTGGTTTCAAATTTTTATGTGGTATATTTTATGATATATTATTGTTCTAATCTTGACAGTCATGCATGCTTAACTATGATAGTCCAACCAAGGAGTGATTTGGTCATTTTAAGAGCTTTATAAGTGTTAAAAATCTAAAAAAATGTATGTCATGTGTGTTTAAGTAATATTAAACTATCCAAAACCTAAAAATCCTTATTAGATATCTATTTAAGCAAATAGACCTATTAGTTTTCTTAATGGGTAGTAGCCTTTAAGACTTGAAAATCTTGTTTTCACATTCTTGGTCAAAGTAAATTTAAGTAAGGTTGGTACTCATTTAGTACATGTAAAATTTAATATTTTTAATGTTATAATGTTTTGAAGTTGTGATGGTTATGTATATTTTTCATTTTGGCCCTGTTGTCCATGAGGAAGATTAAGAGAGAGACAAGAAGCTTGAAACACCTATTTTGTATTTGTTTGCATTCTTGAGGTCATCTATACCTAAAAGTGCCTAATCAAAGGTGGGTAATGCTAATAAATTATAATGAGTCCTTTCATAGTATTTTTGATATGTTGGAGTGTAATATCACATCTTTGAGTCATGATATCTAATTTAGGCCTAATTGCAATAAAGACTTATGAATTTGATTGACTTACTTTGAGATTTAAGATGTCAAACTTTGCATGAAGTTGAGTTGATTTAATGGGTAATTGAAAAAAATTATATTTTGTTTATAAAACAATTAAATTACTATATCTAAGGTGGATTTGGTTTTTTAAGGGTTATAAGGAAGCCTAGTTTTATTTGAGCAATTGGTGTGTAAAGGAAAATTGTGAGTGAATAGAGATTCCACATGACTATATGTATGTTTTTTATGATCTAAAGAGACCTTAAATGGTGTGTGGATATTTTATTAAAGTTATAATGAATAATTTAGGTTATGATGTAATGATGGTATTGTTAGTTATATGGTTCATATGATCAAAGAATAGAATTTATAGGTAAAATTAAAAAATGGGTTAAGATCCATATTGGAGGACCTAATAAGAGTAGATATTGATGTTTGGATCTACATCACAAACCCTTATGCACAAAAATATTCAAAATGAAACTTTATCCCCCTTAGATATTTCTATTGATATTGGAAATATCTCTTTAACTATTAAACATGATGGGACTAAAGACCCTACATCTTTCTTGAAAGAATTTGGTAATATTTGTAAATAGTGGAATAAAACTAATACCTTCACCACTACCAAAATTTTAGTCAAAAAATTCCCATGAGATGTATTAGAATGATATAATCAACTCCCTCAGCATTCTATATGGCGATTTGAGGATTTAGTCATTCCTCTAGTTAAATAATTTCAACACAATGATCTTCCTAAAAATTGTCTTAGCCATTTCATCAATGCTAAACAATTACCTTATGAATCAACTCATTATTTTATTAAAATATGTAAATATTTGGCTCACAAATTTGATCATAACATGAGCGATGTTAACTTATTTAAACTATTCATAACTAACTTAACACCTTAAAATCAATATAAGGTTCAAAAATTTTCTCCTCAAACTCTAAATAATGCCATTGATCAAGATAAAAGGCAAGAATTTATTATGAAATATTTTAAGCCCAACAATAAAACCATCAAGGGATATTTTCAAAAATCCACTAATGTAATCACAAGTAATCCACCTCAAACAAAACTAGGATTAACCAAAGTGGATAACCCTAAGCTTCCCATGTACCCATAACTATTCAATAAATGAACCAATTATTAACACCTTTTAAACCTTTCACTTACACCAATAATCCACCTACATGGTATTATCTTTACAAATTTTTTTGGTCTCATTCTAATGTGGGTGATTTCTATGAAACATGTCATAAAATCACCAAATTTGTTATTTATTTTATTTTATGAGATACATTCATTCCTGATGATATGATCAAAATACATCACCAATATTATGTTAATGCATCTCAAAATAAACAATTTACCAAACCTTCCCTCTCTAAATATCCAAAAAAATCTACTTCTAACCCACAACATTTAAATGAGGATGTATTCATAATTGATGCTAACTATGACCAATATTATATCAATTCTCAATATGTGAATGAAACCAAATTTAATTATCAATATAAACCCACCCAAAAATATCCTATCAATAAACCAAAAAAACATCAATTGATGAACAACTTGTCAAAGACACCACTACCACTACAATACCTTCTAACACAAATGGGGAAACACCCCCACAACTATAACCTCAAACTACTTCTCTTCCTACAAAAAAATACTTTACCTTCTAAGCCTCATGATAGCTATTCATATTTTAAACTCATTGTAATTTATTAGAATATCTCAACTCCATTCCTTGTAAAATTCCCCTCATGGAGTTAGTTCATACTTCTCCATATCACTACAAATTCTTAATGCAACAATTACAAAAAATTAAATAACAACTTTTATTTGAAGTGGAACAAACTATTCAAGGTTGTACACTAACAAAAGTACATACTATTGAAACTATTTGTACTTCTTCCAAACCTTCCATAGAATTCCTTGAAGAAGATATGATTAATGATGAAATTATTTTTCAAGCCAATGATCCACATCTTTTCATTAAAATTCCAATTAATACCAACATTATTCTAAAAGTCTTAGTTTATGAAGAGTCAGTAATTAATGTTAACTCCCTTTGGTTAATTAAAAAAACTGGGTATACCAAATATCACCTTAATAAAACTCATCTCACATGTCAAGGATTTGATAAAAAAATTAAAAATCACTTAGTTGTATGTATCTCCCCCTCACTATTAGATCCAAGACCATATGTACCAAGCTCATGGTCCTTCACTTACTACTATCTTAAAATATACTCCTAGGTTATCCATGGACACATCACATGAGGGTTATTGCAATATCAAGTAGTCAATGTATTAAATTTATCCATAATGGCAAATGTTATAAACATGAAGTCGATCCTAATCCATGGATTATTCAACTACCCAACCCGAAATCTCAGTATTATATTCTAACCATTCCATAGATTAATAGTGCACCTCTACCTAAATTAGTTAACATGCATCAATATTTACAATCCACTCTTGCTATTTATGATGATGATGATGATGATGATGATGATGAACCAAATTTTATACAAAACACTTTAAATACTACTAAGTTACCTCCTTATATTTTGAAGTGGCTTCCTCCTTATTTATCACTATGTGATTGTACCATCTCTTTAGTCAATGAAATCACTAAAATACCTCCTCCATGTAATGCACACAAATATTATTACATAAAAGTTAACTTCATATATAATGAATATGGAGTGGAAATACTATTTCAAGATCCTTTAATAATGTAAACTCAAAAATTTAGTGATCTAGGTGTATCTACATTTTATGCTCCTCTAAAGATAAATACATTCTCTATTTCCCACACCTATGATGATAACTATATCATTTATCAAGCTTAATCATCAGACATGGACATGCAACACTATCAATAAACATTATCTAAAATACATGCCTTCAACTATGATGCCCATGTTATTTACATATAAACTGATAGTGATTTAAAAAAACAAGGTCATGTACATCCCATTAATCCATGACTTCTCGATAGCCCTTGGGTAGTTGAACAAAGATAAACTCTTAAAAATTCTAAAATTTTGGAACCATATATACCTTTTAGATCACCAACCAATCTACCTACTCTCATTCCTTCCCATGATCCTATAAATACCACTTAGGCTATCCACCTCATTTAAATAAAACCGCCATTTAAAACATAACCTAATGCACCTATTATCAATCTAGTTAACTCCAATCAATCACCACCAATGATTTCACTTACACATGAAATTATACTTGATGTTAAAGCCATAGATGTATGATAGATACATACAAAATATGATTTCCAAGGTAATAATAGAATTGATCTTGAAGTAGAAGTGGAATAATATGGACACTTATCCATTATCCCTAGTGATGAATCCATAATTGAGTTACTCCATGCTAGATAACCTCAGCTTCCACTATAACATCATAAAATTAGAAATTTCAAATGAAAATCTCATCATTTTAGTAATTTCATTGCTAGTGTGGACCAACAAATCCTATTTATTATATTATGAATGCTCCATATCACTTCCAAGAAGGAAATTATATGCTCATTAGAGAAACAAAAGGAATAAAATATGGTACACTATCACGTCCTAGACCCATCATTATCTCAAAAGAACTCATGCCAACAAAACATGATAACTTTAGATTATTCTTTGACAAGTATTATGAAAAACTTACTTATTACTATGAGGATATGCTAGTTATCAACCCTATTATCATTGTACATAACATAATCACTTACCTAGATGAAAAACCCATACAAAAAAAAATAACAAAAAATTCCACCCAAACATTCTATCTTATGTCATAAAGAAATTATTAAACTTTTGGATGCTGAGTTTATTATGCCTATTAACTATTCCATATGGGTATAAAAAATTATTCCCATTTGTTAAAATGTCACCATGGTTATTTGTATATCCATTGATTTATTCAATCTTAACTTTGTGTGTCTAAAAGATAATTTATCCTTACCTTCAATAGATGCCATCATAGATTCATTTGATGGATATGAAATGTCTTCACTTATGGATGGTTTTTTGGGCTATAATCAAACAAATATATCCACCAAAGACCAACATAAAAAAATATTTAATATGTAATGGGGCACCTATTTCTATACAAAAATGCCTTTCAGCCTTAAAGATGTTGGAACCACTTATCAATGTGCAATGACTCATATTTTCCATGATCGTATACACAAGATAGTGGAAAACTATGTTGATGAACTCATTGCCAAGTTTAAGAGTTGAACAACATGCCTCACTAATATAGATATCATTTTTAATTTATTAATCAAATAAAAAGTTAGACTTAACCCATACAAATATGTCTTTGGCATCACATCTAGTAAATATTTATGGTTCTTAGTCTCTCTTTATAACATTGAGGTCAATCCCACAAAAATAAACACTATATTCAACATGCATATTCCCCATTCCATTCCAAAAATTATCACTTACCTTTGAAATCTTAGGGCAATCTAATGGTTCTTACCATAAATGGAATATCATATCTACTCTATTAATTCCATTATGAAAAAAAGGTAATGCTCTAGAATGGATAGATTCATGCCATAATTATCTTGATAACATGAAATAATCTTTGATCCATCTTACCACCCTTAGACCACATTCAAATTACCATCTTTTAATCTAATATACCTTTTCTACCCATAAATTAATTGTGTTAATACTTTCCCAAAAAAATGATACTGATAAAGAGTATGTTATTTGATAGGTTATTAATATACATTTCATTTACATAATTAATGTATTTGTGTCATTTTATACTAGGGCCCTTGTCCAAGGCTATATGCAATGATATTTTAGATATTTGGGTTAACAATTTATTGTTTGGGTGGTGTTTACTCTATTGTTGATGTCTAAATCCTAAGGCCAATAAATAAGATTATAATCCTATGTTGTAGAAAAGGTAAATCTCGAACGTTTTGCTAATTAAATATCCCCTATGACATTCCATGTTAAAAGGATTCTTAGGCTCACACTATCAACATCCTAAACTTAAAATTTTTGCATAAGACACTACATTATCCTCATGCAACTTGATTGACTGGGTAGGATAGTGTTGTATTTCAAAATGTGAGAATGTTGATTGCCTATTATCACCTAGAGTACTTCCTAATAGATTCTAAATATGGATATGATTCAACAAACTTACCTATTAACTTTACTCTTATGAGAATCAAAAGACACACTTTGCATAAAGTAAACACACTTTCATTGAACTAAAACAAACTTTGCATTTAAACAAAGCACACTTGTATTAAAATAAACACACTTTATGTTAAAAGATAAACCGCATTTTGCTTTGAAATAGAAATCAAACTTGTAGTAAAATGAAATATAATTGTATCAAAAGAAATACACTTTTAAACTATAAACTATAAATACCAATTTCCCTTATCTTTGAAGAGAAGTGGGTCCTTGCTCCTTCTTTAGAACATGATCAACTTTTACTTAGTAATGGAATGGAATGATTAAATTTATTAATAATTCATTATTAAAAGGAACATATACAAATGCTACAATTTTTTTTTCAAAATTACACTTGAATATTTCTTATCTTTATTACATCTTACTATTACACTAGAATGATAAGGAGACATGTGCTTAAAGCACATCTTAATGACCATTCTCAAAATACACATTTTGTTGATCTACACATAAAAATACACTTATTCAAAATAGATGATTTAATAATAAGATCACATGCTTATAGGAGGCATTAGAACTGATTCAACTAATAGTAGACTAATTATAACTAACATATATGTGAAGAGATTATGTCTGGATTTACAATATAGAAATACATTTATATCCAGATCATTTTTGACTATTATTATGAATAGTAATATATAAAAGAATATATTTGAAGAGGGAATATACATATATCATTATATTTTTTATATTGATCTGTAGAGTACAGCTAGGCATCCTTAGAGCATGACTAGTCATTTTTAGAGCACATCTTGATAGGTATTTTGAGATTGATTAGAACATCTTTGAAGATTCATGGGTGGATCTTCGAAGATTATTATTTTCTATGCCAAGTATTCAAAAAAAATTCCAAAAATGTGTTTCATTTTTTTGTATGACTTCTCAAATTAATCCTTCTATAGAGATGTATCTTTGTATACAAAATTTTACTCATTTCATTAAAGCTAGATACAAATAACAAGATAGAGAATCAATGATATATCACATACAAACAAAAGATAATTTCACTCATTTCCTACTTAGAGGAGACCTTAACCATTAAATGTAATGTGATATATAACCAAGAGGCAACACTTTTGGATAGTTTATATGAGATATAATGAACTATATATAATGCTCATCATTTTTCCCTCACTCTTTACCTTTTTCAAGTCCTCTAACAAACCAAGTGAGAACTAATCCTTAATCTAGGAGTCATAATTCCAACCATTGGTTGAGATTATAAATTTTAAAATGATGTCCCCAATCATAATTATTTCTAGGTAGAAACCCCAAATCTTGTACCACAATATGTAACCATGCTTGAAATTCTACTTTTTCCTGATTATGCCAATTCTTTCAAGGATACATGGGAAAAAGAAGATTAGGTGTCCTAAATATAATTTTAATCTAGACATTTTACCCTCCTTATTCAAGGAGATGAGTGATAAACTAATCAAGTTCCCTATCTCCCTAAAAACTCTAATTGAGGGTAGTGGGAGTCATAACTTCCCTACATTTTAAGGCAACAGGTAAAGTCTCCCATCTAGACAAACTTACAATGATAGATTTGGGGGAATGTTGGCTGAAAAAATCTTAGAAGTTCACTACATTTTCTATTAACAACTCATTATTCTTGTTTTTCATGTACATGTTATACAAAGGCTGGAAGGAAGCAAGAAGTTTGTGAGCTTATGTAAATTGGGGTCTTATACATAAGCCTATAGTATTCGATAATTCTAGGAATTGATTATGTACTTTTTAACAAGTAGTTTAATTTCTCATTGTGGAAAAAAACACATGTAATTATGTTTCTCCCATAAATAGGTTAACCAAAATTCTAGTCTAGTGTCCTAATAACATGTTACAAGGATAAAAATTACAAATTTGATCTTATCTTTTTGTAGTGATTTTAAAAAAGCCATCCATAAACATGTGTTCATATTTAATGACATGGGGTAGACCAAGATAAATTAATTGCATTTTCCACTTATAAAATTGTTCATGAAGAAATAAAAAATACATATAAGAAGGTTTTTTACAAGATAATAGTTTTTCAATAATTTCACAAACATTTTGAATAGAAGTCTAAGCATGTTGCAACTATTGTTGAGACTCTACTTTGATTCTAGTATTCTCTGATTCTAACTTCTAAATATTGTTCTAAAATTTATTTCAAATTTAAATAATCCCATTAATAGGTAGATTAAAATAAGGAATAGATCTTGTGGGTCCTTATATTTATACAACTATCTTCCTTGTTTCCCTTTGCATAGCCTGTATGGCATCTTATAACTCGACATTCTAAGTTATCATCTCATGTATGTAAGTGTTCCATTGACCAAGAAATGTATCCTTACCAGTAATAGACTGGTGTAAATTATCAATTTGAGCATCCTTACTATTAATAGAATGTTTTATATTATCAATTTGAGTATCTTCACTAGTGAGGGAATATTGTAAATTTTTAAGTTCATGAGATCGTAAGAAAATTTGATTATGAATTATAGTTTGTTTTGTATTAACTACTATAATAATCACTTCCTATGCATGAACCTTGGAAACATAATATTCATATCACCTTTATAAACTAGAAATGGTTTGGCCCTTACTTTTTAAGGTCAATCTAATAAAATCTAGCTCTACTTTATATTGTAAAAAAGTTTCTTCATGTCATGATAGGGTCATAGCATGCTAAAAATCTTTGTCTTTATAAACATGCTAAGGAGAAGATGAAACTTATACTTTAAGAGGATATTTACCATTATCAACTATGGAAGGTAAGGGTAATTATTATTCATGCACAGTATCTTGTGCAAGGGCTTATGTTTCTTCACCCATGTTCAACATCTATAACTTCTATGGGAGAACTTAAACTCCCCAAAATTTTAGCTACTTGTACCTCACTTTCTTCTTCTTCCTAAAGAATCAACCGATGAATTTCATAGAGTTTGACATATAGAGTAGGATTTTCTAATGAAACCCTAACTTTGATTTTTGATCTCCACTACAACATATTTAGAGCTACAAGTGCTAAAGATGGAGCTTCCTTTATTATTGCTATCACAGGAGAAGAAATAAAACATTTTGATTTCTTACCAAGAATTTTAAGTGAATTTCACAAGAAGGAAGACAAACATTTATGACCCTTCATTTTTTTCAAGAAATGGTGTCAAAAGATTAGATGAATTAAAACATGAGGTTTAATTAACTCAGTGCCCCTTTTCAATTTATGAGGTACGTTATCGATATCATGGTGAAGAAAAGATGGTAGATTTATTTAATACTCAGGTTTGATAGCTCCCTTCTTTAAATAAATGAGAAGTCACATAGTATTTCCACCAACCATAGTGATATATCTATCACAAGTTAGGTATTTCATGATCTAATATGATACATTATGCTATGGAGGTGGAATACTATCTAGAATGATTCCTCTAGCCATACCTTGTGGAGTTTTGGCTAACTTAAGGTGGGGTTCATTACCATTAATGAACATTTGAATCAAATCAATAAAACTCAATTTTTCAATGACAACCATTTCCTCTTCAAGAATCCCCAAAAATTCACTAAGAATAAAGGAATCAATAGGAATATGTTTACCCAAAACTACATAATGATCTTCATAAAATTTTTCTAAAAATTCTTGAAAAATGTTCTCATGAAAACCCTGAAATGTCTTCAAGAAATTAAACCATCTGATTGTTTAAAAAAAAACCCTAGTAGACTCATCTTATAACAAAAGTTATGTCGACTCTGGTTTACTTTTATTCTTACCACCCATCTTTGTAGCTGTCAACAATATTCTCAAAAACTTGCTTGCATGATGAAAAACTAAGCTTAAAATTACATAGAGTAATGAGTAGGGCAAGGAAGTTTGGATATGATGTGATAATGAATAGAAAATAAGGGATGAAAATGATGGCACATGTGTAATTAGAGAGGAGATGATGACCGAGCACTTTAGATCATGATAATTTTTAATGAGGGAGTTATTTTTGGGTTAAGATCAATTATGTGGCATTAGAGATCGTACTTGATGTCACTTGAAATGATATTTGTAATGATTTATGCATTAGGACTTATAATTTATAAATGTATTTGGAATAACCCCACATCAAGTCTCAAAATGATAAAATGATACCAATTTAAGTCACATCCACCTGGCATCAAAGGAACTTATCCACATTTAGAAGTGTTGTCTGGTTAATGATCATGCATGAAGAACATAGAATAGAAAATGTTTAACCTATTGGAAAGGAAGTAAAAATGGACCTCTACTATAAATATTCATGCTTATCCCCTAAATTTTCCATGTGTCCTACAAGGATAAATAATTTTGATAAGATAGGTTAGTTGATAAGACAATAGTGCATGTTTATTGCAAAAGTTTCATCTAAAAAGTGTCATTTATGGTTTTCAATTTTTAGTAGTTTTCTTATTTTATTTTTTATACCCTTATTTTTTTTATTTTGAATTTTTAAGGGAGGAAAACCACAATTTTATATTTTTTAGCATTCCCCCTTATTGGATGTCTTCTACAAAGATCATATGGCCTTAGTGGAAGAACTAGGTTCTTCCATAAGGTCAAATTGGTCTTGATTTTTTTAATGAATTGTTCCTTACTCAGAGGCCTCCTATACACTTTGAGTCTAAAACTATTCACCAAAAGTTTATTTTGATCACCTTTAATTAGTTGAAGATGGAAATAGCCATTGATATGTATATTTTTGATTAGGTATGGCCCGAACCATCTTATCCTGAGCATACCTTTGAAATGATGGAATTTAGAATCAAATAAAAGTGATCAATAACCTTCTTGAAATTGTCTTTATTTTATATGAGAATTATGCCACTATTTTTTGCTTTTATATCATGCTAGTTTGATTGAGTGCATCCATTCTTAGTTCATCTAGTCCATTCATTTGCATGATTATTTCTTTGTGTGCTTCATTAAGATTAACTACCATATCAGTTGTTGTCTTTATTTTCTATAGTACAAAATCTATTAGCAACAAAGGTTTATTTCCAAACACAAGTTCATATGGAGAGAATATTTTGATAGTCTTCCATATTGTATTGTATTCCTAGACTACTTTAGGTACTCTATCTACCCAACCTTTCTTCTCACTATTCACTATTTTGGTCAGAATGTTTTCAAGTTCTTAGTTGGTGACCTCTACTTAACCATTATATTGGGGGTGATATGGTAAGGATTTTTGGTGATTGATTTGGTAAAATTATTTAAAAGCCTTGATCATGTTAGACATGAATTGAGGCCTTTGATAAAAAATAATAGATCTAGGAGCTCCAAATCTTAACATGATCCTATGATATAAGAAATCAACAACCATTTCTTCCTGAGCAAAGGTGAGTACCTTCACTTTAGCCCACTTAATAACATAATTAGTGTTAGCTAATTTTGTTACCCTTATTTTGAAATTTCCTTTAGCTAAGATCAATGTCTCTTATCTATTTTCAATTCAATTATGAAGGACTCATGAAGAAACCAGTTATTTTCTCTTCTTTGAAAGATTTATTTTAGCCTTGTGCAAGTGTGTTTTCCCCTTTTTTTCCTAAGTGTTATCTCTTTTGGGAAGGCATTTCTCTTTCTTTGTCTTTTCCCTTCAAGGTTTGCCATTTGGAAAAGTTCTAAAGGGTCTCTATCTCTTCAAAATTTCCCTTCAAAACTTTTCTAAAGGGTCTTTTCTCTCTTCAAGTGCCCTTTGAAACTATTTCAAAGGGTCACTTTTTCTTTAAACTGCCCTTCAGAATTTTTCAAAGGGTCACTTTCATCTTTCAAGTTCCCTTTGGAAAAGTTTCAAAGGGCCAATTTTACATCCATGTACCCTTTGAAACTTTTTTGAAGGGTAAATTTTCTTCCAAGTTCCATTCAAAAAAGTTTAAAAGGATTAATTTTGCATCCAAGTGCCTTTTGAAACTTTTTTGAAGTTTCACTTTTCTTCCAAGTGCCCTTCAGAAAAGTTTTTAAGGGTCACTTTTGCATCCCAGTTCCCTTCAAAAAAAAATTTAAGGGTTATTTTTACTCTAAGTGCCATTTGGAAAATTTTTGAAGCATCACTTTTGTGTCCAAGTGCCCTTCAAAACTTTTTCAAAGGGTCACTTTTCTTCCAAGTGTTGTTTGAAAAAGTTCTAAAGGGCCACTTTACCTCTGAGTTTCCCTTCAAAAAAGTTTTGAAAGCCACTTCCCTTTGAAGTTACCTTCAAAAATTTTTGAAGGGGAACTTTCCCTTGAAAGTGCCTTTTTTTTACAGGGGCACTTTCCTTTGAATGTGCCCTTTAGAAAAATTATGAAGGATCACTTTCCAATCCATGAGCAAAGGGTGCAAAAAAAACATGATAATTATTTCAAGGAAATTATTTGAAGGAATTAATTCAAAAAATTTATCCAAATTAATTCCTTCACAAAAAATGCCCATGGAAAATTGCCAAATAAGGATTCTTGAAGGAAATAGGCAAAGAAAAGTGGTGAACAAAAAGTTTGAATGAATTCCTTTAGACAATTTTTTTGAAGGAATTCCTTCGAGAGAAATGTCTGATGTAAAGTGCCTACATGAATAGAGTTTGCAAAAAGGTCAAAATAAATATTTTTGAAGGAATTATGCCAATGAAGTGATGGGCTAAGGGACGTCAAAATAAACATCATGGATTGGCCATTGGTGTTCAAATAAGAATAATCCCAAGCATCTAAGGGCTCGTATTCTCCATTCAAAGAATCATACCAAAGGGTCATTCTAGCATTGATCAACTAGGATCTTTTCCATTCTATGATAACCAATTAGAGAAGAAAGACAAAGCCAAATAGAATACAACAAAACAAATCTACAATAGGTGTGAAACTATTTTGATGGCATGACTGAGTTCAGAGTATCCTTTTTATATTGGGATAAATTTGAGAGATCAAGCTAGATATATAACAACTCATGATGACATGGATCAATAAATTTCCCAAGTAAACATTCTTTATGAAAATGTTTATAGCTGAATATGTTGATAGGAAATGAATAGATTCCTCTCCTTGGTGTAAATTTTTTCCCCTCTCTCTTCCTTATAGCTATATATAAACCCTTGGCTAGTGTAAAAACATCCACATAAATTATGGTGAAGCCCTATTAGAATAATATTACATCTTGCCTTTAAGTATTAAGTACTGGTTTATTTTTATTTCAAGTTGTGAGTAATTATATGAGCATGTGAGAGACATATAGTGATAAGTAAGTGATGTTTTTCATCCTTCTATCCATTATCTTTCATGCCTAAGCAAGAGTTTTGGATCTAATTGGTCATACAGAGTGTGCCTAAGTGTATTGAATTTTTGCATTCATATTATTGTTTTAAAATGTGTAATGTTTGCCTTTTAACTCATTTTACCTTATGTAATTTCATACATCTCACCCCTATGTTGAAATATTTTTGTTAGAATCCTAAGAATTTGGGAATGATATTTACATTTTGCTATATTGTGAATTAATAAATGACCTTCATATGGAAGAGAAATCTTGGTGAATCACCATGCTTAGTATATGATTTCCATTTCTACAAATTTATAACACTTTTCCTTTTAAACAAGCTAGTTTAGTAGAGATTATCTTGCAGAGACATATATAGGAAGCTAGCCTTTTCAATCTAGAGGTTTATTTCCTTCATAGGCATACCCATAAGCCTATAAATGTTTCAACATTTCCCAAATCTGAGAGAGGAATGAACACTCTCTTCTAGGGTGTAATATTTAGAGACAATAGTTTTGGCATGCCCGATGGGAACCTAGTTCCTGGTTGTTTAAATGTCAAGGTGAATGTTGGTCTTGACAAACCTGAGTTTATACTCTTAATACA
The DNA here is from genome assembly GCA_037957365.1 of Torreya grandis. NCBI lineage: Eukaryota > Viridiplantae > Streptophyta > Pinopsida > Cupressales > Taxaceae > Torreya > Torreya grandis. Next base: position 2,978,201 of record JARHVA010001422.1, on the reverse strand, counting down.
ACATTTGGAAACTCCAAAATGGTAAGAGTACCTATTTGTAGATCAAGTTTCACGTGATTCACTTCAAGGTCCTCACTAGCTCATCTAGGATTCTTGACTAAACCCCTTTAGTTGAAATTCTTCTTGAAGAGCATTGCTCTAAAACTTTCTTTCCACTTAGAGATCTTGAACAAGGAGATTTTGGTGAAGAAGAAGTTGAGGAAGATGAAGAAATAAGAGATCAAGAGGAAAGAAGAGAAATGGATAGACATCAACCTTTCCTAACCTTTAACACCCAAAATTTAATCAACCTTCTTGCATATGACCCTATTCCTCCTAATGCTACCAAGAGTCTCCCTAGTTTCAATAGCGAAGGTCCTATTACACCATCTAAGCATAATAAAAACATTTCAAACCTATGTAATTTCCATAATGTCACCCGAGCTAATATAACAATTAGATTATTGGTTATGTCTCTAAAAGGCAATGCACTTGACTGGTATATAACATTGGAAGGTGGTTACATTATAAGCAAGGATGGATTTGGTGAATTGCTGGTAACTAGATTTGAAAACAAAAGTGACCATACTTCACTGATCCATCAACTGAATGTAATAAAGAGAGGTCTTAATGAATCCATGGGGGATTTCAATGAAAGGTTTTAGAGGAAATGACATAGGCTACCACCTATCATGAGACCTCATGTGAGCTTTATATTCCCCATGTATCTTAAAGGTATCAGCACTAATATGGCTTTTATGTTATAATCAATGGGAGGTTTCAATCTACTAGATACATATGAGCTAGCCATTAAAGTTGAGAATAATTTAATATAGGTTGGTAAGCTCCTTCTAAGAATTTATATGCCTTTGTTATCTCACAATTTAGTTGTAGCTCCAAGCATAACACAAGTTCCTAACACCAATGTGAATACAAGAGCCTTTCCCAAGAAGGTAGATAATGTTGTGGACAAAGATGAAGAAATATAATCATTATGAGATTAGCTTAAACAAACTTAATTATAGATGAGTGTTTCACCTAATCATCAATATTACACTCAACAAGGATATAGATTTACACCCCAATATAAATACCAAGGGAGAGTACAAAATCAATAAGGTTATAATAGGTAGTCCAATTCCTATAATCCTAATTCCACTCCTTACACTAAGGTTGTTGTTCTAGTACTTGTTAATCTTTTTCCAAGGAGAGGATAGTTTGGACTAATGGGGATAACCTCAAGGTTAGTTTAGGCTTGATGATGGAGAAGGTAGCCAAAATTTTATGACACGAGAGGAAACTACTCCATATATAACTTTAGAAGAAGCAAACCTTATGTAAAGATATATTCATGGAGAAGGTAGCAGCCAAAGTATATAAATGATGAATTTTTAAGCTAAAGATGATTAGTGTTGAATAAAATCATGTTAATAGAATCTAACATAAGAGATAAATGCAAAGCTTTGAGATATGTTATAGGAGTACATACAACTCCAAATGATGCTTCTCCAAGGCCACAAGTTGTGAATTCTAGTATAGCACCTACTACCAGTGATGTTCCTCAACAAAATCAAAATGCAATTAGGGTTTTCAAGCCTAAAACACAACAAGATCAAGCTCCCTCACTACCATAAAAAATGTAAGAGAGGGTGAACTCTTCCACTCTAAACATTATTGATTCATTAAATAATGCTAAGACAAACATATCTATATGGGAAGTCTTGCATATGCCTGGTAAAAAAGAGATCTTAAAAGAGTAACTTACAAACATTCATGTAGTCCCTCAAGATTATAAACACAATGGTTTGGATCTTACCAAATATCCAAATCATATCTTAGATCCCTCTACCTAATCTAAAAATCCTCCACCTTTCTACCTCATACTCATTGTAGGAGACAAGTTGGTCCATAATTATATTGTAGATAGCTGAGCAAGTACCACTATCATGCCTAAAGTGGTGGCTGATAAATTAGGGTTAAAGTATGGACCACATATAAAATGAGTGTTCCAATTTTATGGGACTGCAACCAAGATAGTAGGATTCATCAAAGGTCTAAATGTCTTTCTACATGGTTGCCTAAGTTTCCCCATCATTCAGGACATTGTGGTGGAAGACCTTCCAATGCATTTTTCTATTTGCTTGTCAAGGGAATTCATGGCAAAGATAAGAGGATACATTTATACTAACTAGTATTTTATATCTTTCAAAACAAGATATGGGACCAAGGTGACTATATGGACTCAACCCTTAGCAAGGTTTCATATTGAGCCATACATGGAGACAAATTCAAATCATAATTGTCTAAGCAACAAAGAAGATAAAACCATCATAAATGGTGAAACATCCTCCCACTTTAAGGTATTTCTAATCTTTTCCTTGATAAATACAACACTGAGACACATGAAATCAATTGTTACACCTTTATAAAATAGACTGATTTGGGAGTTTACTGTATGCATGAAAAGGATGTTCCAACCCCTTTAGTTACTAATGAATATCATGATCTTGAAGGGATGTGGGAAATGTTTTTTTATGGTTTAAGGATAAAATTAGGTGTAGGATCTGGTATCATGATTATTTATCCATCAAATAATCAATACTACTCCTCCTATAGATTCCACTTCAGTTTCATCTACAATGTGGTAGAATATGAAGGCCTAGTTCATGGCGTCCAATGGGTAAAGAGGAGAGGGCTCAAGAATTTAAAGGTCTATGGAGACAGTGAGGTGGTCATTCACCAAATAATAAATTAGGTTATAGCCAAGAACCCCTTTCTTAAATCCTACAAGCATAGGGTATAGCACCTACTTGAATACTTTGATGCCTTTAACATATAGCCCATACCAAGAGATTTAAAAAAACATGATGACAAATTGGCTACCATAGATGCATGGTTTGATACAATTGCTAATGTTGGAAAAGAGAAAGATCAATCTCATATCAAGATCATTATGAGGCCCTCTATCGTAGATAATGAAGTGTCATGGTAAGTGTTTAAAAGTGATGAACATAATTCACACTTCTTGAAAAATGAATTAATTTTCTCCTTAAGGAACCAAAAGAGATTATATGATCATTATGAAGAACAAATTATACAACTGAAGACAAACAAGATACCCAAGGGATTGATTACCTTGGAGAGAGTCTTTAATGAAGATGATCAAAATAAGGAAAGAGTGAACATGTCCACAAAAGAAGAGAATTATGAGAGGGTCATGATTTACAAGGACAAGCTCTTGAATATTGGTAAGCTTTATTCTTTATCTAAGATATAGGCCTTTATTAAACTATGGAAAGTGTTCCATGGTATCTTTGTTTGGGAATACAAAGATTTGAGAGGGTTTGATCAAATCCTAGCTCATCACACTATTTACCTAGAACCTAGAGCTAAATTGGTCAATCAAAAGTAATGGCCTATCAATATTAAGATAGAAGAACTTATGAAGAAGGAGTTGACCAAGTTGATTGAGTCTAGGATTATTTTTCCTATCAAACACTTGACTTGGGTGGATAATCTTGTACCTGTCCAAAAAAAGAATGGAGAAATTAAGATTTGTGTGGATTATTGAGATCTTAATAGAGTGTCTCTTAAGGATCATTATCCAGTACCTTCCATGGAACAAATTTTTTAAGTTATTTTATGTTCTCAATCTGTCTCACTTCTTTGATGGTTATTCAAGATACAATTAGATATTGGTTAATGAACAAGATCAATTCAAGATAGCATTCACTATGAAATGGGGGACCTTTTCCTATAAAAAGATGCATTTTATTTTATCAAACATTGGAGCCACGTTTCAAAGGGAAATGGACATGTCTTTTAATGGTCTAATCAATAAGTTTCTACTAGTGTATATTGATGATATAACCATTTTTTCAAAGGATACTATTAATCACACTGAATATCTAAGGAAGGTGTTTGAGAAATGTAGGGATTATGGAATATCAAATAATCTAAAGAAGTGCATCTTTTGTATCCATGAAGGTAAGCTATTGGGTCATATTATTTTCAAAGAAGTATTATCTATTAATCCCAAGAGGATTGAGGCTATTCTAGGATTGTCCTTGCCTCAACACAAGAAAGGGTTGAAAAACTTCTTAAGGAAAATAAACCTTGCAAGAAATTTTAATCTAGGCTTTACAATTGTAGTAAAGCCTTTCAAAACCATGCTAAAAAAGAACCAAGTTTTTACTTGGACAAAGGAGGGAAAGATAAGTTTTGAGGAAATCAAACAAGCAATTACAAAATATCTTACTCTCTTAAACCCAAACTTTTCCAAGGGTTTCATACTCTATACCTTTTCTAACCTTGATACAATCTTAGCTATGTTTATGCAAAAGAATGATGAAGAGCTTGAATAGCCAATTACATTCTTTAGCTAAGTATTCAAGGATTATGAGGTTAGATATTCTTTTGTTGAGAAGTAGGTTCTAAAAATGATTAGAGAATTGAATAAATTTAGACATAAGGTTTCCAACAATAAGATACATGTCATGGTTTCTCATCCCAACACTAAGGAGCTCCTCCTGAGTAAGGACGTCAATGAAAAGAGAGTTGGATGGATTACAAAGGTGATGGAGTATGACATGGATATTAAAGTAACAAGCTTGGTAAGAGGAAGAGGATTGTGTGAGAATTTAGCTTTAGATTCTTCAAGAGCCAAAAGAGGAAGCCTTGGTAAACCAAGTTTAACCCTAACCAGCTAATCAAATGCAAGCTCAAAGTTGGACACAAGAAATCATTAGTTTTCTTCAAAATGGTGAGTGTCCCAATAGATTGAACAAGTCTTAAAGGAGATGTTTTAGACTATAAACCATTACTTACTATCTTTTGGATGGTGTTATTTTTAGAAAGAATATGAATATGATGCTACTAAGATGTGTTAACAATGATCAATTTGATATGCTACTAGAGAAGTTCTATAATAGTGTAATTAGAGGTCATTTCTCTCTTAAGATGATAGCTACAAAGATAATAAGAGCTGGTTACTATTGACCTAGTCTTTTTAAAGACTATTACCAATGGGTTAGAAAGTTTCCTCAATGTACCTTCTTTGTAGGCAAGTAGAAACTTACAGCTCTTCCATTAAAACCTATCCAAGTGGACCAGCCTTTCATGTAATAGGATTTTATTTTCATTGGCATGATCAACCCTCCATTAAGTATTAGACACAAATGGATATTGATTGTCACTGACTACTTTACAAGGTGGGTAGAGGCTATTGCATTAAAGGAGGCAAGTGTAAATGTTATCTTTGATTTTTATGACAACATTGTGACAAGGTTTAGAGTTCCCCATGCCATCATTTATGATAATGTACTTGTTTTTATAAGTTTTAAAACTTCTAATTAGGTAGTAATGAATGGAGCTCACTTGAGTACCTTATCCAATTATTACCCTCAAGGTAATGGATTGTCTGAGTCTACCAATAATAACCTCATCAAGATAATCAAGAGGACATTCAAGACCAATCATAGGGTATGGCACAACAAGATGAAGATAAATTTATGGGTAGATAGAATTAATCCTAAGAAATCAATTGGTAACTCTCCCTTTGTACTTGTTTATGGGAGAGAAGCTAGGTTGTCCATATCCCAAGAAATCCCTACCTTAGAACTTGCACAATAGATAGAATTACTTGAAAACACTCCAATAGAGGTCAGATTGATAGAAATAATATAGCTACAAGAGGAAAGGGATGATTCCAACAAAGCCATGGAACACCATCAAGTGCTCACGAAGAGATCCTTTGATAAAAGGACAATTTCAAGAGTGTTCAAAGAGGGTGACTTGGTTTTGAAGTGAGATGAAGACAAAGCAAAGTTAAGAAAGCATACAAAGTTTAACACTTTGTGGAGTGGCCCTTATATCATCAATAAGTGCAAGAAAAGTTACTCTTTTTAGTTGGATAAAATGAATGGAGAAGAATTTCCTATCCCTATGAATGGGATACATCTAAAACTTTTCTATTAGCCCTTACTCATCCTTCTTGTAAATAGTAGTTTAGTTGTGTGTGTTTAATTTTGTTCTCTATTGTGTTCCCTAAGTGCTTTGTAGCATAGGTGTGTTTTCCTTGTTTTTGTTTGTGTGTGTCTTTTCCTTGTGTGTGAGATCAATCTAGTTGGTGTGTTTTTGAGCCAAAGCTTGTTAAGTTCTTTTGAGTGCCTTATAAATGAATCCATGCCCAATGAAAAGATTTAGGTGACTGGTCTTTAGCATAATAGGCATGCCTCCCCTAGGAATCACAAAGAATGTTAGCCAAGTTTGTTACCCTTGTTTTGAAATTTCCTTTAGCTCAGTTTAACATATCTTGTCTATTTTAAATTAAATTGTAAAGGACTCATGAAGAAACCAATTGTTTTCTCTTCTTTGAAAGCTTTGTTTCATCCTTGTGTAAGTGTGCTTTCCCCCATTTTTCCTTAGTGTTGTCTCTTTTAGAAAGGTATTTCTCTTCCTTTGTCTTTTCCCTTAAATTTTTTCCCTGAAAAAAGTTCTGAAGGGTCTCTCTCTCTTCAAAATTTCCCTTCACAACTTTTTTGAAGGGTCTTTTCTCTCTCCAAGTGCCCTTTGAAACTGTTCCAAAGGGTAACTTTTTCTTTAAAGTGCCCTTAAATTTTTTTGAATGGTCACTTTCTTCTTCTAAGTGCCATTCAAAAAAGTTCTAAAGGGCCACTTTTGCATCCAACTACCCTTCAGGACTTTTTTGAAGGGTCACTTTTCTTCTGAGTGCCCTTTGTAAAAGTTTTGAATGGTCACTTTTGCACTCAAGTACCCTTCAAAACTTTTTTAAAGGGTCACTTGTCTTCCAAGTGCCCTTTATAAAAGTTCTGAAGGATCATATTTGCATCCCAGTTCCCATCAAAACTTTTTGAAGGGTCACTTTTCTTCCAAGTTCCCTTTGAAAAAGTTTCAAAGGGCCATTTTGCCTCTAAGTTGCCCTTTAGAAAAGTTTCAAAAGGCCACTTCCCTTCGAAGTGCCCTTCAAAATTTTCTAAAGGGGCACTTTCCCTTTAAAGTTCCCTTCAGAATTTTCCAAAGGGGCACTTTCCTTTGAAAGTGCCCTTCAAAAAAATTCTAAAGGGTCACTTTCTAAGCCATGAGAAAAGGGCCCAAAAAATACACAAGAATTCTTTTAGGGAAATTGTCTAAAAGAATTCCTTTCGGTAATTTGTATAAAATAATTCCTTTAGAAAAAATGCTTGTGGAAAATTACCAAAGAAGGATGCTTGAAGGAAATAGACAAAGAAAAGTGGTAGATAAAAAGTTTGAAGGAATTCCTTCAAAAAAATTATCTAAAGGAATTTCTTCCAGAGAAATGTCTAATGGAAAGTGCCCGCATGAATACAGATTTCAAAAGGCTAAAAGAAATATTCCCAAAGAAATTATGACAATTAAGTGATGGGTTAAGGGATGTCAAAATTAACATTATGTACTAGATTTTGGTGTTAAAATAGGAAGAATCCAAGGCATCTAAGGGCTCGCACTCTCCATCCAAAGAAGCATACTAGAGGGTCATTCCATCATTGATTGACTAGGATCCATGCCATTTCATGATAACCAATAAAAGAAGGACAAAGCCAAACATAATTCAATAAGACAAATATTTAATAGGTGTGCAACCATTTTGATGCCATGACTCAACTAAGAATATCTTTTTTTATGGGCATAAATTTGAGAGAGCAGGCTAGATGCATAATAACTCGTGATGACATGGATCAATAAAATGACCTGATCAAGCATCCTTTGTGAAAATGGTTATAGTTGAAGATGTTGATAGGAAATAAATAGATTCCTCTCCTTGGTGTAAAAGTTTTTCCATCTCTATCTTCTTTTTGGATATATATACATCCCCTTGGCTAATGTAAAAAATCTATAGAAAGTATGATGAAGCCCTACTGGAATGATATTACATCTTGTCTTTAGGCATTAAGTACTAGTCTATTTTTATTTTAAGTTGTGAGTAATTATTTGAGCATGTGAGAGACATATATTGATAAGGAAGTAATGGTTTTCATCCTTCTGTCTGTTATTTTTCATGCTTGAGCAAGAGTTTTGGATCTAATTAGTCATATAGAGTGTGTCTAAGTGCATTAACTTTTTGCATGTGTATTATTGTTTTGAAATGTTTAAAGTTTGCCTTTTAGTTCATTTTGCCTAGTGTCATTTCATACATCTCACCCCTATGTTTAAATATTATTTTTAGAATCTTAAGAATTTGGGAATGATCTTTACATTTTATTGTATTATGCATTATTATATGACCTTCATATGGAAGAGAAATCTTGGTGTATCGCCATGCTTAAAATAGGATTTAATTTTATAAAAATTTATAACTCTTTTCCTTTTGAACAAGTTGGTTTAGCAGAGATTGTCTTGTAGAGACATATATCAGAGCTATCCCTTTCAATCTAGAGGTCCATTTCCTCCATAGGCCTAGAAATGTTCCAACATTTCCCAAATCTGGGAGAGGACTAAACAATCTCTTCTAGGATGCAATATTTGGAGAAAAAAATTAGTGCATACTAATAAATACTCTTTTTTTTGATATGGTGGATAGATTGGTCAAACAAAATTTAAACCCTATTTCTCAAATGGTTTTAAAACTATTCGAGGATGGACAGGAATTTCTAAGGACAGAGTAGGCTTACCCATCCTTTGATAAGGATCATATTGCCATATAAACCTTTTTAAAGTCTTATAAAGAGATGGCCAATAATAACCTATACCAAGAATCTTTTGAATAGTCTTTTTTACCAAATAATGTCCTTTTGGTTCACTATGTCATGAATTTTTGATGTCAAATACTTCATCTTCTCAAACATACCTTCAAATTACATGATCATTGCTAGTTTTAAATAACATGCCTTTAAACCATTTGACATGATAAATATCTCTAATCAAACATTTGATTTATTTAGAAGTAAAGGAATGAAGAAACTTCCTTGTTACAAAGAAATTTTCCATGTCTGCAAACCATGAGGAGTATGTAGATATAGAAAATAGTTGCTTATCTAGAAAAGAATCCTCCATGGGTTCATCTTTACTTGTATTGATTAATATAGACAAAAAATCAACAATAATATTATACTTTATAGGTTTGTTTATAATGGTAATGTCAAATTCTTTCAAAAATAATAACCATCTAATAATTATACCACCTACTATTGGTTATTCATAAATTAATTAATATATGAATTATCTATATAAATAAATATCTAATAACCAATAATGTAATGTCTAAATGTGTTTATGACATAAACAACAGTAAGAATTTTTTTTTCTGGTAGTGTAGTTTTTATCTATGGGTGTAAGATTGTTGTTAATATAATAAGTGGCATACATTTTTTCTCCCTCAAATATATCATAGAATTTCCCCTAGTGCATTATTGGAAGCATCAATATAAATATTAAAAGATTTTTCCCAATTAGGTCCTTTAAAAGTTGGAGAAATCATAAGTTTGTTTTTTATTGTTTCAAAATCATCTTGAAACTTATCATTAAGTACAAATTCATTGTCTTTTCTTATCAAAGAAAACATAGGTGCAACTATTTTGCTAAAGTCTTCAATAAATCTTATATTATATTCTACATGATTGAGAAATTTTTTGACATCCCTATGTGTTTGAGGAATGAGGAGACCAGAAATTACATAAATATTCTTGGGATCCATTTTTATTCCTTGAGAAGAGATATGATGTCCTAAGAATATCACTTCATTAGCCATTATTACACACTTTTCATCACTCAAGAATACTTGGTGTTATTCACATCCGGTGAGCACTTTATCTAAATTTCTCAAGGCTTCATCAAATATGTTTCCATGGATAGTGAATTCATCCATGTATACTTTCACATAATAATTTGTAAAATTAGAAAGTATGGCTAACACTACTCTCTAAAAGGTAGAATGTGCATTGTAAAACCTAAAAGGAAGGACTATATAATAAATTTTTCCCTAGGGGAAGGTAAATGTAGTTTTATCTTGATCTTCATAGGCTATTATGATTTGATTGTATCTGTTGAACCCATATACTAAAATAAAATTATTGCTTTCCCACTAAGTTATATAAAACTTGATCAATAAAAGGAAAAATAAAGTAATCTCTCATAGTGGATTTATTTAGTTATTTGTAATTTATGTAGACTCCCCATTTTCAATTCTTACTAGGTACAATGACTAGAGGTGAAACCCATTGACTATCAGATATATGGTAAATGAAACCAACTTCCAATATCTTTTCGATCTCTATTTTTACAATTTATTTCAAGGCTAGGTTATTTTTTCATTGTGATTGTCTAACTAGTTCAACAACTTTAGTGTAAATGTGATGGGTATGATGATAGGAATTGGAAAATAGAGAGGAGGTTATAATAAGTGTTAGTTTCACAAAATAAAAAAGAAATCAACACACTAACAAGCTACCATCTCTAAGCATAGATCTTAAGGGGAGCATAGTGAACAAAATACATATGAAAGCACAACTAAAATTCAAAGAATAACAAATACCTTACCTTCCTTAACAATTCAAAGTGATTTATTCATGGATTTCTTGGCTTGTTCTTAGATTATTTTTCAATGGAGTTTGTCTATCTCCTTCTCTCCTTGGCACCATGGTTGGCTTGTGGCTTGGCTTATGCTTGATGTTGCATGAAATAGATTTTGTCTTATGATTATGGATTTATAACACTATTACTTTAAATATTGATATAAAACTTTTATTATAACTTTACTTTATCCAAGATCTCCAAATGAAGAGGCAAATGCATGTATTTATAGGCTTAGGAACTAACCCCACCTCAAGGTGAGTTAAAGTGTAGTTTAAACATGGAATGGTTTAAAACTTAACATAAGTGATTTAATTAACCATAGTAGAGTTAAAAGGTGTCAAAATATCATGATTTGTAATGAATAGGCATGGGTGAGATATTTTTAAAGGCTTGACAACTCACAAAAGGTAATCATGAAAATATAAGATACTCTTGATTTTTGAATATATTTTTAGAATTTCATTAATTACACATGCATAATTCAACTAGAATTTAATTTGGTTTATCATTTTAATTAATTATTCCTAGGATTTTTAACATTTTCAAGATTTGATTTTATGTGTGCACTTTCCTCATTTAATAGGTCTATAGGCCAAATTACATGTTATGATGCCACATGACGATTAGAGATGAATTTGTGAGAGGTTTTTATTGCTTACAGTAGGATACATAAATTAGGGATGTCTTAATAGGATTTTGAGCTTTGAAATATGATTCACAATAAAATTTGGGACATTGAATGACTCTTAGGCTTAATTTTCAATGGTTGGTAAAAATCATTCTAAAATCTAGTTGAAGGCCATTAGTGACCAGTTTTAGATGTCTACAGTTTTCCCCTATTTGGGAAGATGTTTCAAGTTGTAGGCACAATAACATCTTCTCAAATAATGGAAAAGGACTATATTCCTAAAATAAGATAATGATTAAATAAAAAGCTCCAAATAATGTTTGGGAAGCCTATAATGATGCCCCCTTGAGGGAGATACCATCACATATGATTTGATGGAGGTCTCTCAAAATGAAGCAAGAAGGATGGAATTAACCCATAGGTGAGATTAATCCAAATGATAAAATGCTTTCATGAATTGATGTAAAAAGTATTGATTTTCCCAAAGATATTTATAATTAGTAACAAATGTGGAGACACTAGATTTACCATAGGAGGTTATAATCAATGGTAATAATATATGCCCCAATTAGGGCTGATAAGTCAAAATAATGATTTGCCCATAGGATATTATGATCATTAAGATGACCTAGATGGAAAATTGATGTTTGATTATGCCCCAATAGGATAGATTAGAAATAATAACTCAAGGATATAACCTATTATATAGATTATAAATGAGTGGGCACAAACATATATGTGATGGTCTATATGACTAAATAAGCCATAAACAATCAGGCATACAAGGATGTGTAAAGTGATGAAAGAAATTATTAAAAGAATAATAATTAATTAATGTGAATGATTTAGGTGTACTTACTAATGTAGAGATGTTCATCCTTATTAGCATTGACATAACTAGAATGAATAATGGGTTAATTTGATCAAGGAGGGTGGGAGTATTTACCAAGGTTACCAAGGAGAAACTTATGTGGCTCCATAGCTTGTAAGACTTACTTAGCTAATTTTTTCTATATCACATGATGGTATAACTCATGATATAACACCATGATAACTTAGTTGAAATATGCATAAGGATTGACTCCTAATCTAATAAACAACTGAAAATAATGTACTAATGATAAAAATCATGATGACAATGTTGACATATGTATATGAATGGACTCAAGAATAATGCACAAAGAATCACCCAATGAACACATATAAACTAAATAGATACATAGTATTAAAAACAAATAAATATGAAAGTAAAGAAAAAAATAACTAATCAAATAAACACATAAAATTCTTGAAATTAAAATCAATATAAAGCATCCTAACAACATATTTTACATAGTAGGATAGATCAAGGATGATTGACTAGGTTTAAATAGGAAAAATGGTTTTGGATTTTAAAATTTTGAATGTTTTAAAAAATTTAATGCATTTTAACTCATTAGATATTAACAAGATACCACTTGAAAAATGGTGATAGAGTTGGCTTAGGTTGATCACAAAATAGTGAGAGTGTATGGAAAAGGGGGACTGAGTTGATCTCAAGGTGAATTGAGCATAACCTATCTAGTCACTTTAGGACCTCAAGTCATAGTGGCTCTATCTAAATAAAAGGTAGGGAGAATCAGCTAGGTAAAAAAAAGATCTCAAATCTATAAAATATCTAGGCAAATGAGAATAGTAATCTCAAGGTGATATGATAATACATGGTAAAGGTATCATTCATAATTTTCCCATAGGTGGTTATAATTAGGAAATAATGACATAAGTCTGTGATAATAGTTTGTCCATATGAAGTTATAATTAGAAACATATGGTGGAACATGGATTCACCCATAGACATTTATAATCTATGACACTGGTTAATCATGAATGAAAGATAAATTTCTAGATCCACTATCACACTACTTTCATAGATTAACATTTAAACATAGAATTCTAAAATGCTAATATTGGATCAGAATCCCCTCATGGAAGTTTCAAGAAAAACTAAAGGAACCAAGATAAAAAGGGGTTAGTAGGATAGCTAAAAATAGGATTTGATCTAACAGAATGACATGGTAGGATGGCATAGGTTATGACATTGTTTAGGACAATGATGGCATGAATATTGAGTTAGATGGTAAGAGGGTTTCCCCCAAATAATAAGGAGAGTTAAATGGTAGGGTATGAAACAATGGAAAGAGAAACGGAAAAGGAAATAACAAGGTAAATACAAAATGGAAAATGGCATGGTAAATATTTTTTGCTAAGGAAAGGTATGTTAAATGCTTTTGGCAAGGGAGGTTTTTTGGTTTTATGATTTTATCCAAGGAAATGTTTTTGTTGTTCCTACTTATGTGGAGATGCATGTCTAAATCAGCATATGAGATAACTAGAATAATCAATCATGTAAATTTCTAGCCCATTCCTATTCTAAATAACTACTCTATCAAGAACCTATTGCATATTTGGATGAAAATGATGTTATTGTGATCTTCATTGGTTGTTGATTTTATTTCCTTCAAATGTTGAGACAAGGTATCTTTGTAGCTTTTATAAAGGAAAGCGTGGCTAAGGATGGTGAATAGAATTAAATAGTGGATGATAGGTCTGATTTGGAAATGTAATGGTGGATGATAATGGAATGTATAATGGTGTAGAGATAAATGAATATCAAGATTTTTAGGCACACACAATGTTGTTGATTTTAGATTTAACATAGTTTTGGATGTAGCGGGGCTAAAGACATTTGAATATGATCTTGATAAGACAACCAGATTTTTCTATTATTTGGGCTTAAGAGTAGATACCATCTAAATAGATTGTAGATTGGAAGCTATATTGATTTCATATATGATAATGCCTTCATCAAGTAGTGAAGAACTATTGTGTTTAGTTATTGATGCCTTGAAGAGGTTTTGAATAATGAAGTTTTCTTGATTATCCCATAGTGCCTTTGAGGAGATTTCATGAAAGAACATTGACTTTTGACTTTGATTGTCTTCTAGAACCTCTAAAATTGTTTCACTAGAAGATGTTGAGTTTAAAATTTGATTTCCCCTTAGCACCTTCAAAAAGGTTTCACTAGGATATTATTCTTCTTTTGTATGAATTTGGTCTTGGCCTCCCTAATGTTCTTCAACTGATATGTCACCATTGATGTAGTTTAATAAGGTATGAATCTTTCAGTCCCAATCAACACTTGTTGAATATGGAATGCCAATAAAATGGCTAAGTTGGTTGTCGGCAATGACATGTGAAATAGTAATGGAATGGGGGGAGACAACCCAATACTTGTAGAAGATACTATGAGAACTTGTGTTGAAGCTAAAGTAATCATCCTCAAAAAATATAAAAGGATCATAAATATATTCAAATTAATTTTAAAGGCATGCATAACCAATGTTGTAACAACCATTAATATATTATGATTCTAAAGTTGAGTCTAACTCAAAGGACTCTAAATCTGATGTTAAGACCATATATGATTCAACTTCTGATGATAAATTTGATATTAGTTCAAGAATATAACATAACTTAAATTTTTATTCTCCATTTGGTGTGGATGATACTACAATGATGTTTTATTGAATGTTTGGTATTGGATAAGTAATGGCTTGTGATGGCATAATAGGATCTATAGAGATTGGTTTGTTAAAGTGAGATTCCTTAATGAGTGGAAAAAGTTCAAGATACAACTCATTAGATAATATTTTATCAATGGGAGGATATTTAAAAATATACATATGTTCAAGATAATGATTTTCCCAAAGGTAATTATAGTCATTAAGGAGTGACTCAACAAAGACTAGCTTGTCAGAGTAAGACTCCTCAACAATAGGTATAAGATCAAAAGGTGATTCATCATAATTTGAATCATCAAAAATGGTTATTTCAAGAAAAAACATTATGTCTTGGTTGGTTATCTTTGCCTTGGTTTACAATTAGTTGTAAAAAACTAGTTTTGAATACATCATGGTCTTTGAATCATTAGATCAGTTGGAGGAGTACTAATTGGCTCAATTGGGGATGGAAAATTGGTAGGGGTTTTCTAAATTAGGTAATGGTTGGAAATTTTTGAATAATGGATGATATTTGGATGATTATATGACATCATGGATCTTTATTTCTCACACAATACAAAAGATGAGGTCTTAAAATGGTAATGGTAAGGCATTGTGGAAATTTTTTTATTTCACAAGCCAAAGGATAAGGTCTTGGTATAACAATGGTAGGAATTTTCGGAGCTTAAAATATAAAGGATGAGGTCTTAGAATGGTAATGGTAGTGTTTTGTGGAGCTTGGTTACTTGAAATATCTAAAGGATAAGGTCTTGGCATGGTAATGTTATTCCTTAGATATTGTGGATCTTGGTTATTCACATAATTCAAAGTAGTGTTCTTAGTATTAGTGGGGGATTGGGTGGTAACTAAAGGGAGAGTATCATACATCAACCTACCAAAATGGCTTTGTTTCCCATATTGAGGATTGTAATGAGGATATGGGTCCATCTCACAAACCAATTCTTC
Organism: Torreya grandis; assembly: GCA_037957365.1. Lineage (NCBI taxonomy): Eukaryota > Viridiplantae > Streptophyta > Pinopsida > Cupressales > Taxaceae > Torreya > Torreya grandis. The sequence continues at coordinate 2,962,538 of JARHVA010001422.1, read as the reverse complement.
ACCATAGGGGTCTTGAAAAAATTCAATTAGTGTGGCCATTATATCATAACTTTTATTCTATGTAAATCCATCATAATTGTATCTAGACATATCTACATAAAATATGAAATATCTAAAAAAATATCTTAGAGTTATATAAACTCCAAAAAATAATGCCCAAATGATAAAAGGTTTGAACTTAGTCTAACTTTATCTAGGGGAGTTATATATCCAAATATGGTCTATGATAAAACTTTATATAAAATAATATAATGTCATATACATAATTTAAAATGCCTCACACACAAAAGCTCAAGTGGATGAATAAAAATTGGCATACCAAACTATAAGTACAAAGTGTTCTAAATAAGTTAAATCTAGGAAAAGTAAAAGTTGCTAGGTCTTTTTGCCAAGCATAGCATCAAAAGATAGGATAAAAAAAGGCATGTGCTAGGAATTTTGGCCAAATGTGGCATCAAAATATATCCTTTAAACAAATATGATAATTTAATGTAACAAACATGGAATAGTTTGGCATAGACTAGGAATACATAATGAAAACATGAGTTTGGTCAGTTGGCATAAGTCATAAGGTAAAAGGTATATGGAGAGATAGGATATTTATCCCAAATAAAGGAACAAATAATATTTTTGAAATCTGGATAATGAATTAACCTAAGTTACACAACCCAAAAGAGAAATATCAGTGTTTAAGCCCCAATTAAGCAAGACAAACATAAATTAATCAATATTTGAATTTGAACTTAGAAATGTTAATTAAAAACTCAAATGAGTAAACTAGGCATCTTCAAAAAAAAAATCTAGACAAAATTGAATGGCATAATGGCATAATAAAAATATTCAAAAGACATACATGGCATTGGTTATAAAAAATGGCATAAGGCGCAATGTAAACAAGTCATGAAATGAATTGAGCAACATAATAGTGTTATCACAACTTAAAGATGTAATCAATGGTTGGTTTCATGAATCAAAGACTCAAAATCTTGAAATGATTTGGGTAGTGTAACGTTACCCATTTCAATCAAGTGACACACATAACAAACAAGTTTGGCAAAATTTTTAAGGCAAAGGTGTGTAATAAAATGGCCACCATAGTTCCTCTTTAAATAAAGGAGTGGTATATAAACAAAACTCAATATGACATGGTATAACAAACAAATGTTTTTAACTCAAAAGACCAAGAAATAAAAGGATGAAATGACATAACATATAAATGTAATGTCCTAGATCCTATAACAAAAAAGATTGGTCAAATGGGGTTGAATAAAACTATAGTTTTCAAATGTCTAGATTGGTCACAAGAATGGATAACATTAGATATTCCTCACATCAATTGAGTTCATATCGATTAAATTAATATGCAAGGGTCTATTCATTTTCATATCAATTCCATCTATGGACTGCCTAGTGGAATCCCCTAGTTAACCAGACCAAACTCATGTTTTTTATGAAAGTAGAGGTTATCCACTTAACCCCTTAGCTCTTGCAGTATGTACACCATGATTTGTATACCCCATCATGGAGCAGGGTTGAAACACTATCAAGATATGAAACCCTAGGTCAATGCTTCCCTAAAAAAGTCATGAATAAGCTATGAAATCCCCATCATAATCCAAATTTCATGAAAGAAAAGACTAAGTGGAAAGACTTTAGAGGTTGATTTTAGATCACCCAAACCATACAGGTTTTGGGAAGAGCCTAAACAACATTTTTTTCATGCCTTAGACTAGGAAAAAAGTACAAGTGAGAAGGCACTTTTGGTCACACAAGTTCCCTATAGGGAATGGGGGTTGAGCATACACACACTCTTTATTTTGAACAAATAAACAAGTTTAAATAAACATGGCATAAAATGAATGTTTTACACAACATGAACTAAGTGATTTTAATTTAATTTTAAGTCACAATTAATGAAATGTGTTGTGAATTTTTTGGTCCCCTTGGCATTAGCTAAAACTTGAAAAAAAATTTAAAAATATCTAAGGCATAAAAAATGAACTATGTTCTTTTTAAACACCAAAAGATGAAGTAAACAAGATTAAAACACATTCAAATTTGATCTTTTCCTACTTTTATGCACCAAATGAAATGTTTTGATGAAGTTCTTTGACCCCTTGGCTTATTTTTAAAACTTGTAATAACTTTGACAACATAAACAAAGTGAAAACACCCATGTTTATTTTAAGCACTTAAAATAAAATGTTCAAGATTTAGCTACATTCATTTTAAACACCCAAAATGAAATGTTCATGAGTTTAAAATTACAAATTCATTTCTATTTCTACCTTAGATCTATAAGGGTTAGAAAGTTTGGCCCTAATTTGAAGCAAAATCAAGGATGAGCAAATAATATTTAAGAATATACCTCTCAGGTTTTCTCTATATTTTTCACACAGAGATCTATATCGGTCAAATATGACCAATGCCAGTTACCAAGGACCTGATGCTAGTTGGTAATAATTATTACCGATTAATAAGGACCAAGATCAATTACCTGTGAACTTGGATTTAAAACAAACATGATGTAAAACATTAGTTTTCTCAAAATATGATAAAACTTTCTCAAAATCTATAGAATAGTGATTAAATAAAGAGTATAAAGGTCAATGAAACCAAGAAATAACCATTAAGAATGATAAAAAGATTCAAAATGTAATTTTTAAAATTATTTTTCACCCTATAATGGTGGTTACCTAGAACCAAGCTTGGTTAGGTAGAACTGATGTTGGTTATACCTAACTGTTATTCATCACTGTGTAGATCCAAGTTAGCACAAAAATAAAAAATATGGTAAAAATAAATCTAAAACTTTAATTTTGAATATATTCAAGCATTCATTTAAAAAATTTGAAGTTGCATCTTGGTCTCCTTGGTATTTGGGATGCATTTAGGTTCCACTAGGCATGCCATTTTTGATCATAGGAATTTGACAATAGAGAGGAGGTTAGAAAATGTGTTAGTTTCATAAAACAACAATGAAATCAACACACTAACAAGCTAAAATATCTAATCCTAGATCTAAGGGGGAGCATAGTGAAAAAGATACATATGAAATCATGACTAAAATTTAGAGAATGACAAATCCCTTACCTTCCTTTAGAGATCTAAGTGATTTTTTTGTGGCTTTCTCAGCTTATGCTCAAAGACTCTTTGGTAATGGAGTTTGACTATCTCCTTCTCTCCTTGGCACCATGGTTGGGTCATGGATTGGCTTATACTTAATGTGGATTGAAGTGGATTTTGGCTTATGATTTTGGCATTATAACACTATTTTTTTCAATATTTATATAAAAATTGCATTATAACTTTACTCTATCCAAGATCTCCAAATGAAGAGAAAAATTCTTGTATTTATATGCTTAGGAAGTAACCCTAGCTCAAGTTAAGTTAAAGTGTAGTTCAAACATGGAATGGGTTCAAACTTAACATAAGTGAGTTGATTAACCCTAGTATAGTTAAAAGGTGTCAAAATCTCATGATTTTTAATGAATAGGCATGGATGAGATATTTTGAGATATTTACAAAGGATTGACAACTCACAAAAGGTAATCATGAAAATATAGAATACTCTTGATTTTTAGATTTTCTTTTTAAAAATTACATTAATTACACATGGATAATTTAAATAGAATTTATTTTGGTTTAGAATTTTAATTAATTATTCTTAAGCTTTTTAACATTTTCAAGATTTGATTTTATGTGTGTACTTTCCCCATTTAATAAGTCTATAGGCATATTTCATGTTATGTTGTCACATGATGGTTATAGATGAATCTATGAGAGTTTTTTTTCTTATGGTGGGATACCCAAATTAGGGATGTATCAATGAGATTATAAGCTTTGAATAATGATTCATAAGTAAATTTAGGATGTTTAGTGATTCTATAGTCATATAAAATAAAAAAAAATTGGTAACTTGAGCATGGATTATGACATCAAATCCTTAGGTTCCTCTTTCTTTCTCTCATGACCCTCATAGAAATCTTTGTACTGATTCCCAGTCGTTCATAGGCTTCCAAACTTGATCCCAATTGAGCTAGATCCCTTTTTCCATGACTAATCCATCCCCCTAGGTCTCGTTAATTGAGGATGATAGCACCACACTTGGACTATAGTGCCAGTGTCACTCTTGTCCACTTTCGGTGCTCCTATCCAAGTGCATTTTTGGCCCCAACAGTCATTTTTTTCTAGTTACCCATCTTTTTCCTTGTCAACCTAATGTGAGTAAATTCAACCCATGACCAATATATCCCTATAAAATCCCATTCAAATATCATTTGGAAAGGGTTGGCAATTATCACTAAGCAAGCAAGAATACAAGCAAGACTAACAAAAAAATCTTCCCTATTCTCTACATATAGCCATTTAATATACTTAAAAGCTTATGTAAATCCTTACACTAGTCCCTAAACACCTCAAGTACATCTGATTTAGTATTTTTCATATTCATACACTCAATTTCACAAAGCACATAATGTGGGAGAACTACAAATGTCTTGATCCCTCTTCAAAGTATTAATATGTAAATAGTGTGCCCACATAAGAGGTGTGGATACACATTCAGTGAACCTTACACACACTAATCCCCTCTCTTTCCTAAAATTAGTCCAATCATAATGGAAGATAGGATTTTAAGATAAAATTTTATCTACAAGGAGATCTATAGACTTCTAGTTATCAAAACTTCATAGACAGGGTCACATAGACCCGATCAACAAAACCTAGAAAGCTCAAATCCTTAGGATAATAATGACAAAAGGGGACTCCAATGATAGTGAAATTCCTAATCACTTTCAACACTCGTATCCAATCACAAAACAAATTTTAGATCTTAGTTTATGATAGTGTCCCAGTCTTTCATAGTGAATTCCAACCTCTGCCTCAGTTAGATCATCTAGTTTCTAGCTAAGTCTTATTTTCTTTCCCTTATTACTATTTTTAGAAAGATTTAAATTATAATCTAATTTACATAAATTAGTAGCTTAATTTTGAATATTTATTTATTAATTTTAATAATTATACCCTTTAAATAATTTAGGAATAATACACTAATATTCCTAAAAATTCTTAAATCATTTAGTGAGCCCGACTTACTTCATTTGCACATAAAAATGCTAGAAACCGTAGGGTAAATTTTTCTACTAATATTTCCTACATATTTTTTTAATTTTTTACCTACATAATAAAATAAAAAATTAACATTAAATTTTTTAGTAATTTTAAAATAATTTTCTTTCAAATCCTAGTTGTCCATACTAGATCCCAGTATTTTTCCCAATAATTTTCCAATACTTTTTTGAAATTTTACTACCATATTTAACTCCAAAAAATCCATTCAATATTCAAAATTCAATAGTAATTTTTAGAAATATTTATTTTTCCAAACCCTAGTTACGTATAATAGGTCCCATTAAATCACTAATTTTCTAATAAATTTCTAATTTTTTACTTGCATATCTAACTCAAAAATTCACTTCCAATTTAAAAATTTCATAGTATTTTTTCAAAAAATTATCTTTCAATCCCTAGTTGCCTATACTAGGTCCCAATTTTTCTTGAGGTATCACCTTACATCTATAATTAGATTGAAAAAATGGATCTCACTTATTTACAAAATTTTATTACATTTCTTGAAAATAATAAGGAGACCATACTTGGTCCTATTATGTACATGAATGATCAAGTCTATCATATGTTAGTACAAAGTTTCATTCTTTACATTTCATGCTTATTTTTCATTATATGGATGATGTTAAGAAATTTAAAATTAAACATGTTAAGATATATTTTACATCACCTCCCTTGGAACCTCTACCCCATGCCGAGTCATGTTGCATGGTTCATTTTACCCTTCCTCAGGTCATCACCCATTGCCAAAGAACCTAGTTGACACCCTTTGTCCCTCCACCACCTTGACCTATCGATTATCTTTGCTCTCCTCTCATAACCACTACTAGTCCAATATAGATAGTATCTAATGTAGTTAGAGTTGTTACTTGATGTGTCACCATGCCTCCTCCACCTAGTTAGGAGCCTTGCCACCCTCCTATTCCTTCTTATCCTAGGCCCGATCCACCTACATAGGTAGACCCACAAAAGTCATATGATATTGTTGATTAGTTGAGAAATACACCAGCTAAACTTTTAGAAATACTTTATAAATCCAATGTGTTTAATGATATTATCTATGAGGCACTCACTCAGACTTCTATTCCCATTGATTTAGAGACTTCTTATTTTGCATTAATGGTCAAAAATTTAAAAACCATAGAATATGAAATTTATTTTAATCATGAGGACATACCTTTTTAGATAGTTATTGATCAAAATTTACCACTATTCATACAAGTTCAAGTCAAAACCAGTGCAGTAAAGAGAGTTCTAGTTGATAGTGGTTCTGTACTTAATATATGTAATATAACATTCTTACAAACCATGGTCATAGATATGACATCCATGTAAAAATAATATAAGAATATTAGAGGGTTTGATGACATACCAAGATAGACATTGGGTACTATTATTTTGGATATCATGGTAGGACCCAAAACCCTCTCTACATAGTTCTAGGTCATGCCAGGTCCACTTCATTATAATATTTTACTCGAAAGACCCTAGATACATGATATGGGAGTAGTTCCTTCTAATATTCATCGATGTGTTAAGTTTTTCCATGAAGGATACCTATACACATATCTAATAGATAAGCAACCATTTAGATATTATCAAACTACAAAGTCATCTTCAACTATTTTTCCAAATGGGACACCTCATATCATAGTTTAGCCACCACCTCATTGTATTTATCTTGATTATATACATACACATGAGGTTGGAGAGACTATCAATTCTTACACTCCTTCACTTATAGTTGTGTCCTTTGATTCATATATTCAAATAGTCATAGTAGTTTTAACCATTTTAGCTACTTCATTAGTCATGATTCCTAAACCTATAATAAGTATACATTCACTGATAGTAGTCCTAGTAGTACTAGTTGATTTTATAGACATAATTACTCCATTAATTATAGACACTCTCACATCATCATTATCTTCTTCTACTACTATAGTTGATGAGGCTCGCATATCATAGTTACCCTTTGTGGTAAATTTTGAGTTACTATATGTATATGATGTTGATATAGATTCCCAAGCTTCTTCAGATGATGATACAACACCCACACTCATAGATGACTATTTATGTGGGTTGAGATTTACATTAGTAGGCCCTAGAGAGTACCAAGATGAATGTAGAGATCTCATTACACATCCTACATCACTCTTAACATCTCACACTACATTCACAATATATACTCCACATTTGTGGCCATAAACAAATCATTCGACACATAAAATTCACATGGTTACCTCTATGGATATAAATCCAATAATTCATATTTAGGTAGGAAACACACAACATCAACCACATATTATGTTATAAATATTACATGATCATGTATTAATCACATTACCTATAGTACACCATATATCTATTAGGATATTATCATAGCAAGATGGTCACCCATTTTGTCTTTTTCATAAGATCACAGGCCATGATATAAACTCATGTACAAATTTATAGTAGAGATTGGATAAACTACATGTTTAGGGTATTATTTAGATTATAGTACCACCAGCACAACTCCACCACTTCAACTAAAGAAATCTACTACTAGATCTAAACATCTTATAGAAGAATCAACATCTCCACCACCAAAGTAACCTTTAGTTCATCTTCAGTAGGATGACACCATGAACACAACATATGTAGCATATGATCATACTTATGATGATGATTGCAAGGCATTTGATGATGGTTGATATCCTTTACTCCATCTCCATCTCCAATTAGTTCTATATTTGGAACCTTTACCCCCTCCAACCTAGTCTTTTTTGTCATTATGTACATATTGATTTATTCATGTGCTTGTATATAACCTTTTTTTTTCAAATTTTTATACATAGCTTTCTTGTAATTACTTACACATGTTTTCTCAATATTATTGGTACATAATCTCCTCATGCTTTATGGAACATAGTTCCTTTTAAAATTCTTATACATAGTCTTCTTGTAATTGATTGTACATAGGTCAATAACTCAAAAAACCAAAAGTAATATAACATTTCAAAAACACAAAAACATTCAAATTCATCAAAACACCAAAAACATTTAGATTATATTCATTATCCATGCTTTACATTTCTAATACTATGATAGACTTACATTTGTTATTTTATGTTATTTTTTTATTCATTTATCTACATTACCATGCTTCACTTGATCTACTTTGAGTGTACGTAGTGACATCTAGCTCTTTGATTTCTTCACTCTACCCATCAAGGGAGCATCCTACTTTTACATTCAAGACAGATATCGATACATTTACCCACTAGGGGGAATCTTCTACATGACTACACCATCTAGGTTATGTCATTTATATACCACACACTCTAGTTATCATGATGATGTATATTATTTACTAGCTTACATAGATTTATTTATCGACACTCACTAGTATATAACACTTATGTATTTCTTAGCATATACCTAGTCTTTTAATACATGTCTTGCATACTTTCACTTCTTGATTTGATTAGTTAGATGTAATTGTATTTCCAGTTTTTACATGCTTTCTTTTCTTTCTTTGTGTAGCGAGATGTGATTGTATTCCTCACTTCCTATTTTGTCTCTTGTATGTGCCTTAAGAAATTTAATAATATCATTTGCTTCTATTATTGTGTGTGCCTTTATCAATGTCCTTTGTATAAACTATTTCATGTGATGGTGGCCCTTATGCCAACCCTTGCTTGTTATAATTATATATGTATATAACATTTGAACATGCCTTGTATGTTTGTTTTCTAGTTTGAGTGATATGTTCCCATGTCCCTTATTTTCTTGGCCTCTTGGCCACCCTTGTATGATTCTTGCCTTGTGTGCTTGATTACTTCTCATTATTTTCAATGCCATAATCCACATCATGCATTATCTTGATTTCTTGGATGCCATGATGGACATCATACTCCATCCCTCCTTGCCAACTAACAACTAACTAGAATTCCTATTCCAATTCAATATATTACACATGTTATTACATTGTTATATCTATCTATGCATACCCTTTTTGATCTAAAAATCTATCAATATAAACCATGATATATCTTAAGATATCTTATCGATTATCATTGATATATCATGTATCTTTGCAACATAACACACTTGTAGGGATCTTTATATTGAGGGCAGTGATTTTATGGACTTATTTCCTACCCTCAAAAGAGATAATAACAAATAAGGGGTTTTTAATAGAGATCAAATCTCTTAATGGTAAAAAATCAACATTGAACACATCCAAAACAATAACTAGACATCAAACTAGTCAGAATAGACCAAACATATAGTTAAAATGCTAGAATAGTGATTAGATTTAGCCCAAGACAATAGTGACAAGATTATAATATATATTTAGTGCCATTACTATCCATTTTTAGTGCTCCTATCCAAAAAACAACAATTTTTATTTAAAAGTAGGTAGAAAAGTAGGTTCAACTACAATTTTGCATAGTCAAACTAGTTTAGAATTAGTAATTTTCAATACACTTTTACTTAGAGAATCCTGATATAGGAGAAATCATGTATGACATGATGGCTCTCACTTTTAGTTTTAGATATAATAGTTGGTATAACTTTTAGATCATAATCCATATTTTAGACACCATTTATTGAGGCCAATGTGTGTGACACATTTGTTTTCTTTTCTTTCTATATTCAACATTACCTAGGTAATTTTAATAGTTACATGCCTTATTCCATCTGTAGGTGGTTGGCATCATTTTAGAATGGCTTTCATACAAGCCTAGTGCATCAGTTTTAGAGTGGATTTTATATAAGCCTAATATCTATCTTTTGGAATGGCGAAGAGTGGCCTATTTTATAGCATACATTTAGTTATCCATGCCAACATTATCATATTATATATCATTTATGGGCTTCATTAACCATCTCATAAAACACACATTTCATACTAATATCAATTCATAGATTTACTTCACAAGGCAATGATGGAGCCAAAGGACTAGATAGACTTTCTATTCTTGAGCCACCTATTTAGAGGGACTATACACATAGTACAAACATTGATTAACACATGAATGACCATGTAGCTTCACTTAGTGGGTGAAGATGGAGCCAATGGGCTATATTTTACATTCTTGAGCCACTCTCAAGGAATTGAGCATTCAACTCCATTTTTGATATTACTCTCGGTTCATCACACATTAAACATCACCCAACATTACTCAATAGCATAATAGGTTTTATATTGGTTTACATACTTGATGAGGTGTATTCATTCCTTTTTGTTCCTCTCTATTTTACCTAGCTTTGTACATTCCTATTATAGATATAATGTATCTAATAAGAACTGATCTACTCATTAATTTTTCTTATAGATTCATACTTCACAGCTTGCTCTCTCTCTATGCACACCAAACATCACACAAGCTTCATGGACTTCACCATTATAGGTAAGTTTAGGTAAACTTTCTATTTTTCCCTTTATCCTAGTATTATTGCTTTGATGCATCACTAGAATAAAGGGGGGAAAAGTAGTTATATAAAATGAAAAAATTGGTAACTTGAGCATGGATTGTGACATCCAACCCTTAGGTTCCTCTTTTGTAATCTCATGACCCTTATAGGCATCTTTTCACTGACTCCCAGTCATCTTTAGTCTTCCAAACTTGATCCTAGATAAGCTAGACCCCCTTTTCTATGACAAATCCATCCACCTAGCTCTTGTCAGTTGAAGACAATAGTTCCAAACTTGGAATATAGCACCAATGCCACTCATGTCTACTTTTGACACTCTTATTTAAGTGAATTTTTGGCCCCAATGGTCAGTTTCTTATATTTCCCTATCCTTCTCCTTGTCAGCCTAAAATGAGTACATTCAACCCATGACCAATAGATCCCTATAAAAGGCCATTTTAATATCATTTGTAAAAGGTTGGAAAATATCACTAAGTAATCAATAATACAAGAAAGACTACTCAATAAATCTTCCTTATTATTTACATACAACTAGCCAATATACTTAAAAGCTTATTCAAATCTTGACACCAGTCTCGAGACATATCAAGTATATCCAATTTAGCATTTTTCATAGTCATACACTCAATTGCATAAATCACATCAAGTGAGAGAACTACATATGGTTTGATACCTCTTTAGAGTATTGGTATGTAGGTAGCATGTCCACACAAGGGGTGTGGATACACATTCAATGAATCTTACACACACTAACCCCAATTTTTATTGACATTGGTCAAAACACAATGGAAGATAGGGTTTCAAGATAAAATCTACTCTATAAGGAACTCTACAAACTTACAATTGTCAAAACTTCACAAACGGGGTCACATAAAACCAAAATATAAAACTAAAAAAGCTCAAATCCTTAGGACAATAGTGGTAGAGGTGGAATACAGTACCAATGCCACTCTTGTGTATTTTAAATGATCCTATCCAATCAAAAAATTAAGGTTATATCTTATTTTGTGATAGAGTCCTTATCCTAGATATTGAATTCCAACCTCTGTCTCAGTTGGATTAGCTAGTTTCCAACTAAGTCTTTTTTCTTTCCCTTTTTCTATTTTTAGAAAGGTTAAAATACAATCTAGTTTACATAAATTAGTATCTTAATTATTAAATATTTATTTAATAATTTTACTACTCAGACTCTTTAACTAATTTTGGAATAATACACCAATATTCTCAAAAAAATTTAAATCAAATTCTTAGGCTTAATTTGTAATGGCTGATAAGAATCAATCTAAAATTTGGTTGAAAGCCATTGGTGGCTAGTTTTAGGTGTCAATAACGGGCAAACAAATTGGTATGTATTCCGTTCATATCATTATAATCCTAAGTGAAAGATTTTTGTGTCTTACCAATACATCAAACACTTTACTTTCTTGTTGGTCAGTTAACTAGCTATTAATATTCAATAGTTTACTAGGATGGATTTTAATTTGTTTAGTACCTAAAATGACAAAATTTACCTTCTTGTATTCACTCATAAAAATATTCAATGGTCATGGATGTGGTAGTATCATGCTAAATGTAACCACATCCTTATAGAAGTTTTCACTTTTAGAGAGCAAGTTGGTCAGTGGACAACGAAAAACATTTAAAAATGAATTATGCCTTTCTTGAGCCCCATAAAATAAATATTGTTAGATATATTATGGAAAACATAACATGTTTGGGGGACTTATAACATTGTCTTGGTTCTCAAAATTGAATCTAAATTCTTTCCATTCATTATTGTGCATCTTCAAAACTAAGAAATTAGTCTTCAGAGCTAAGTTATCATCATTCAGAGCTAAGCTATTAGTCTTCATAGTTAGGTTTTTAGACTTCAAATCTAAGCTATTAGACTTCAAAGATAGGCTATTAAAATTGAAATCTAGGATGTCAAACTTTAGAGTTAGGTTGTCTTGGTCCAAATCTTTTGTTATCTATTCCTCAAATTATTGGACATGTTATATGGTAACCATGGCTAAGGAAGATACACTATTATGATTTTTTTAGGTTGATCCACCTCTATCTATGTATAAAGATTCATTTAGTGTCAATCAAGTAGATAAAGTGAGATTTATTTTGCATGTATTCCATTGGAAATGGTCATATTACTATATCTACAATCAATTCATGCTACAACTATAGCTAATCAAAGTCTTCCAAAAGTAATTGGATACCCTACCTTCATGGGTTTATGTTGAAGTACCATGAAATATATAGGCTATTACTAGGATTCTATGGTTAATGGAATAGTTTTTATTGTTCCTTTAGGAAAATTAGTGGATTAATCTACCATTTGAAAATTTTTAATGGTAGGCTGAAGCCCTATAGGGGATAAATATTCTATAGTTTTGACAATCATTATGTTTATGGTAGCACCTAGATCTACTAGCACATTTTGTATGGACTTGTTCCCAATTGTCACTATCATCATGGGACTACCAGAGTCTCTGTATTTAGGAATACGTATGCTTCCTACTATTAAATCAATAATTTTTCCAATTACCTAAATTGTTTTAGGATATTGTTTCTTTCTGCATGGTGTTTTCATGCACAATCCTTTAATTATTTGATTCAATTTAGGAATATCTTTAATATCTATTAATAGTGGAATTTCTATCTTCATCTCTCTTAATCCTTGCATCAATTTAAAACCTTCCCTAATTATTTTTTCCTTAAGTCTCTTAGGAAATGGAACAGTAGGGGGATCTTGAATTGTGGTTGCTGTGATTAGAGTTATGGTGTCTTCTACCCTATCTTCATTTGATTCTTGGATTATAGGTGACTCAAGAGTGTTTTCATGAGTGGGAGTTTAAGTTTTGGTAATGTGTGAAACTCCTACTACTTTTCCTAAATTTAGATGAACATTATTACACTTAGTTGAACCACTTACAACATTACTTTCTTGGTCAACTCCATAAAGAAGAGTATTTTTCCTATTCTTAAGATTTTCTACTAGTTGGGCAGGTACCTGTGGTTGGTTAACCTATTTCTCAATTAGTGGTGGCTAAGGTTGTGAAGGAATCAAATCATACTATGGAGGAAACCTTTTATGCATTTGATTATGATACCATTATTGATTTTGCCATTGAGGTGGTAACTATTGTATCAAATCTGGTTGTTGGTTTTACTACTTTGCCTAGGGTTGTGAAGGATTTTAAGGAATCCCCCACATTTGTGGCATATATTCTTGAGTAACCCATGGTTTTAGTTTTGGTGGTGGCCCCACATTTTTGGTGTGACTTGTCTAGCCCATAGTGTCATCCATGGATTGGGGGGAAATATTGGACCAAATTGATTTTGAGGTTGGGAGTACTAGTTTCCTTATCTTTGGATAAAGTTCTCTTTTTTGATTGCATGTAATACTTATTTTACCTATTTTCTCATGGTAAGAAGATAATTATATTTCTTGGTGTCATGGTCTAGGTCATAAATACCACATATCTCTATTTTATCTAAAGGACAATCTTTTAATGCATGTTTAAACCTACATCTAGGATAATATATTGACAATTATTTATAATTAGTGTCATTAGCCTTTTCTTTGATACCATCTAATTTGGATGTTAATTTCAGTATAATATTTATTTTTAAATTATAAAATTATTATATTAATTAGTTAATTCTAAGTGATTTTCCTAATCATGATTTCCTTATGCTAGGTCTTGTCATAGAATAATAAGTACATAATGTTGAAATCAAATGAAAGGTTAACTTATCAATGTCACCCTTTCCCATTAGGTTCAAAAGATCACATGCATAATTAATTAGGACTTGAAGAAATATTGTCTTGATGACCTACTATGTGAGTTGGTAACCACTCCATTTATGGTAAAATATAAACCTATCAAGGTAATCTTCTAATGTTCCATCTTCATTTTGTCTAATCTTGAAAAATATTCCTTTCATTCTTTGACTCTACAATAATCTTGATATTTATCAAGAAATATAATATCCATTTCTTCTTAAGTAATTATAGAATTACCATCAAGGCCCATGAACCATCTCATGGTTTCATCCTTATGTAGATGGGAATATCTTCAAATTTTGATTGTCATTGACATAGTCATATGTTTGGTAGATAACCTAAAATTTGAAGAGGAATTGATATGGATCCTCTAAGTATCTATCTCTAAAAGTAGGTAAAATAAATTGCAAGATATTTTTAATGGAATTTTTATCATTAGACCCAAGTTGATTGGATAGGAAAATGTTTTGTCTTGTTAAGGCTACCTATCAGAGTTTTCTACATGTGCATGATCATCTCCCATATTTTCTTCCAAAATTTGGTTATCAATCCAATCCATGTTCACTTTTTGGGATCTTAACCTATGGTATACTAGCTCAAGAGGATAATATTCATTGGTGATTAGATATTTTTCTTATAGATCTTTTGGATCAAATTTGAATGTTCCAGAAAGAGGATTCTTAGGATCAACTCTTCCTATAGGAGAGTATGACTTGTATAGAATTATTCTTGTAGGATTTTTTTGTGAGTATGAACCTTTTTTATTATAAGAATCATAAAAATTTTGTATATGACTTTCAATTTCCTTTCTTTCACTTCATGATCTTTCTAGTAAGGATATGATCTTCTCTTCTTGTTTTATTTGGGAATATTTAGAGATAAGCCATCCTTGATAATATCTTAGGAAATTCATAAATTTAAGGAGTCTTTTATTGGTTTTTTTTTTTGTTTTTTTTGGGTATATGAATGTTTTTGAATTTTCCATATAGAACTCTAATATAGGATCTCACTAACACTTTTAGATTAACTAGTCCTTGAAAATGGTGCCAAAAATGATAAGTTGTCACTATACCTTTCATTTAACCAATTAATGGATTGGTGCCATTTTATACTAGGGAAAATGTCCAAGGCTATATGCAATGATATGTTGGACATTTGATTTAATAGTTCAGTATTTGGGTGGTGTTTACTCTATTATTGATGTCTAAATCTAAGGTTAGCAAACAAGATTATGATCCAATGTTGTAAAAAAGGTAAATTTATAAAGTTTTAATAATTTAATATCCCCTATAACATTCCCTATTAAAATAATTATTTGGTTAACAACATCAACATCCATAACTTAAAAATCTTGCATAAGACACTACAATGTCTTCACTCGACTTGCCCAACTGGGTAAGACAGTACTATGTTTCAAAATATGAGAATGATGATTGCCTATTATCACCTAGACTACTTCCTAAGAGATTCTAAACATGGAAATGATTCAATAAACTTCCCTATCAACTTTACTCTTATGAGAATTCAAAGACACTTTGTATAAAGGAAACTCAATTTTATTGAACTAAAACAAACTTTGCATTCGATCAAATGACACTTGTATTAAAAGAAACTAACTTTGAGTTAAAAAAGAAATCACATTTTACATTGAAAGAGAAATAAAACTTATAGTAAAATGATAAATACTTGTATCAAAATAACTACACATTTAAACTATAAACTATAAATACCAATTGTATTGATCTTTGGAGAGAAGTGGGCCCTTGCTCCTTCTTTAGAATAGGATAAACGTTTACTCAATAATTAAATGAAATGTTTTACTTTATTATCAAAAGGAATGTATATAAATTCTATGAATTCTATTATAAAATTACACTTTAATGTTTCTTCTCCCTATTACTTCTTACTTTTAGCCTGTAATGAGAAGGAGACAAGTACTTAAAGCACACCTCAATGACCATTCTCAAAATATAAAATTTGGTGATATAAATAGCCAAATCTACTTGTTCAAAATAAAACATCTAAGAATCAGATCCCATGCTTATAAGAGGCATTATAACTAATTCAAATAGTAATATACCAATTATAACTAACATATAACTAAAGAGATTATGTCTTGATTTACAAAATAGAAATACAATTATTTTTGAATCACTTTAGACTATTACTTTGAATAGTAATGTCTAAAATAAGATATATAAAGATGGAAAATCTATATATGTACAATAGTTATCTTTGGATTTTCTATATTGATATATAAAGTGTAGTTGGGCATATTCAAAGCATAGCTAGACATCTTTAAAGCTCAGATGGATAGGTCTTCAAAGCTTCATTAGAACATATTCAAATCTACTTGGGTGGATATTAGAAGCTTTGATGGAACATATTCATAGCTATATATCTTTAGAGCTTGACTAAGGATATTCAAAGCTCACTACGTTATATACTGAGTCTTCAAAAATTTTGCCAAAAAGGTATTGCAAAAACTGTTGATGACTTCTTAAAATAATCCTACTATAGATATGTATCTCTCTATATAAAACTTTACTCATTTAATCCAAGTTAGACAAAAATAATGAGATAGAGAATAAAAAATGTATCACGTACAAATAAAAGATAATTGCACTTATTTCTTACATAGATGAGACCTTAACTATTAATTATAATGCAATATAAAACCAAGAGGTAACACTTATGGATAATTTATATGAGATATAATGAGCTATATAAAATTCTAATCACTATTTACTATATTAGTTGAGGCATTATTTATTATGAAAAGTTTTATACTAAATTAGAACGTGATTGCCTTACTATCAACTTCATAGATGAAAATTTTGTCACTATATGCTTTATAAAACCACTTACATCATTGTCCACTCTGATCCACTTCATCATTTCTTATCCAAAACATTCTTATCTAGAGATAGAATTGATAAATAGATGGTCCTCTTAATGGAATTTGATCTTTGAATTGTTATACAAAATTTGTCAAAAGGAAAGTTATCACCAACCTACTTGTAGCAACACCTATAACAAATATAAATCACCTTTAAGATGATCTCCCTGATGACAACATTCTTTATATTGAAGTTCTTAACTAGGATATCTCCCTAAAAGATTATTTACATAATCTCACTACTGATTTAGAGGTAAATAATCAAGAAGATACCAATATCATTACCGATACTACTAAATCCAAAGTAGTTATCGAAGAGCTCCCTAAAGTTACACTTGATTTACATGAAGGCTTATGGATGCTCCTCTTTGGTGTTACCAACTACCTCTAAAGAGATGGGATAGGTTGTACTCAAATAAACCCAAATGGTAATGTCATTCCTCTATCATTCAGACTAAATTTTGATGTTACTAATAACATGGTTGAATATGAAGGTCCCACTTTAGGTATGAAATCAGCACATGACTTGTATATCCCACATATACATGCTTTGGGTGACTCAAAACTTATCTTCCACTAGGTGAATGATAATTATTAGTGTAAAATTAAAAATCTAGGTGATTATCATCAAATTAAAACCATACTTGCCAAAGTGTTTGATTTTTTTACCATTGAGACATTTTCAAGAGATCAAAATTCCACAGTTGATTTTCTTTCTTCTTCAGCATCTCTATTTCATCATCATCAAATACTTAATGATTCCCAATTTCATATCGAAGTAATAAACTCCCCTTCTTCTATTCAACCAAATTATTCTCTTATTTTTCACATTACGGCCATGACTATTTTACAAATGCCATGGTACAAAAAAATCATCCAATTCCTTGAACATCAAACCTATCCTCCAAACACATATTCTCATAAAAGGAATATAAAAAATAAAAAATACTTTAAACATGTCTTATGATATAACACCCTTTATTTCTATAATGCATAAGGTACCCTACTTCTCTGTGTGATGTAAGAAGAGGTTCTTCCTCTCCTTGAATAAACACATGGGGGTGTTTATGGCTATCACTATAGTAGACATGATACAACACACAAATGCTTATATATGTGATACGTTTGGCCTACCATAGAGAAATATACTATAATTTTTTGCCAAAAATTATAATTTTTCCAAATTCATGATTATCTAATCCATTTTAAACTAACTGAGCTCCATAATATTGAGTTTCCTTAGCCATTATCCATGTGGAGATTAAATCTCATTTATAAATTACCTCAATGAAAATATGGTCATGTTTTTATGATTATTACTACTGAATATTTTATTAAATGGGTAGAATTCATGCCTCTTGGTAATGTCATAAGAACCACTATTTATAAACATATCCTTAACAAATCATTTTTCACTTTGGTGTTTTTAATACTATCATTTTTGATAATGGTGGCAATTTAAAAAATAAGGATGTGAAATAGTTATTTTTTAAATTTAAAATTTCCCACAAATTTTCCAAACCTTACCATCCACAATGCAATGGCCAAGATAAATAAAATAACAAAATTATCAATAAAATATTACAGAAGATCATCTAATAAACCCACTCTTATTGGCATCTTTACTTATACCCCACACTTTGGACTTACTATATTAGCATATGTACTACCACTAGGGCAACACCATTCTCACTAGTATATGGTTATAAATTTGTCTTAAAATTATAATTCAAACTCCCATCTTTATGTATTTCTATTCACAATATCATTCCTAATGAATAATTATGTGAATCACATATTCATGCCCTAGACCTTCTTGATGAACATAATTTAGCTTATTTTCAACATAACCATAAATACAAGGCTCGTCTTAACAAACAACATAATAAAAAGGTCAAAGTCCACACTTTCAATGTTGGTGATGTTGTCCTCAAATTAAACTACACCCATGATAAAGAAGGAAAATATGCCCAAAAATTGTGGGGACCTTATTTAGTAAAAGACATTCTTGGTCCTATTACCTACTATCTATAAACAAATGAAGGCCATGCTTTCAAAGAACCCAATAATGCATAATTTTTGAAAAAATATTTTTCTTAAATATTTACCTTTTTTTTCATATTTCTATACATTTTCCTACTAAAATTTCCTATAGGACTTCTCCAATGATCTCACCCTCTGTAATAGTCTATTTTATACACAAACCTTAATTCCTTCCTTTGATCCTTTGGTTTATTTAATTCATGATTTTCATTGTAATACCATGGACCCAATTTTTCTCATGAATACCTTTTTATTTCATACATACATTTTCATGTGTTTTCTATTTCTTTTTACAAGTTTTTTATTTTTTAATGCATTTTGCACCCACTTGGGTTTTTCTTGAATTCAACTTATACACAAGCACTCAAAGAATATAAAAAATATGAGGGACCTATTTCATATTCTCAAATCACCATACTCATCCTTGAACATATTAATCCATGCAAACTCTAAATATCAACCAAGCATTCTTCAAGCATCCTAGAACAAGCACATTGCAGACTTTGTCATTATTACTTAGAAAGTCAAGGTACTTCATCCACACCAGAACACATTCATGACATTACCATGAAATCATTGATAACTATATAAAAATATCCCCCTTTGTCATTAATGTCAACACCCATCAATATATAAATATATAACTCACCTTCTTTTTCTCTTCAAGCACTCTCACAACAAGAACGTTCTTCCCCTTTGACACAATGATAAAGTGGGCATAATATGATCTTAAGGGCCTAAAAAGAATAACAACATGAGAGGACCATCTTATAAATATGATATAAATCTTCCCTTACCTTAAGGCTACCTTTTTATTTGCCTTGATTACTTATTCTTGCTCCATGCCAACACTCTCTTCAACCAAACACTATAACCCATCAATAAAGAACACAAAAATATTGAAAAATGATAGAAATCACAAAAAAAGGTTCTAAAAGGGACCCCCCAAGATATATAATCCATTTCACTTCTTGATCATCTTTAAATCTTCATACACCATAAATGGCCACTTCATAGGATCACTAGCCTTCTCTCAAGCTACCTCAAAAACCATTAACAAAACTTAATGCTACTCACCAAATCTTATTAAGCCACCTAAAAACACCCATTCTATCCCTGTACTATATCTCCTTCATAAACTTCTAGAGTAATCTCATGAACTTGTTTCTCCCCCTTCACCAAATAACTTATGTTAATTCACAAAAAAATAAATGACACCTAAGCTTTATCTTAGATACTCAAAAGTATCTTTTAATAATGGTTTGGTCATAATATCTACAAGCTGCTCTTTTGTAGGCACATGTTCCATCTTAACACATTAATTAATCACTTTTTCTCTCAATAAAATATATCTAATAGAAATGTTTTTAGTTTTTTATTACATAACAAGATTCTTTGAGATACTAATTTTACTAGTATTGTCATAATTAATAGGACAAGGTCCATTTTGTCTTACGTTATAATCCTCCAAAAAGAAATTTATCCACATGATTTGTGTGCAAAAAGAGGTAGCTACTATTTACTCAACTTATGTAGTTGATAAAGACATTGAGTATTTCTTCTTGATTATCCAAGACACAAAGCATTTTACCATGAAGAAGACCCCATAATTGGTATTCCTCCTATCATCCACACAATCTACCCAATCAACATCAGTATATGATCTCAAAGAGAATTATTTACTCATAGGATACCATAAACCATAGTCTATGATTCCTTTGAGATATCTTAAGACCCTTTTGACTAATTTCAAGTTAGATTCTCTAGGGTCAACTTGAAACCTTCATCCAAGACCTACTACATACATGATGTGAGGCCTAGATGTAGTAGAGTACAAAATCATTCTAATCATGGATATATACAAAGTTTTATCAACTTTTGGTGAGTCATCCAATTTACTTAATTGACATCCTATGATGGTTGGAGTACCCATTGGCTGACAATCCATCATGTTAAACTTCCTTAGCATATCCCTGATGTATTTAGATTTTGAAATGAATATCTTTACATCAATTTGATTAATCTATAATCCTAAGAAGAAATATAGTTCTCCCAACATTGAAATTTTAAACTTAGTCTTCATAGTATCTAAAAATTGTCTACTCATTTTATCATTGTCATATCCAAAAACTATGTCATTAACATATACAATAACTATCAATTGATGATTATCTTCTATCTTAATGTATAAATTAATATCATCTACCCCATTTTAAAACATTGACTCAAAAGATACTTATCTAACATATTATACAAATCTCTAGGAGCTTATTTAAGAACATACATAACCTTCTTCAATTTACATAGAAAATCTTGATTACTTGACATGAAGTATCCTTTAGGTAACTAAATGTAGAAATATTCTTCTAAGTTTGCATTCAATAAATTAGATTTCACATCCATTTGATATAACTTAAAACCTTTGAAACATTCATATGCCAAAAAGAGTCCAATTTATTCCATCCTTGCCATAAAAGTAAAAGTTTCATCAAAGTCTATTCCTTCAACCTAAGCATATCCTTTACACACCAATAAATATTTATTCCTTGTGAATTCTTTCTCATTCTTCTTGTTTTTGAAAAATGATTTGGTACCTATCACATTTTTATCTTTTGGCCTAGGAATTAAGTCCCATGTTTCATTCTTTTCTATTTGATGAACTTATTCATCTTTTGCATCATTCTAACTTTCAACTTTACTAGCTTGCATAAAAATTTTAGGTTAAATCATGGATAAGACAATTGAGTCTTGTTGATTTTGTTTGATCAACATTCTCCTTCTAATTTGTAACCTTGCACCAACATTTCCAATAATTTGAGAGATTGGATGGTTTTTCTGAATTCTTCTAGATGAAGATTTAGAATCTTTTCTTTCTTCCTCTTCATCTTCATCATCTTTTTGAATGGATAACTCATAATTATTAATAATAGAATTCTGAATTGAGTCACTTACCTTCAATTTAGGCTTCTTGACTCTTCTTATCTTATCTACCCTTACATTTGAAGTTTCAACAATATTGTGAAGTGTCTTATTGAAGCACCTATAGATATTACTAATAGAAAAATAACCTAAGAATATGACCTCATCAGATCTTGAATCAAATTTGCTAAGATTATTTTCATCTCTTTTGATGAAGCACCTACTCCCTAACACTCCAAAATGTTTGAAATTAGCCACCTTATTCTTCCATAAATAATAAAGAGTCTTATTATCATTTACTCTAATTTGATACTTATCTCAACAATAGTCTTATTCTTCCTTTCAACCACATCATTCTATTGTGGGATTTTATAAATATAATATTTTCTTATTATCCCATATTATTCACAAAAATCATCAAAATTATGAGACAAAAACTCACCTCCTTTATGTAATCTCACACACTTGATCTTTGAACCTTTATCATTTTCAACAAGAGATTTGAATTCCATGAATTTTGTAAAAGCTTCTAGTTTTTATTTAAGAAAGGATATCCAAGTCATCTAGTAAAATCATCAATGATAAGCATGAAGTAGATGTTACCTTGAATACTTTGAGTTCTCATAGGTCCACATAAATCAGTGTGGCTCAACTCCAATGGCTCTATAGTGGATAATTCCTTAGTTTTGTATCTTCTCTTGGTTTGGTTCCCATGTATACATGCCTTGAAAAGAGAATAAGGAATCTTAAAAATCTTAGGCATATTCCTTTTCAACCCCTTTGAACTAAGTTTTATCATATTATCAAAATTTATGTCCAAGCCTTATATACCGAAGCCAACTTCATTCTAATTGACTTATGAAGCACTCTTCCTTCTTGGATTCATGGAATACATACATGTTGTTATATATTTTATGAACATTTCCAATTAATATTCCATATTTTTCCTTTATTATTTCACATACATCATCATGAAAGGTTATGACATTTCCTTGCATACAAATGTGTCTCACACTTAAAAATTATGTTTCAAACCTTCTACATATAAGACATTCACAGTCCTAGTATGACCATTGTCCAAATTCATAATACCTATGTTGACTATGTTCATAGATTTGTTGTCACCAAATCTAACTACACCTAGGTTGGTATTTTTGAGAGAGATAAACTCGTTCTTGTCTCATGTCATATGATTTGAGCACCCACTATCTATGAACCATCTCTCATTCTCATCTTCTTGTGTATGCAAGGTTGATAAACAAATAATGACTCTTCTTTTGCTGATCTTCTTAGATTTTGATTCTTTTCTTCTTTAGACTTAGTCTCCCTAAACCATTTGATAGTGTCAATGACTTGTATATCTTTTTTCCAAAATGCTCATTTATAATTTTTGGCTATATGACCTTGTTGGTTACAATTTTAGTATATGAGATCTTTTTAGATCTCTCATGAGATAGCACAGTCTCTATATCTATGACCAAAATTATTATAGGAGAAGTAATACCCATTGAAGACATTATCCATATTTAGCCTCTTTTTTTCTTGATCATTATTGATCCATGAATTTTCATTCTTGAACCCTTTTTTGGAGATGAAATACCTTCTGTCCTTGGATAAGAGTGCATCTAAGCAAGTCATGAATTTACATTCTAATTGTTCCATTCTTTGATTGAGTTCTTTATTTAACATGACCTATAGATTCTTGATTGTTGCCTCTATATTTTGCACTTGTGTCTTCACACCATTAACTTCTGATAAATAACATACTAGATTGTCTTGAAGATAAGACATAACATTTTTATCAACCATTATAACTTTGATCACCTTTAAGTGGTTAAAATTTGCATGAAGGATTAGCTCTGATACCAATTTTTAGAGGTACAATAACTAAGGGGTGGGTGGTGAATTAGTGATTCCAAATAATCTAACTTTAATTTTAATCACTTTCAAGTTCTTAATCAATTACCATAAACATTTATGAAGCATAAATGTCATTTGAAGCAATGAACAAGAAAGAAAATTCAAGATCAATCACATAACAAATGACATATCTAGGAAACACTCTTGTGGGAAAAAAATCCACTAAAATATGTAATTGGACTACTATCCTATAATAACAAGACCTAATTTAGATCAACTACAATTGATCAAGGAACTACCATCCCTATTTAGTGATACTACAATCCCATAAGATAATACAACACCTATCTAGCTAAATTTCCATAACAATTAGACCTTTAGTAAGTTTCACCTTGTAAGGAAGCTACAAACCCCTTAGATGTTGATCTACCACATCAACACCATGTCTACAAAACTTGATGATGGACCTCTATTTATCACTCTTCACCTTCAATCATACTCTATTTTAAATAACACTATTATGCCAATATAATTATGATCTATAGATCATACAAATAGTCCTCAATCTATTTTTCTCTTCAAATCATCCATTGGCCACTCTAGTTCTCATTTTCTCTATAATTAGCACACCCAATCCTCTCTCAAATCTCTCATAATTCTATATCAAAGTATATAAATCACCATCTTTAATTTCACTATTTATAGAGAATTCATGATTATCACCATCTTAGTCAGCCATTAGGCATGTCTTCACATTTAAATAATCTATCTCAACAAGACATAGCTCAACATAATCTTCATAGGTCAACCATAGCATCTATTGGTCACCCTTAACTAGCTACACCTTTTAATAAGGTCTTTGTATCTCTTATAAGTCTCATGGAGACCTATTCACCCATTTAGTACATAATCAAGTGAAAAAAGAACATAAGACCACTTCTAAATGCATATGTCCACTCCACATGAACCCTTTGTAATCTTACAAACATTATTGTACTCTTCTGTGCAAGCTCAATCAATATTTTGTGTACACATTCACTATTAACAAATACATAATCAAATTTTACACCTTTTTCATATTTTATACAAATGGTCAAACCTTTATAATGTACACAAATCATCCTCAAGGAGTCTACAACACTCCCCAATAGCTAAGTCATCATGAATCATCAAAACAACATCTACACAAGCTCAATTATCCTTCTCAGATCACTTTTAGAATAAACATGAACACATAGAAAACATTGAACCATAATATGATTGACTATAAATACATTTAATCTTAAAATTAGGTTAATTAGATGTGCCATGGAGTCCTATTTAGCTTTGGTTTTTATAGCACCTTCAAATTCATCTTGGATTAAAATTTGTAGACAAAATACATAGCAATGGTTTTCCCTTTACAAAATGCAAATATTCCAATGCAAATGGTCATAGTTAAACATTGGTCACCATGCTATCATCTCAAGTCCTTGATACTTAGATTAAACATGCACTGTCAATATTATTGTACAAAATTTGATTGTTAACACATAACATACCAATGCCAAATGTTAAACCTTTAAAATGTTGACCTCTTACCATACACTATAGAAAATTTGACTCAATATGATCCATAAATCTTATGTACATAGCTAGGTATTTAACAATGTTAAATAATTATCACTTTGACCTCCTGAATTTAAATTACACCATTGATCTCTATCTATACGATCACATGCTCACCATTGATCCTTAAAAGAAGCTTGATCTTTATAAAAATCATTAAAAATTTAACACTTGGCATCATCTCTCTAATTAATAACTTCTTATAGTAATGCACTCTATCAATGTTGTTAAAACTTTAACTTGTGAAAAAATGACTATGGTAACCTTGCTTATCTACCTACAAGGCCAACTTTGCACAGTCATATATCTTGCTTTGCTCACTTGCAAGTTCTAAAATTTGGACCATATGATCTCATCTCATAGAAGAATACAACCATATAAAAATATTTTCTTGAAACCCTCACATATTTTAGATATAAATAAATTAAAATGCTCACTAAGATTTTTTCCATACAATGTCAATAATTACCTAGAAGGCCAATTTTGCACATGCATATCTTTTGACATGTTTAGGCGCTTGATCTAAAATTGAGAAAAATTTAACTAGGGACTAATATGATCATAAAAATATGACCAAATCCCCTTGAATCATTCATACATGGAAATGGTGATATCATTAAACTACCTACTCAGATTGTCTTTTATTGGACCGAAAATATCTAGATGAAAACTATGGACTACCATATGAATTTGATGCAGGAGCATCTACATACATCTTGGCAAGATATGGTTACATTGGGATGACTGAATTCAAATTCAATTTATTGTATTTTCCCTCTAATATTTTGTTACTAAGGAGTAATTATAAAAAAATAAAGGTAAAAATTAATTGTTGGGGCTGTTGAGGAAATAAAGGAGTGGTTGAAAATATTTCAACCTGGGTATATTGTTGAAAATTAAAAATTGTATTTGTTTTTCCTTGAGCCAAATTGGGCATAGAAGTTAGAGAGGGGGCTCTTAAAAAATATCAATAGAAAATTCATTGGGGGAATAAGAGGAATGTAGAAAAGAGGAAGGACAGAAGGAAAATTTCTTATTCAGCAAGGAGAGAGGAAGAATGATCAAAAGTACGTAAGAATGCAGGTCTACAACAAAGAGAAAATGAAGGATTGGATGTGAGAATAAAAGGAGGTGTGAAGATGTATAATAAGGCCTTTGAAGGCCATTGATCATGCTCATGGATGTATCATTCCCTTTATTTGTAAGTGTTCTTATTTGATCAAGAAGAATGATGTTGATTTTTTATGTCATCTGTAGAATTCTGCTTCGGCTATAAGTAGGCCTGTGTGTATATAATTTCCCTTAAGATCTTAAATAATAATGATTACATTATGGTGTAAGACATGCATGAAGAACCTTTATGTGTATGCCAAGAATGAGTTAAAACTAATATTACATGATCAAGAGATCTAAAGAATTCTATTTACAAGAAAGGATCTTAAACAGGGTATGTGACAGGACTTTCAAATACACGCACATTCCACTATCCAAGGATCGCTCAATGTAAAATTAAAATAAATGCAAATAATTTTTTGTAGCATCATTTGCATAGCCTGATAAGGATTCATTAGTCTATTTAGAAAGTTTTGTATTTCGAGCCTTGGGCAAAGAGGCCCGCATATGGAAACAAGAAGGGCGAGGCTCCTGCGTTGCGCGTCTACACCCTTTGTGATGAATCAAGATATTTAATTGTTAGAAATGTTCTAGCATTGGGATAAATTGATGAACTTGTAAAATTGTTTGAAATTTATGGTCCCATCGAAGAGTATAGGCTTCTAAATGAGGAAGAATGTGAACCTTTTACTAATGTCTACTGGATCAAGTTTGTGCATATTAGCAATGCAAGGTTTACAAAGATGAAGCTTGATGAATACTAGTTCCTTGGAAATCTACTATAGGTGATGTATGCTCTTGAATATGAGACTCTTCTAGATACAAATGACAAGTTGGAGAAACGGTGATACATAGTTCTCAAGAGATTAAAGCCCAGTAAACAAAGAGACCCAAATCCCCAAGCTGTGAACAATCCAATAGAGCTAGATCCTCTTCTTGAACCATTTTCTCCACCTGGTGGTGTTTGGAGACACCCTAAATCTCGTTTGGAACAAGTAACTATGAAAATAAAGGAACCCAATTATTCAGCACATGGAATATCTCAATGTCAAGAAAAAGCCTTGTACTTCTCAACGTCCTCTATGAATGTGACAATTCAATCTGTTCAAGAGAAGCTTGACCATATTTCCAATGTGTCACTTCCAACCCAAGTTAGGAGTACAGAGGAATCACTAGAGAAAAGAGAATTTCATGGTAGTGTTGAAACCACTTCAGCTTTGAAGAAGCCATGACATGACAACAGGAGGAGAATTTGAGAATGGAAATTTTTATCTGAATCATTGAGGAGATTTTTCAATTTGCATGTGTTACTGTTCAGCTAAAATTTTTGGAGTCAGCTCAAAATGCTCTTGGCCTTTGGAGTTTATTAATAGCAGTAATCAATTCAAGGGTCAGGGAAAACTCAGAAATAAGCCTCAATTCATATTGAGATTCCTAAGGTAGGGGGCATTGATGATTAGTAATTTGTTCCCTTTAAATATTCTTCACGGGTGAAGCTTGTAAAAAATATTGGGACCTTAAAGAGGGTATAGGCTATAGGTTGGGTCATTCATTTAGCTGGGACCCCTAGCCCAGTGTATCATTTTTGGTATTAGAACTTGAAAGCTCTTATGATTTGGTAATTGATCATGTTTGCTAATAAGTTGCTGCAGGATTGAGAAAAGGATCAAAAGACTAGGATGTAAAAGGTCTAGGTGAGATCAAGGAGATTGTCAAACGACCAATCAAGGAGAAAGGATTGGGTGAGACAAGTGGACCTAAAGGGATCAAGAGACCAAGGTGGAAAAGACTTGGGTGAAGATCTCAAAAATGGAAATATTGCTGAGAAAAGAGCAGAGCAGCAAGGTACATGAGGGCACCAAGAAAAAAACAAGCATCCAAAAGAAGAAAGGTATGACCAGTATTGAAATTGAGAAAGAGATTGATAGTTTGAAAAGAGATTTAGCTAATTTTGTAGATAGATATGAGTCTTGGATGCAGATGGACAAGCAAGCATGGGTATGTCCAATGAGGAAGAGGTTGAAGTGGCCAATAGATCTCCTAATGAAGAGGGGAAGAAGGCAAAATGAGATTGCCAAGAAGAGAGAAGCCCATAGAGGCTTGAAGAAGATAAGAAGATTGCCAAGAGAGCAACAAAATGAGAAAGAGATTGTGAAAAATGTTTGCATTGTGGAGAACAAGAGAAGAGAAGAAAGAAAAGATGAAGTGCTAGGAAGAGCACTTGAAAAGATAAGAGTGTGGGTGAAGAGAACACTCATAGGGACCTTGTGGTCTCTTGTTGTTATATCTAATGTTGTCTTTGCATGGGTAATTGTAGGTATGAGCAGCCTTGTGAAGGTCAAAAGAAAGGCCTTGAAGAATGAAGAGATTGGTGTAAGAGAGAGAAGTAAGTTTGCTGTTGTTGATAAAGAAGAAGAGATGCATTGGTTAATGCATGAGGGAGGTGTTGAGGAACCCATACAAGTAAGAGAAGATATGGAAGATGAAGATGACTTCCATGATGCCATTGAATGCCAAGAAGAGGCAAGAGAATAGTCAAGTATAAAAGAAGAAGAAAGGACAAATAATCAAGAAGCTATGCAAGTCAAAGAACTAATGGAGCAGCCCATTAAGGAGGTAAAGGTCAATTCAAAAATTGATTTTTATTATTCTTATAAGCATGAAACTGTTGATATGCATGTTAGAGAAGCAAAGAGAAAGGTGAAGTTTCCAATTAACCATGTATATGTGATGCCTAAATGGTGGAAGAAGCAAACTCCCAAGCAACAAGAAGTGCTAGTACAAGAGCATGGTTACAAAGTACCAAAATGGTTCAAGGGATCAACAAATAGAAAATACACAAAGCTCAATGAAGATGAAGACTCAAGCAAGAATCAAATACAAAGCATGAAGGAAGAGGTAGAATGTAAAGTGAGCAAGGCCAGCTATCAAGCAAGACAACATGAAGATGTCAAAGAGAAGAAATTGGTTGGTGAATTGAACAAGTGTCATCCTAAAGCTATGAAGAAGGTATGGATAGGTAAAGGTGAGAAAGAAAACTTCTCAAAGAATAATGAGGTAAAGCATGAGGATACAAAGATGAAAGGTAAGTCAATTGCTTGCAATGAATGGGATAATGATGTTTTTAAATCATTTAATGATCTTTTTATGGAAAATGAGGTATGGCAATTGTCTATGAGGACTAATATTTAGTAAGGAGAGAGTTCCAAATAGATGGATGATGAGGAAAGAGGAGAGTATGCAGCAAAGTAATGCCTCATTGAAAACAAAGAACAAACAAGATGGCTTCAAGCAGAGATTGAAAAGAGTAAGGAGACACAAGGTAAGGGTGCTTCAATTGTATTTGATGAGTATATTGAAGAAGTTGGTTTACATGAAGACAACTCAAGAAAGGATGAGATGAAGAGTAAGGCTAGTGAAAGACAAGTAATCCTTGTGAGTGATGAGCCCAAGTTTGATGAAGATAGTGATATAGATGATATCTTACTAAAGGAAGAGTTGAGAATGTTGGAGGAGCTGTTTGGTCATACAAGAAATATGAATGAAGGTACAAGCCATGATGATAACACCATTGGTGAGAGTGAAGCAAGAAAAGAGCACACTAAAGAGGCAAAGGCAGTTTTGGCCAAAGAACAGAAGAGTGGAGGCAACCAAGAGACTTTATGGTCTCAAGTTTTTACTTCTAACATTGCCTTTGATGTTTTGAATGCAGGTGTTAAAGTTGTGGAGATGAATGAAGTCCATAGTTTAATGGACAAATGTATGAAACAAGAAGAACAACAAGAAGATCTAGAAGACATGTATGAAGATGAAGAAGCATGGGAGTGGGAGATGGCAACTGAGAAAGAGATGAGGAGAAGAACATACCAGAAAAGAAAGAAAAGCAAAATGAAGGACAAAGACTATTCCAAACAAAGACAAACACCAGCATTGGCATTCACAACAAGACCTTGGGATCCAGGCATATAGTGAAGACTAGTGCATGGAGGTAGTAGTTCATTTGAACTAAGGTTGAAATCCTTTCTAGAGGGAGAGTATGACAAGAGCATCTACATACATCTTGGCAAGATATGGTCACATTGGGATGATTGAATTCAAATTCAATTTATTGTATTTCCCTCTAATATGCTGTTACTAAGGAGTAATTGTAAAAAAATAATGGTAAAAAGTAATTGTTGGGGCTGTTGAGGAAATAAATTAGTGGTTGAAAATATTTCAACCTGGGTATATTGTTGAAAATTAAAAACTGTATTTGTTTTTCCTTGAGCCAAGTTGGGCATAGAAGTTAGAGAGGAGGCTCTTAAAAAACATTAAAATAAAATTCATTGGGGGAATAAGAGGAATGTAGAAAAGAGGAAGGATAGAAGGAGAATTTCTTATTCAACAAGGACAAAGGAAGAATGATCAAAAGTACATAAGAATGTAGTTCTAAAACAAAGAGAAAATGAAGGATTGGATGTGAGAATAAAAAGAGGTGTGAAGATGTCTAATAAGGCATTTGAAGGCCATTGATCATGCTCATGGATGTATTGTTCCCTTTATTTGTAAGTGTTCTTATTTGATCAAGAAGAATGATGTTGATTTTTTATGTCATTTGTAGAATTTTGCTTCAGCTGTAAGTAGGCCTCTATGTATATAATTTTCCTTAAGAGCTTAAGGAATAATGATTACATTATGGTGTAAGACATGCATGAAGAACCTTTAGGTGTATGCCAAGAACGAGTTGAAAC
Source organism: Torreya grandis (assembly GCA_037957365.1). Taxonomy (NCBI): domain Eukaryota; kingdom Viridiplantae; phylum Streptophyta; class Pinopsida; order Cupressales; family Taxaceae; genus Torreya; species Torreya grandis. The sequence continues at coordinate 2,931,028 of JARHVA010001422.1, read as the reverse complement.
TGATATTACGCAATCAAGAGATCTAAAGAATTCTATATACAAGAAAGGATCTTAAATAGGGTATGTGATAGGGCTTTCAAATACATTGATAGTCCACTGTCCAAGGATCGCTCAATGTAAAATTAAAATGAATGCAAATACTTTTTTGTAGCATCATTTGCATAGCCTGATAAGGATTCATTAGTCTATTTAGAAAGTTTTGTATTTTGAGCCTTGGACGAAGAGGCCTGCATATGGAAACAACAAGGGTGAGGCTCCTGCATTGTGCATCTACACCCTCTACGATGAATCAAGATATTTAATTGTTAGAGATGTTCCAGCATTGGGCTGCATTGATGAACTTGTAAAATTTTTTGGACTTTATGGACCCATCGAAGAGTATAGGCTTCTAGATGAGGAAGAATGTGAACCTTTTACTAATGTCTACTGGATCAAGTTTGTGCATATTAGCAATGCAAGGTTTGTAAAGAGGAAGCTTGATGAATACCAGTTCCTTGGAAATCTACTACAAGTGACATATGCTCTTAAATACAAGACTCTTCTAGAGACAAACAACAAGTTGGAGGAACGACGACACACAGTTCTCAAGAGATTAAAGCCTAGTAAATGAAGAGACCAAAATCCCTAAGCTGTGAACAATCTAGTAGAGCCAGATCCTCTTCTTGAACCATTTTCTCCACCTGGTGGTGTTTGGAGACACCCTAAATCTTGTTTGGAACAAGTAACTATGAAAATAGAGGAACCTAATTATTCGGCACATGGAATATCTCAATGTCAAGAAAAAGCCTTATACTTCTCAATGTCCTCTATGAATGTGACAATTCAATCTATTCGTGAGAAGCTTGACCTTATTTCCAATGTGTCACTTCCAACCCAAGTTAGGAGTATAGAGGAATCACTGGAGAAAAGAGAATTTCATGGTAGTGCTGAAACCACTTCAGCTTTGAAGAAGCCACGACATTACAATAGGGGGAGAATTTGAGAATGGAAATTTTTATCTGAATCATTGAAGAGATTTTTTAGTTTGCATGTGTTACTGTTCAGCTAAAATTTTTGGAGTCAGCTCAAAATTCTCTTGGCCTTTGGAGTTTATTAACAGCAAAAATCAATTTAAGGGTTAGGGAAAACTCAAAAATAACCCTCAATTCATATTGAGATTCCTAAGGTAGGGGGGCCTTGATGATTAGTAATTTGTTCCCTTTGAAGATTCTTCTAGGGTGAAGCTTGTAAAAAATATTGGGACCTTGAAGAGGGTATAGGCTACAGGTTGGGTCATTCATTTAGCTAGGACTCCTAGCCCAGCGTATCAGAATTCCACTTATGCACAGAGGTACTCAAAGCATAGAAAACATATTAGGGACCTTTTTAACATCCTAAAATCACCATACTCATCTATGAACATCTTAAACCATGAAAAATCTGAAGATTAACCAAGCCTTCTTCAAGCATACTAGGATAATCACATTGCACACTTTGTCCTTGTTACTTAGATAATCAAGGCACTTCATCCACTCATAAAGACACCTTAATGGCATTAACAAGACATCATTTATAACTCTCCAATATTTATTTTGTGAGTTTTAATGTAAAACCATGGATAGGTTTAGGATTTCCTGACAAATACCATTTTTTTCATTTTTACACCCATTTGGGTTTTTCTTTTGCAAGTTGCATTGCAAGACCATGGATAGGAGTAGTTTCTCCTCACAAATACCATTTTTTTCATTTTACGACCACTTCTATTTTTATTTTATGACTTAAATTGTAAAACCATGGATAAGACCATGCTCTCCTCTCAAAATACCATTTTTCCATTTTACACCTACTTAGGTTTCTATTTTATGATTTGTAGTGTAAGACCATGGATAGGACTAGGATCTCATAAAATATAAATATTATTTCAAAAAATTTACCAAACTAGTTGTTATTTATAAAATCTTAGGAAATGTTTATAATAATGTGACTCCATATTCTCAGCCTGGGTATTTTTATTTATTTTGTAGTTAAAATTTACAAAAACAAAGTATGTTTCCCTATACTTAAATATGTTATTATGATAAGGAATCATACTTACCTATCACTATACCCTTTATCACATTTTTTTTTCAATTTGAACTAATTCAAAAAAATTAATGTTCATTCCCCTTGATTTCCTTTCCTTTCATTCCACTTTTAATATAACAAGGTTAAATTCAAGATAAAATTTTCATTTCACATGAATAAACAATACTCTTAGACACCATGCTCTCTAAGTTTACTTTCTTAGATAACAAATCTAAAGTTTTTAAATGATAATCATCTTTAGAATACATTTTGGTTCTCTAAATATATATGGAGGAGAAACACAAAAAGATATTAATAGTTAAAATCCAAATCATTAAGAAAATAAAGTCAATTATCCAAAAGGTAAACATAAAATAAAAAAATTCAACATCTCACCAAAAATACATGATTATTATCACATCTCGTATCTCTAATTGAAGCTCAAACTCCACAATTGTCCTTATGATAGAGTGAATTTCCAATGGGGAGAGTTTGGGTAGTATATTGGGATAGGATAATTCAAAATAATCTATAGTGCTACCTAATTTCTCATAGAATTACCTAATATTCAGTGTATCAATGAATTTATAAGGGGTCCTAAGGAACTGGGAACACATTGTGGGAAGGTAGACCCATTTTACTTTTCATGCATATAGCCTTCATGAATTGATATTCATACTTCATTTGGAATCCCATGATTTGTGTATTTATGAGAAGTTATTTAGATTCCTTAATATTGAAAGTCCTCTTGTTTCGAAAACTTAATTTTAGTGTCTTGACTTTGATATAGAGTTTCTCTACCTTGATTTTTCCTTCATCTCATGCACTACCCATTTCATTTCCCCATTGATAGGAAAGTTTGATTATAAATCTATTTTATCACTTCTATCTTACCTCTTATTCACATTTTAAAATATGATAACACTATGTATCATTAAGAAAATAAAGTCAATGATGCAAAAGGTAAAAATCAAATTAAAAAAATCAACATCTCACCAAAAATACATGATTATTAGCACATCTCCTATCTCTAATTGAAGCTCAAACTCCACAATTATCCTTATGATAGAGTAAATTTCCAATGGGGAGAGCTTGGGTAGTATATTGGGATAGGATAATTCAAAATAATCTATAGTGCTACCTACTTTCTCATAGAATTACCTAATATTCATAGTGTATCAATGAATTTATAAGGGGTCTTAAGGAACTGGGAACACATTGTGGGAAGGTAGGCCCATTTACTTTTCATGCATATAACCTTCATGAATTGATATTCATACTTAATTTGGCATCCCAAGATTTTTGTATTTATGATAAGTTATTTAGATTCCATAATATTGAAAGTCCTCTTGTTTTGAAAACTTAATTTTAGTGTCTTGACATTGATAAAGAGTCTCTCTACCTTGATTTTTCCTTCATCTCATGCACCACCCATTTCATTTCCCCATTGATATGAAAGTTTTATTATAAATCTATTTTATCACTTCTATCTTACCTCTTATTCACATTTTAAAATATGATAACACTATGTTTTTTGGGTTTTATCAATATTTAGAACAAAATAGTATGCTTGAATGACTATGGATTATTTTCTTTACACTATCACTTTACATTTCTAGAATTGTCTTAGTTTCATTTTAAAATAATTCATTATCACTCCTTTTTGCAAACAAATGAATATAATTCTACAATTTTTAAATTTTTCCATTATTGAGTGAGTTTGGATTGTTACTTATCACTCAAAAATGTTGTTTTATCTTTCATGGAATTTTTCCATTGATGATTGAGTAAGGATTATTACTTCCCACTCATCAATGTTATTTTACCAATTATTTCCCATATTTGTTTAAGTAAGTATTGTTAATACTTTCATGTTGATGTTAGATTTTATTTTTTCATATATCCTTAGTCTGATTTGGTTTGCCACATTTCTTACATAAAGTATACTTGTTTTAATTTTTCAATCACTTAATAGCCTTTGATTTTTAGTTACCTAATTTAATCTAAATTTTGGTTTGCTCATTTGGTCATAACTTAGAATTTATCACCCTATCTTACCAAATTTATAAGCACATCATGCATACACATTTTATTTATCTTGAATTTCCTACATTTATTTGCTTTTTATCTTTAAATTTTTATATAATTAAGGTTTGTCCAAAGTAGTCTCTACACCATCCACGACAAAAAATAATAACATAATAGACAACCATTATTCAATAAAGGTAATTCAAGATATGTATTTATTACTTATTAATTTCAATTATTTAATTTTAGTCATTTAATTTAAATTATTTTATCTTTTAAAATAATACAATTTACTTCGCTCATCATTTTGTGTTGTGTTTTGTTTTTTTGAAGCACCATTCCATGTTGAAACTATGTGACACGTGATGAGATTTGAGTTAGGCATATCATACACATAATATTTTTAAAATTCTATCAATTACTGATGTTTTTTCTCTTGTAGAAACCCATTGAGACTCAATATCTCTTAGTGCATGTCTTAAATGTGCACTGAGAAAGGGGTGGGAAGACCATTGGTGTTTTGAAATATTATTGTTCCTTATACCACCACTTAAAACTAGTACAAACCTCTCTTATACATTTTTTAAATCTTTTACACCTCTATTCCACACTCCTCCTAGCAAGTCACCACCTCAAATAGACCATACCTAAGACAAAACCTTTTTTTGTCATTTATCAAACAAATTTTCATGGGTGGACCTTATTATTTAGAAATTAACATGTTACAGGATTAGGTTGGCCTAGCTAACCTAATATGAAACCTCACTACTTTATTTATTTAAAACCTAGGTCAATTGGGTTGATTGTGTTGGATAAAACTTTGGAAGTGTTTAGGGTTATATCTAACTATATAAACACATCCTTTTCACCATTTTCATTATAGAGAGAGATATAATCATCCATTTTTTTTTTTATAATATGTTATTCCACCATTCTACTTAAGGAGTCATTTCTTAGGGTTTACAATTAGAGAGAAGAATCTTATCTTGTGGAATAGTCTTAGATGCATAGCATAAGTCATATAGCCTAGATATGACCTATCCTTATGATCCTTCAAAACCAAAATAACCTCTTTAAAATCACCATGGCCAAGGGAGAGAATGAGCCTCCATAGGTTGGTCTTCAATTTATGTATTTCTAACTATTACTCATCTATGTTGGTGTTTCTCTACGTTTTTACTAATTACATTCAGAAGAAGAAGAAACTAAAGTTAAGGGTCAGGGGTTTGTACGTTACCCGGATTAAGTGACACACCGTATCCAAGCGTTGTAGGAGCTCCTCTTTGGTTGTGGAGGAAGACAGCTATAGATAAGAATAAGACTTAAACAAAGAAAATGTTAGAAGATGATAGAGTCGACTGTCAAGCAACACGCTCAGTCTCGGAAGCGTAAAGCTCTGTGAGGGATGACAGTCCACTATTTATGAAAAAGAGTGATGTATAAAAAGAAATGGTGAAAGACTAAGAAAGAGAAATAAAGATAATGCGTACCTATTCTCTGCAATCAATCTATCACAGTCATCGATGTCGGTAGTCTTACCGAGGTTGATTGGTCAATGATGCTGACGTTGGTTATTTTACCAATGTCGGTAGGGGCAGTGGGCCTTGGATAGGATTTAGGGTATGTCTATGGTTGACAGAGGAGTTTGGGAGTTTAATGGTTTGTGCAGGGTTGTAAGGAGATGTATAAGGTTTGAGGAGAGGTAAAGGTAGAGGGTAGGTGTGAAAAGAGGATAAGAATATGAGGAAGGCTTTTCAGCCTCTCCAAGAAGAAGTCAGGTCTGGTTGATAGTATTTAGAAATAGTAAATAAAAACTAATTACTAATGTATTATAAATTACTAAAATAAGATAGAAGAATACTTAGCTCTGTTTGTGGATGATGTTGAGGTCTTCATGCAATGTTCCAATCTAATCTGGAATGACTTGTGTAGATTTTTTGTACCTAGGAGAGTGAAAGTCGAAGTCTGATGCTTGGTCTCAGAGTGTGCACATCGATGTGAAAGAGTCTCAAGGCTAGAGAGGAAGAGAGAGAGAATCCAAGAGAGAGCCTCAAGGTTAGAGCCTAGTTTATGTAACTGATGTTGGCAATCCCACTGGCATTGATCAACAATTGACTGACGTCGGTGGCTAGAGAATGGGTAAAAGGGGCTATTTTTAGCCCTTTGCCCATTCTCCATCTTCCAAGTGTATTTGCCATTGGAAAATAGTCAAAAGATAGGTTTATTAGGCATGAGAGTTAGTTAAGAGGTTAGGATGGAGTGAGAATAGGTCATGGGTGGATGACTTAGTCTCAGGGTGACTCATAGGGTAGGAAATGGTCTTAGGGCAAGGTATCCAAGGTGAGGTGTCCAGGTGAGGTGTCCTAGGTGAGGTGTCTAGGGTGATGTCATTAATTTAAAATAAGTAATTTATTTTAAATTAATAAAGTAAGTGTTTAGAAGTGGACCAAGGGGGGGTCGACATAATATTGGTGTCTACAGTTGGTAGATATAAGTATCATATGTAATGGATTTTGAATGTATTTATCTATCCATGCATTAGGATTATACATATTTAATTGATTAGATTTATTCTTTGCATGTTTACTTTTATGTTTATTATCCTCATTTGTGCCACATGCTTTGGTGAGCACTAGATTAGATTTAATTTACTTTACCAGTTAATATGATAAGAAAATGTATGACCTATATAGGGTTATTATGTGGTATTTTTTGACTAATGGATTTATAACCCTCTCTAGTAATATTATATGGTAAGAAACCCCTTAGTTAGGTCTATTGAATCCATATTGGTCATGACCATGATTGTCTAAATATAGTAACAAATATAAGGCCTAGTTTTATTTATCTTCTTTAAGATAGGATTGGTCTATAGATCATCTTCACTTTCCATTATATATACTCTTCATACTAAATTACAATAAAACATTAGGACTATTTCCCCAAAATATTTGGAAGAGGCCATTGACCAAGAAAAAACATCAAGATTTCTTTATACTTTAATGTGAACATTCCTACCCTCTAATGAGAAATCAAATGCTTGTAAAATCTAAAATCCAACATGAAACAAATTATGGTGTTATGGATAATTATGATTCCATAAACACTATCCAAGCCATTTCTCCAAACACTACAATGGAGAATGGTCCTTCACTTCCACCTAATAACAATTTTTATCCTAGTTTCTCATTTTCTCAATAACACAATATGGATGTGTATAAACCTCTTTCTTTAGCATAGATTAAAAAATTCCTTCCATGACCTAGTCCATGAGATCTTGACCCTACACATCCTATGAAGCATGGTTATGATCCCAAAAAAAAATTGTTAGTTTCATGCAAGTTGGGATAATTCTCATGGAACTTGTCACCAATTGATAAATATTGCTATGGATTTATAACTGGACCCAACTTTAACCATGAGTCACTTATACATAAACATAAATAATCATATGAAATGTTACTTAAGTCTCACAAAAACAAAATAAAAAATGAAGATTTACATCAAGCCAATGTTCATCTATCTATCTATAAATATCCTCTTCCTAACCATCAAGATATCACTAATAAACCAACTTCTACCACCAATAACATTTATAATACCATATATCCTAACACCAATGATGAAAATGTGGTCAACATGAATAATATGAGGAGAGTAGTTTCTTATATTGAACAATAGCCAGCCTCTAACCATAATAATTATCCAAACTTATACATCTTTCAAGATACTTACCCATCACATATCATATAAATGGGGCATGTGGAAATAAAAAACACACAAGTATCACATCCAAAAATTCCAATCAACCATGCTTCTCTTACCATTGATACAAGTCCAACTCTTCCTCTAACTAAGATGCCTCAAGTAGATATCCCTCCAACTTCACATTAACTTTATTCCATTCAAACACAAGAAACACTTAAATAAATAATCACATCACCTAAGATATATCAAACTATTTCAACCAAACCTAAATTAAACATAAATTTATATGTGTATCCAACCCCCTTTCAATGAATTTATAACATTATGCACCTTTATCCAATAATCCTCTAACGACCTATGATGAATGAGATATTATAGTGGAACATTCCCATCTTCCATCCCAGATTATTTTCCTATAACTTATGTGAACTTTCCTTGATCATATAATATAATTACTATTCTAAATGATCATCCCTAATCCTCCACCCATTAGACATGAAGCTACATTATCTTCATTCAAAGATAGCATTCTCCAACAGTGTGAAGAGATATCCATCCAAATTGAGAAAATGGTAAACACTTATCTTTCACTCAAATTTACTATCTCTTCCATGATTATTGATGAGATATTGATTCACACAAATAAGCCCCCTCTCTTAATTAATATAAAAATAAGAGATATCTAATTCAAATGTGATTTAATTGATGAAGAATTGGGGACTTGTGTTTCTTCTCATGGTTTTATTAAAACACTTGGATATTCTAAATGTAATCTAAAATCAATGCAAAGTACATGTAAAGGATATGATAAAATAAAAATACACCCTTTAGGTTATGTTTGGAATCCTATCACCATTCCTCCCATTATTTTTCATGTGATATTTATGATATTTGACTTTCTTCTTTCCTATAATATATTACTTAGTTGACCTTGGACACATCACATGAGATTAGTTGCCTCATCCACATGCCAATGTGTTAAATTCCCCATAATGGTGTTATTTATAAGATTTAAGGAATCATGAACCCTTGGAATTTTAAATAATTCTAAGAATGAGTTTTTTCTAAAATACATATACTTGAACCTTTACCTAGCCTTCCATTTTGTGAATCATAAAATTTTAATTATCTAGTAAACTATACTTGATGTAATCATTGTCATCCTAAATTAAAAAGAAACATTACCCCTAACCTTCTAGGCTCAGATGATGATGAAATATATGAGATAAGATTAAATACCAAAACATGTGATCTCTCTCCTAACATCATTGTTTAATTACCTCCTCTCCAACCTTGTTCCCATAAAAAGCATTTAGATGAAATATCATTTAGCCTAACTAAAACTACACATTATATTCACCATGCTTAGTAGGCTAATAAAATAGTCAATAAATGTACTACTGAATTATATACACCTAATTTTTATGATGGATATTCTCTATATCATCCATTTTATCCATATTTTTTCATGCTAAAAATGTAGAGGTGCTTAGATATTATTCTTCCACATTGTAGTGTCTCAATTATTGTTTATCATTCGTCTTATAGTGCATGATATTAGTTTTTCTTCTACTATTCACAAGTTGGAGATAGAGCACACACTTATTACACCTTTAGCCACTATTCAACCTCTCAAGATTATGCTTATAAATAATGCCATGATTGGACCTTACCCTTTTCTAGATACCATGATCACTATAATTTTTTCCATCTTTGTATGTCTTATACTTTTCTTTGACCCACTTTGAATACAACCATGTATACATATGAGCCTAGTTTGGATCCCTCTCTAGCTTCTTCCTTTCTAAGTGATTGCCTTATAATATTATCTAAGATTGATCCTATACCAACATAATAGGGTGATGAACCCTATTGTGATATCCATAGAGTTCTTGGTCATTATACCAAGGACTATCATATACATCAGTAGCAGTTGGCATATTCATCTACTACTTTAAATTGCAAACCTTTACTATCTAGTAATAAATACTTTTTTTGATTTCATGGTACATAACCATTATTTTATGAATTACTAACAACTCAGTTAATACATTTATATGTTGTGTTCATCTATATCATAGCCTACATATAAAATTATAGCACTTCCTAAGCTACTTTTTAAATATATCCATAAATATGGGGAAATATATTTCCTTTGGCATCAATGAAATACACACCATACTAATAGATGTCAATTAATTTACTATAATCTCTTGTATCTTCCATATCCTACACCTTCATTAGCTTAGACTCCCTCTCCAATTCATTCATGGGTAAAGGCTTCTCCTTCCCCACTACCTACACTTCCTTTTATATTTTCAGACACTAGTCACATTCCTAGAATTGAGTATCCCACACAAGAGGAGCCTCATGTGCACAATCATTCTTATACCACACCTACTCTTTCTGTAGAGATGATATGAAATGACATCTTATCACAATATTTTATGAAGATTTATGAGACTTTGATTAATTTCAAAATCTATCTACATAAGAATGTATCAGATGTTATGGATGATATTTGTTGTAACATTTATCATTATTTATGAATACATCATGGTGTTCTATTACATGATTTATCACATTATTACATTATTTGGCCTTGATTTATGATTATTTATACATTAAATATGTTAATTTTTAGATTCCTTTAGTCTCATTTATCTATATCTTTATTTTATGATATATTATGGATTATCTTTATAAATTTTACCAACTTATACTCATGGATTATTATTCTTTTCACATGAATTTATTTTAGTCTATTTATAATTTTATTATTAGACTGTGCAGCTAAAAGCTTCAATGATGCAGACATGGAGGAGGTTGCTAGAGAGTTTGCTGTTGTCAAAGACACCAGCGTCGGTCAGGCCAACCGACATCGATAGGGAAGAGACAGGAAGCAACCAATGTCAGTCAAAAGTCAGCTGGCGTCGGCACCCCCCAAGCAGACAGGGACCGATGTCAGTCACCTATGTGGTTCGAGCTATGAGTATTACGGGTAGTTTGTTGATGAACAAAGTGTTTGCATGTTGAGAGCCAATTTTAGACTAAGAGCTGCAGATCTAATTATTGTAATTAGGTGTCTAATTATTGTTTGCATGAGATCTACTTAAGATACTCATTGGTTGTATTATAAAGTTGTTCTAGTTTGATTTGAGCAAAGTTTGCTTCTTCTATGTGTGATGTGAGCAAGGGTGTTCCTCCTAGTTCCACAACAGTACCAAGGTGGGTGCTAGATTGGAGAATCAGCAGGATTCTTCATGTATGTATAATCTTGGTCATCAGGTGAGCATGGCTACTTTAGGAGATCTACATGGTAAGTAAGATCATTGATCTGCAGGTGTATGTGTGTGCAAGGTCAAGGTTCACAGGTGTGCAGAACCAAATTGATTTGTAGGTGTACAAGATCAGAGAGGACAACAACACAATAGGGAGCAAAATTAGGTGGGATCTACTAGGAATACAGTGTGTACTCAAAGAGAGCAAAGATGAAGGCAAGGAAGATCCTTCCATAAGTAAGATCAGATTTGGGTTGCAGGTTGTTGTAGTTTATGGGAGATCTACTTGAAGTATGAGTGTGTACTTGTGGAGTATGTGGAACACTTGTGGTGTGCGTGGAGCACAGGAGTACTGACAGTAGTGGATACTGGCTGGTTGGAGGTAAACACCAACTCTGTGTTTGAGTTGTGTGTTAGGACCTAAGAGAGAGCTTTGAGGGAAGATTTATTGTTTATGCCCTAGAGGTGTGAGAGCCCTAGAGGTGTGTAAGGAAGCAGAACTGTGGCAGCCTTCTTTGTTGTATTTCCTTCTGAAAGAGTTTTAATACAAGTTGTGTATTGTCTCTCATATTTTGTGTTATTTCTAAATTCTAGTTGTGATTCTAGTTTAATTCCGCATATTAAGTTGCTTGTATTTGGTAATCAATCGTGTGTTTCAGTTATTTTCCCAATAAGTGGTATCAGAGCTAAGGTTGCAGGGAGCAGGTTTTGTGTTTGGTTACAGGTCACTCTTAGGGGTTTCTGATTGAGTGGGAGTAGAGCAATGATAGATCAAAGTAAGCTAAGAATGGAGGAGTTGAAAAGCACAGATGATCACTTACGGTCCTATGGAAAGAAAGAGTAGGTAAAAGAAAATTGTTGGTTTGTGGAAGATCAGCATGAAGGAATTGCATAAGTAGATGTTGCAGGTGATGTGGCACAGGATGCTCTGGGAGGTTTCTTGGATAAAGTAGAATCTTGTCTTATAGATTCTATTGCCTCTTTCCATGCAGCCCCAAGGAGAGGCATTGGTGAGCCTTGCCAAATAATTGGCAAAGGGGAAGTGAAGCTGAAATTGCAAGCGGCCAACACGTGGGTGTTGAAGAAGGTCATGCAGGTCCCAGGTTTGGAGATGTGGCTAATTTATTCAGAAAGGTTGGGTGATGAGAGATGCACAAGAACTCTAATAGCGGATGCACTTGAATTAGCTGGTGGTAAGAAAGTAGGTACTCTTTATCTACTTGCTTATATTATTGATTCTTCTTCTGTTGTAGAGATGTGGCTTTGTAGGCTTGGTCACATGAGCAGGAAGGAGATGCATGTTCTTAAGAGTAAGTCAGATGTCTTTGACAGGCTTAAGAACTGAAAAGCCTTGGTGTTCTTGGAGGAGATAACAGACAGAGACCAGTGGATGGGGCTGGATACTTCTAAGCAAGGCAATTTAGACATGGGATTGATTTAAAGGAGCTCACAGGTAAATAGTCATCACTCATAGGCAAACACAAATACCAGCATCAGTCATGGAGAACTAGCATCGAATAGATAGATGCTAATGTTGGTCATGTGTAGATTGAATCTAGCGGTGTCGAGCAGGGTAAGATTGATGTCGGTCATGAGGACTGACTTTGGCAATAGGTAAGACTAATGTTAGTCAGGAGGACCAACGTTAGCAACAGGGACACCGATGTCGGCAAAGTTGGTAGTTAGGACAGGCGCATGAAACCAACGTCAGTTGGATGCAAACTGTGTAGTGACTGAGGTTGGTCACTATAATGAATTTTGGGCAGATAGCAAACTGTCAAGGAGTCTCAAATACCCATATGGAGGACTGAAGGTGGTAAGTAAGCCTCAAATTCATTGTTCCTCTTCTTTATACTAGTTGCTGATTGTAGAGCAGGAAGGATCCAGGAAACAGTGGGAGCGTGGCAGGAATATGATGCAAAACCAAATGGGAGATTTGGTAGGGTTGCCAGTGGGTATGAAAGCACTAGAGATGAATGGATTCCTTAGTTGAAGAATAGAGAGAATGGACACGTGAGACGAAAGACCAGGTCATATGGTCTTGAGGAGCTGCAGGATAGTGGTATGGTTTGATAGGTGGAGGATGAAGCATGGCTTCAGTCAATGTCAAGGTAACTACCGTGGTTTGTCTTACCAGGTGGATGATGAGTTGCGACATCATTCTATTGTTGTATGTGGATGGTATGCTAGCTAGCAGGGTTGTACATATAGGGTTTTGCTGAGTTAAGGGTAAGATTAGTTTAGTGGCATGTCATGAAGAATTTGGAGCAGCAAAATTCTTTGGCATGGGAGACATGGAAGATCACAGGGTGATTTTGTCTCGAGTGGGAGCTGATGTGAATCAGGTGTTGGTAAGGTTCATTATGCAAGATGTAGAACCAAAGCACACTAAGGGATGGACAGTTCAGTGTTCAAAATCACATGAGGTTTGGTATAGACCTGAGTTTGCCCAAGCATGGGTGTTGTTAGAGAGTCAGGAGCCAATTTGGGGAAGTGGGTTCTTAGGGGTTTGAGAGGGACCAGCAGTAGGGATTCATGCTATGTAGGGTCAAGACTTCACTACATGGGTTTGTAGGTTTAGATGTGGCAGGGTACTTGAATGATAAGAGGTGCACCACAGGGTGTGTGGTGGGTTGTCTTTAGGATTCATCTTGAAGAGGGATACAAGCCAGGAAATAGATTAGACAAAGTATAGGTATAGGTATAGTGCAGTTGTTTATCTCCAAGTGGGAGATTGTTAGGTTGTGGAGCCAAAAGCTTCACTAATGCAGACATGGAGGAGGTTACTGGAGAGTTTGCCGTTGTCAGAGACACCAGCCTCGGTCAGGCCAACCGACATCGACAGGGAAGAGACAGGAAGCAACTGACGTTGGTTAGAAGTCAGCCGGTGTCGGCACCCCTTAGGCAGACAGGGACCAATGTCGGTCACCTGTGTGGTTTAAGCTGCAAGTATTACAAGTAGTTTGTTGATGAACCAAGTGTTTGCATGTTGAGAGCCAATTTTAGACTAAGAGATGCAGATCTAATTATTGTAATTAGGTGTCTAATTATTGTTTGCATGAGATCTACTTAAGAGACTCATTGGTTGTATTGTAAAGTTGTTCTATTTTGAGTTGAGCAAAGTTTGCTTCTTCTGTGTGTGAGGTGAGCAAGGGTGTTCCTCCTAGTTCCATAGCAGTACCAAGGTGGGTGTTGGATTGGAGAATTAGTAGGGTTCTTCATGTATGTATGATCTTGGTCATCAGGTGAGCATGGCTACTTTAGGAGATCTACATGGTAAGTAAGATAATTGATCTGTAGGTGTATGTGTGTGCAAGGTCAAGGTTCACAGGTGTGTAGAACTAGATTGATTTGTAGGTGTGTAAGATCAAAGAGGACAGCAACACAATAGGGAGCAGAATTGGGTGGGATCTACTTGGATTACAGTGTGTACTCAAAGAGAGCAAAGAGGAAGGCAAAGAAGATCCTTCCATAAGTAAGATCAGATTTGGGTTGTAGGTTGTTGCAGTTCAGGGGAGATCTACTTGAGGTATGATTGTGTACTTGTGGAGTGCATGGAGCACTTGTGGTGTGCGTGGAGCATAGGAGTACTGGCAATAGTGGATAATGGCTAGTTGGAGGTGAACACCAACTCTATGTCTGAGTTGTGTGTTGGGACCTAAGAGAGAGAGCTTTGAGGAAAGATTTACTGTTTATGCCCTAGAGGTGTGTAAGGAAGAAGAACCGTGGCAGCCTTCTTTGTTGTATTTCCTTCTGAAAGAGTTTTAATACAAGTTGTGTATTGTCTCTCATATTTTGTGTTATTTTTGAATTCTAGTTACTTGTGATTCTAGTTTAATTCTGCATATTAAGTTGCTTGTATTTGGTAATCAATTGTGTGCTTCCGTTATTTTCCCAACATTTATGATTGCTTGTTTTATTTATCCAAAACAAAGATAGTTATTCTTATGGCTTTGTTATTCAATCCACATCCCCATAATATCCTATATTTACCATATGTTTAATTAACAGGCATAATTCTCATTATATCTTCTTATAGACAAATCTATTTTGATATCTATTTATTCCATTTATTTCCCTTCTCATATTAAGCACACATATGATTGAGATTTTATATCACATACTAGCTTATAGGAAAGACAAATTATTGAGTCAATAATCTCTCTAGATATATTTATTTCTATAAATAAAATCTAAAGATTATTTATGTGTGTCACTTTTGTCATTTATGTTTGCATATCCATAAAAGCCAAAAAAATTAAAATCTAAATCATTTTAAATAAAAGGAAATGATCATAAGGAAAAAATAAAAAATTAATCACAATAAAAGATGTGATTCATAACACTTATCATATCTTTAATTGAATCTAAAACTCCATAGTTGGCCTCATACTAGAGCCAAGGTATATTGGGGTGAGGTATGCCAGTATATTTGGATAAGGGAATTTAAAATTATCTATAGTGCTACCTACTTTCTCACATAAGTACCCAATCTTCATAATCAGTTGACAGATCTATAAGGGGTCTTGAAGAATGAAGAACTCATTGGTGGAAGGTATGTCCACTTTAATTTTTTTTCTATATAACCTTCATGACATGATATTAGTACTCCACTTATTTTCCCATAACTTTATGTGTCTATTGTGAATAAATATTTTTTGCATTTGAGTCTCACTAAATTATTAGTGCATTCTTATATTCTTAGTATGCCTCAAGTATACTAATGTTTAATTATAAATACCTATGTCATGATTATTTAGTTCCATTCATTACAACAATGCCAATATTCCTCTTTGATGAATAATATTTTGTTAATTGATCACATTCCCAAAATTATTCCATTTATGAGTTGTAGTATAATACATTATATAGGACCAAATATTCCTCAAAAATTTATTCTTATTTCTTAATAATCATATTCCTTATTCCATCTTAGAGGTATTCCCTTTGTTAGTTTCAATATAAGAC